>VWYH01006857.1:0-63827 GCA_013399365.1 Pampusana beccarii | reverse complement strand
AAAAAAAAAAAAAAAAAAAAAAAGAAAAGCAAAACAACCATGCACCCCTGTTTCCCTCTGGTCTGGAGTTTCCCAGGGAGGGCTGGCATAAAAGAGCACGAAGGAGAAATGTCTTCATCCTACATGACTTTAATACTAAGCGAGAAGTGTCAAAAAAAAAAAAAAAAGCATTCTTGATTTCAAGCACCTCTCCTTTAAAATTGAAGATATTGCAGGCGACACCCTTATTTTAATTGCCAGAAGAGTCAGAGAGTGAGGAGCCTTCTCTACTATCAGGCTGCGAATTCAGATCAGATTTTTTAAATCTTTACACTAAATAACGACAATTTGCAGGTACTTTTGAGAAACAAAATGCACAAACACACGCGCGCCTACCTATAAACTAAAAGAGGCCGACAGCAAAAAAAACGGGAGAGCAAACCGCAGGGTTATCCGTTTAGGTACCTGCTGGGGCAAAACATTCTGATTTTAATAACCCTAAAAAAAAGTGGGGACGAGGGGGTGTGAGTGATCGGGGGCGGGAGGGAGGCAGCTTCCCGGCTGTTTCTCCTTCATTCCTAATACCTCCAAAAATGGCCCATCTTCCATCAAATGTATATTTCATCACTTCAAAAGACCTGACAAAAAAGGAGGGACTGCTGTTTTTAGCGGGGGGTGGACCTGCAGCCGGGGCCCCGCTCCGGGTTGGGCGATGATCCTCGTCTGTATCTGGTTCCAGCGGTGATGTTAACGGGGTTTTTAGGTCGCCTTTGCACGCCTCTCTTCCTCTCGTCATCCTTACCAAGGGGGCACTAGGTTCCTCCCGCAGTTAAAGATAAATACACCTTTTTAAAGCTATGTTTTCTTTATTTGTTTTCTTTTTTTTTTTCTTCTTAAGGAGGCTTCAAAATTATTATTTTTTCTTTTTTTAAATGAGGCTTTTAAAATAAGTACATTCACCTCTCGCCCTGAAAACGCTTGAGAAAGTTTGGAGAATTAAGCGACAAGTCCCTGACGGCCGCTCTGCTTTGTGCATAGCAACCGAAGTACATTTCCTTGGGGGAAAAAAAATAAAATTAAATTTAAGAAAATAAACATCATTTATTTAATAAAAGACAGAATTCTGTTGTCGAGGTGCGGGTGAGGCTCCTCACCTAACCTGGTTAGTAGACATACACGCAATGCGACTTCTCCATCCCAAGTTCCCCCCCGAAACGCCGTAAAAGGGAAAACAGATTTTTTTTTTAATTTTTTTTTTTTTTTTTTTTTAGTGAAAGGACCCATTTTGCAGCCAGCGATAAGTCAAAGGAAATTGTCGCCGAATATTTGTAGGAAAGGTCATGTGCAGGCGGATTTGTCCTATTAATAGGACACAGGAAGAGCCGAGAGAGCAAACGCCTGCCCTGAAGACAACGTGGGATGTTATTTGGGGTAATAAAGACAGACATTGGAAATCAGTACGTCGTGGATGCTCAAGCGCGTCGTTATTTCGCGTTAAATAACATTTCAGAAGAAGCTCCCCCGGCTTTACTGCTGAATCATTTGGAAGCAATAGTAAAATGGGGGGAAAAAATAACAAAGACGAGAGCTCCCTGTTGGGAAGCCAATCAACATTATAGATTATAAATGTTCCGTTATCAAGGGCTACTTTGCAGCAATTGGTTTTAATTCATAAACAGACAAATACAGGAACTAATTAAGAGACCACATCGGAGTTTATCTGGAAATGACTGGAAAGTAACAGACCATTCCCCAAAACTGCCAGCACCTTCCAGGGAAGCCTGTTGATGCCGAAGAATTGATAGTAGGCGGCAAAAAAAACAGGTCGCGGGGCGACACCGATGTTCCCATGCTTGGAAGGCAACACACGATACGTTTCTAAAAAATCCCGAACACCTAACTGTTATTTTTGTAGTTAAAATATCGAGTGAAACCGTAGATGTTAAAGACTTGTTGGTAAAACACTATTACGGACGTGCGGAACATTTCAAATACGACCTTAACAGTTTAAGAAGTAAGCATTCTAGGTAACAAGGCTACGATAGCTACTATTTTTCCTTTATTATAAATAATTGAGTTTTAGTTAATTATTCTTAGAATAGAGATTTCACAAAACAAGCTTTCGGTATTTTTACCCGTAATTAGTTTTTGGCGTTCCGGTTTTTTTTTATTTTGGTTTTTGTTTTTTTGTTTGTTTGTTTTTAATTCGGGTTTTTACTGTTTTGCGGGTTGGTTTATTTGTTTTTCTACTTTGTGTCTGTGTTTATTACCATTAATAAGAATTTCCAGGAGGAAAAAAAAAACAAAACAAAAAACAAAACACCAACTTGAGGCGAGGAGGAGGGCCTGCCTGTACTTCTTTAATGAAGTGAAAGACAAAACTCCTATTGACTTACGTGGGAACAGAATGAAGCCCCACGAGAATTACTGCTGTGTGTCCCCTGTAGAGGAGCCAGGTTTATTTTCCTTTCTCCCTTCAAGCCTTGGAAGAAGGGTTGGACACAGACGCAAATACACACGGTCTCGTTCTCCCACGCCGCTGCACTAGAGGCAGGGGTCGGAGCCGCCAGCCCCTTCCCCGAGAAGGGCTGGTTTTCCCCGAGGAAATGGACACGCGTGGCAGCTGCCCGCTGTCTGCAGTTGCCACATTAGTTTGCAGGGAGCCGGAGCAGGACCTGCGGACGGCAGGAGAGACTAACAGATGTGTCAAGCAGGCTCCCAGCCAGCGTGCCCACTCGTTTCTCACTAAGCGAGTATTCCCACGCAGCAAAAACAAGCCAGGGGCTTGGCAAATGTTCTTTCCACGACGGAGTGAAAGCGGTTTAAACTGAATTATCAAGTTCCCCGAAATATTCTGCTTTCATTCACGTTTCAAATAAATTATTTTATTAACGAGCCATTAACTGTTTTAATGACTCGTGTTATTTAATCACCAGTGCTCCATGAAAGTTACTATTTGTTTGAAACTTCATTACAATTTTCAGTCACTCTTCGCTTACCGTGAGTATAATATGCACTATTAGAAGAAAGCGAGAGGACTCTCAAACAGAAAAACACAGAGTTAGTCCCACATATTGCAAGACAAACACTACACTTAGGCTCCTACTTCCATTTTTAATACAAACAAAAGCATTTTCTTACTTACTAAGCACTGGTTGGTCTCTCTGGAAGGTGCTGGGTACTGAAGCCTTAGGAGAACACAGGCCACCTTTCAATAAAGGCCTAACTATGGATTTAAATAGCCTAACTTCAAGCACCAACATTAACAACCAAGAAGCCCTACGACTTCATTTCAATCCCCAATTCACTGTACCACGCTCCAAGATGACATAAACAGACGTGAGCGCTGTAGAAAGTGTGGAAAGCTAAAGGAACAAACAAAACAAAAAACACCCAACAAAAACAACAACAAAACAGGCTATCATAAACCAAAACTGATTTTAGAGAATGTTAGCACCGGAGCAGCCCCATTTCGGAGAACGATCTGCAAACTCGTTCATTCCCTCTGGAAACACAGCCAGCCCGTTCCTACCGCCGTCCTAGTAGGGATATGGGCAGTGTTAAAATCCTCTGTAAATTCCTCTCCTCGCGGAGAGGGCAGTTACAGAGCAAGGGCCACCAACTAAAAGCCCTGTAGCAAAATTGCCGGGGGACGAGAACCGACCGATGTCCCCCGACACCCACGGTTTCTTTTCGTCCGGGTCCGGCCCTTGCGACAGGTAAGAATTTTGCTCCGAGGTGGAAGCGTGAAAAAAACAACACACATACACACACACAAACCACCTCGGTATCCTAAAATTTAATGGTGTCGTGTCTGAAACTCAGCTCCGCGCCTAGCTGGCAGACTCCAGAGGCACTGGAACAGATGAAGCCCACGCGGGAAGCGAGGAAACCACGGCACGAAGAGGGGGGTGCCAGGGGCAGCAGCCGGGGCTCCCCGACGGCGGGGCCGGGCAGCGCTGCGGGATCGGGCCCGCACGCTGCGCTCCCTGCTCGTTACACTGGCAACAGAAACAGTTGAAAGAATTACCGCAGAGCTGAAAAATCAACACATTTTTGATGTGGTTGATGTCGATGAAGGAAAGAAAAAAAAAATAAAAAAGCTCAGGACGGGCAGTCAGCAACACAGCACGACATGGTCCTGATGACCGAACTGTCGCTCGGATGTTCCCCCACGACGCTCCCATCGCGGAGGGAACGAACCTTTTGTTTATTTATTTATTTATTTTATTTTTTTCCTGCAATGTCTGTTATCTTTTTTTGCACAAGGCAACAATCCCGTATCTCTGCACTAGGCCTTGTACAACGTCCTAAACCAGCTCAGTGTCAAAGCGTATGCCAAAGATTGAGATATTCTGATTGACATTTATTTTATGAAAAACTGCATCTTTAAATATAGCAGGGACAAATTAGACCCGAGGTAATGCAAAGTCAGTAGCAGAAGCAGCTTTTCTAGCCAGGCATTGTCTTTATGTCTGGTTTATACAGTGCTTAGTAAAATGGATTAAACAGAACGATCCCTCGGTGAATCTAAGCAGTATGATAAACCACAGTGATAAAATCTGGCCGTACCATTCTCTACATAATACCTCCGGATTATTTTATAATGGTACATTCCCCGCTTATTACCTCTGATCATGACTAACCACCACGGGGTTGGCTGCCAGGATTAAAATGCACCATCTAACCCGGGGAAAGTTTTAAATCCCAGGACTGACCTTCCTCTTCACAAACAGTAAAAAATGCATAGTTCAGGAGGTGCAGTGATAAACTCTCGTTAAAAACTGTGACAAGGGAGCAATGTCTATGTTTTTAAATAATCGGTGAGATTATTTTAAAAGAATCAATATGATTTCATCAATCTTGTCTTTAAAATACACTTCGGAGGCCCCAAATATTGCGTGTTCCATTACTTGGGAGGCAAAAGGCAGACCGGGGCACTCTGGATGTTCGCATTTTGGTATTTTTGTTTATCAATAAGGCAGTACAAAACGAAAGGAGACCAGAAGCAGGAACAGACAAGCGGCACGCAGACATCCTCGCCATTTTAAACAGCCACCACGAAGGCCCCGGTTGCTGCGCATTAAAAAGGACAGTGGAGGATAGCATTAAATCAAATAGAATCATTAACTTGGGGGCCGAGTAAAGGCTCAGGGGACGAGATCATCTCTCCGCGCTGCCCCCCGGCGCTTCCCTGCCCCGGGGGCGCCCGAGCGGAGGAGGCCGGTCCTGCCCGCGGGTTTCCCCGCACTGGCTTGGCGATGGGAGACGGAAGCGGGGGAGAAAAGAAGCGGGGTGTAACTCTGTTTCGGGTGGCCACACCGCCGTTGGGCTCACAGACCGGCAGTCACAGACCGGCAGCCGCAGCCCTGCGCTCCGCGCACGTTCAGAGAGTGCGCTGGGGGTTCAGAGAGCCGAACAGTTTAAAAAAAAAGAAAAAAAAAAAAGAAAAAAAAAAAAAGGAATCGCAACCCCTTCGAGTCCGTATTCCCAGGGCCCCGCAAGAAAATCAACCCCGCCCGACGGAGGGGGGAGGACCGAAAATAAAGACGTCTGCGTGCTGCCCGTCGGGTCGTCGCTCCTCCCATGGCGAGGGGGCAGCGGGGCGACAAGCCTCCGCCTCGCAAGCCCGGTGTCCCGCTGGCCGGCACCTGGCGGGCCCTGTCGCCCTCCCGCGGCAGCCCCGGGCCGGGACAGCCCTCAGGCTCCGCTCGCCGGCCCGGAGGATAAAGGGCGGGCTGGCAGCGGCCGCGTCCTGCCCGTGCGTGCGTGCGGCCGGGCGGGGGGAGACGGGGACATGTGGCTGCGGGCGGCTGCCGGGGGGGGGAAGGGGAGAGCCGGGAACAGCGAGGAAAGCCCAGCGCCGCGAAGGGCGGAGAGGGAAAATGGAGGGAGGCGGGAGCCGGGCCGGGTGCCATAGGGGCCGGGCGCAGTCGAGGCGGCTGCGCCAGCACTCGGCAGCTGCATGGCAGCGTGCGGGGCTGGCAGCTTGGGAGCGGCGTGGAGGGGCGCAGCGTTTGTTTTCCGCCTCTGAAGGCGGAGCGGGGAGCCGGGCTGGCACCGGAGCGACCCCAGCTTCGTGCCAAGGGGGGAGCGAGCGAGCCTCCTTACTGCCGCAGCTGGCGTACGCTTAACGGGGAAACTACAACAAACGGGTCGTGCCGGGCCAGGGGGTGGTACCTCACGGAGGGTACCGGGCCAGCGGGCGGAGAACGTAAACAAGCCCTTTCCAGAACGTTCTTCCCGCGCTGACAGGGCGGCACAGCCTGCGGCGAGCGGACAGCGCCCCCTGCTGCCGCCCGGGGAGCGCGCCGCCCCGCAGCCGGGAGGGACGAGACCCGTCGCCGCGACCAGCGGCGAGCGAGCAGGGGGCGGTGGTTACTCTTGAAACGGAAAGAAAAAAAAAATTATCTTTTAAAGCTGACTTGTCATCCTGCAATGTATGTTCCCCCCCCACCTGCTGTTTGTATAGTTTTTGTCAGGATTTTGCCGAATTTATTTACAGCCTGAGCGTTTTAAGCCAAAAGTGCTTGAGCTGCTGAGTAAAGCTAAAAGCTGACTTAAATTCAGCTGATGAGCACAGTACAGATTTTTTTTTTTCCCGTTCATTTAAAAAGTGCATTCCTGTTTTATCACCAGATTGTGGTGGTTTATAGTTCCTTTAAACGTCTCTGAAGATCAGATCACAAACACTGAAAATGTAAATCTGGCTTGTCTAATCCAGAGTTTAAAATATTCTTGTGATGTCACAAAATGATGGCTTATAAAATATTTTCATTTAATTAGGAAGCACTAAGAGGATTTCTGCAAGGGAAAAAAGAAAGCAAGGAAGCTCAGTTTGAATTATTTATGCGCTGTGAACTATCATGATTGCTGCTGAAGCTTTTCAAGTACAAAAATGCAGGCTTTACTTGCTTTTCATTTTTAGGCCCTAATTCTTTAATTATTCAGGCATGCAAATTCCTGTGAAAGGGGATTAATTATGCAGGTAATCAAGGTTTTATTCTAAGTTTACTTTTAAAAAGCAAAGATTTATCTGATACTACATACAGTGTTGCTGACACCGTATTCATACCCTAAAGTACTGTTTTAAGGTACGATAATGTTTTGGGATTTTGTAGAAGTAAAAAGGTCTGGATTAATTCACATCTTGCCTAAACCAAGGAATGCAAACACGGCAGCAGTGCCGTGGTCAGCAGGCGGCACAACTCACTGGCCTGCAAGAGAGAGGGATGTTCTCCATCAGGATCAGTGCTCACAGTCCCCTTCCATGATCAATGCGTTGAGGCAAACTGTATGAGGTACAACAAGGGGAAATGCCGGGTCCTGCACTTGGGTCACGATGACCCCAGGCAGCGCTACAGGCTCAGGGAAGAGTGGCTGGAAAGATGCCTGGCAGGAAAGGACCTGGGCTGTTGATTGACAGACGGGTGAACATGATCCAGCTGTGTTGCCAGGTGGCCAAGAAGGCGAACAGCACCCTGTCTTGTATCAGGAATAGTGTGGCCAGGAGGACTAGGGAAGTGACTGTCCTCTCCTTGTACTCGGTGCTGGTGACGCCCCACCTCAAATCCTGTGTTCAGTTTTGGACCCCTCAGTACAGGAAAGACATTGAGGTGCTGGAGAGAGTGCAGGGAAGGCAAANGCACCAGGAGAGGTTCAGATTGGATATTAGGAAATGTTTATTCACATAAAGGTTTGTCAAGCACTGGAACAGGCTGCCCAGGCAAGTGCTGGAGTCACCATTCCTGGAGGTGTTTAAAAGATCCATAGATGAGGTTCTTAGGGACATGGTTTAGTGCCAGTGCTAGGCTAATGGTTGGACCCAATGATCTTGAGAGTCTTTTCCAATAAAAAGGATTCTATGATGTGTACAAAAAAGATGTACTGCAGCTTTTGCGGTGAAGTCAGGAGGTCAGAGACTTTTCTGGATTGGGAAGAGTGAGCTCAGAGCTCACCTCAGTTCCACCATGTTGTAAAGCTGAGCTGGCCTCTGTCAGGGGTGCTACTCAGTGCCTTCAGGGGTCTGTCACCTCCAGGAAGGTGCTGTCGTCATTACACAGTGTCGTGATGCTTTATTTAGCTGCCCTCTTTCCACTTAGTTCGCCAGGGCTCAGACACTGGCATGACATTGAGTATCTTGTTTTGGGTGCCGAAACACACAATCTAGCAGTGGCAGGCTGTAACATGGCCGTAACACTCAACTTCTGTACCTAAATGCTGCACTGTATCATTCAATAAACAATACTCGCTGTCAGAAGCACCACAATATAGCACTAACAGTGAGCACCATTTACATCTAAAAAAACCCCTGAAAATAGTGAGGCTCAAGGCATGGAGTGGTGGGGCCCTGGCAGGCTGCTGCCATCCCACCCCAGGCCATAGGCCCAGCCATCTTGTGAGGTGGCAGGCAGGTGGCCAGTGCCTGTTTTGGGGGTTGCTCACAAGCTGTTGATCATTTTGGTGCTTCTGGCTTTAAGGTACTGTGAGTTATAGACTCAGGATGTCTGGATTGGCCTGATTTGGGTACTGCTTAAACACAAGTCACTTCAATCAGTTAAAGAAATAAAGCCATACCCTACAAAACACCTTTTTGGAGTTGGAGAAAGGGAGTTGTTGTATGCCTCTGTCAAAAGAGCTGCATCTGAAGAGTTAAGGAGTAATGTTACTTTATGCGTGGCCCAAGGAGAAAAAAATCAGGTTTATTTTAAATGCCAGAGGATTATTTTAAAATGTTAAGACAAGAGCTAGAGGTCTGTGGAATGGGCAGCCTGAGTCCTTTGGAGGCCTTGTGACTCTTTCATCTTCCCCTCCTCCAGAATTCCCACTCCAGTTGTTTGCCTCTGGGCAGCAGGGAGGGGTCTGCAACATTAGAAAAACTATTTAATTTCAGGCTGACAAAAATACGCTACAGTGGCTGTCTCATGCACATACGGCAACTAACGAAACCTTTTAGCTTCTTCCTACCAGCGTGGCTTCCTCAAACCTCCCTCAACAGCCGCTCCTTACAGCAGGAAACAGAAAACCCAAGCCCTAACCACTTTTCCCCCACCAACTAATCTGCTGGCAGATATCCAAAAGGAGAAATGGATCTCTTACTTTCATTGAAGTTTTGTCTTTTTAACTCACTGACAAGACTGGTGATTAAGCAGCATTTATAGTGTGGCAGTTCTGACAATGCTGGTGGGAAAAGACAGCATGGGGGATACCAGTACAGCAGGGGAAAAGTCTACACCAGTCCCATCCAGTTAGATAAACATCATAATGCAATTAATTCTATATAAAACGTTACAGAAATGTATAGTAAATATAAATTTACTATTTACAGATAGTAAATAGCCACCTCAAAGAACAGAAATAGTAGTGCTCATACTAATCAGGATTAGCATTAGTCTTGGCAGTGTTTTTCAGCCAGCTTGAAGGAAGACTTCCTGTTATCAACAGAACATCCAAGTTCAAGCTGATTCTTTGTTCTGAAGATGACTTCTGCAATCTGAGGAAAAACTACTTAGAAAAGGAACATGATTAAAAGAAATCATGACTAGAGAACCTGCATGCTTGCATCTTCTGGTGACATTTGCTTGAGATAGGAAAGGAGAGGAGAAAGAAAGAGATAAATAAAGCTCATAAAAAGATCTGATTCACCCCTTTATTTTGTCAAAACACAATGAAACATTAAGAAGAAAAAAGCCCATCATAAAAATGCACACAAAGGAGAAAACCATTAACAGTTGATAATGGAATTATGACATTCTATTTACTTCACTATAAAAGTAAGGTATCGTGTATTGTTCTGCTTTTAGGAGAGTTTACAGGTGGTTTACAGAATGCCCACACTCAGGACTCGCAAGCCATAGGGTTGCATGCTGTGCTGTAGTTACATCAACATAGCCATCATGGTGCAAAGCCCCTTGTAGACACTGTAGTATTGGGGTGACTTCTGAAGAAACTGCCTGCCTGGGGACAAAAAGGGGTGGGGGGATCAGACATCTCTTCTCCCTTATGTTACATTCAGTTTCTCAAAGCATTGTTCCTCCTGCCCCAGGGGTGGAAGCCACTTCCAGCTTTGGGTGGCTGGAAGAAGAAAGGCCAAGGAGCTCATCTTCAGTTGTATGGAGTGAACAACAACAGATGGAGAAGTAGAAGACAAACGAATTGTTCCTTCTCTTTCTGGATCTCTCTCTGGATTTAATTATCCAGTGATTTTGTAGCTGCTAACTGATGGATGTGCAGTCTACCACTGCCTGCTGGCTAATCCACTTTTGGGCTGTATTAGATTGGTGGAAAAATGATTGAATTAGAATAATATTCCGCTGTAACATAAAACAATAGTGGGAGAATGAGGAAGTCTATGGGAAAAGTGTAATTGTATCAACAGAAGAAAACAAGTTTCAATTTCTAAGTGGTAAATCTGAGTTTCAGTTACATTAGTGCAGCACCACAGAAAGAGTTTGGCTTGTTCTTATGAGACTGATAATTGCATAATGAAAAAGGGAGAGGCAGGAAAAAATAGAAAAAAATTATATGGTCTTGTGGTTTGGTAGGAATCCAAACAGAGGATATTAAATTTGGTTTGTGTGGTCAGTAGTAAACCCAGATGCAGAACATAGAGAGTGGTAAAACAATAACAACTGGAGAAAGAGAAATGGAAAGTTGTATACCTATCAAAAGAAATACAAGTGAGCTCCTTTAAATGAGAACTTGAGGTCTACATAGCTGAAGATTTGTCTTGCGCCACAAGAATTCTGTGTGCGTGTAGATTTTTTTATTCAATGAATCATGATTAAATGTAGAAAAACAAACAAACAAACAAACAACAAACACCAAAAACCAACCAGCCAAACACCAACAAAAAACCCGGCAACACCACCAAAACCCAGAATAGTGCATAAACCTGAGTGTGTTTTTACACTGTGTATCCATTCTCATGTTCTTACCTCTGAGTAATGCTTTACTCTTAAAGCAGTGATTTGGAGTTGAGCCCTGAGTAAAATGAGGGATTCTCTGTATATCTTAAGGTCCAAGGAAACTTGTTTAATATTTTGTGCTTAGTGCAACAAACATTGTGTGAAAATTGTTTCTGCATCAATGGTATGCCTTTATCATCCTGAATTGTTTCCTCTTAGATATATCTACATATCAGTATTGACATTGTCTTGGTTGAATTGAATCTGACTCAATTTACTCTTCAATTTTCTGTGAATAACCAGAAAAGGAACGTATTTTTTTTCANTTAAAGCACATTATTAAGGACATAATCCAGATGTCTCTTAAACACTGACAGGCATGTGGCATCGACCACCTCTCTAGAAATTCTGTTCCAGTGTCTCTGGAAAATTCAGTTGTCTTAGGAAAGGTAGTGCCACCGTTTACTGCAGGGTGACAATAAACCATGGCAGATGCGCTCTGTTAACCCCCTCCCCACCCCACCTCCCACTAAGGAAAGGTAATAGGAGGATAAGGGAGAGAGACTTGCCAGTTTGAAAGTTAAAAATGTTTTACTAATGCTACTGATGAATAGAGAAAATAATACAAACTATACAAAACCAGTCTTGAATTTCCGAGGCAGTGCAGAGCTGCCCTGGTGGAGCTCGCACAGTTCCAGCAGCTGCAGGGCAGGCACCCGAAAGTCCTGGGCTGGGCTCCGCAGCAAACTGGAACTGGATTCAGGGATGCCAGGTCTGGAACCAGGCCTCAGATTGCAGGCACGACAAGCAAGGTTCTCTTCAGATGCCGGCCATGGTTGAAGAGAGGGAGAACCTCGTGATCTCCCACTTTTCTAGGGTGTATGACGTGTATGGGATGGAATACTCAGTTGGTCAATTTTGGTCACCTGCTCTGTTCACCCCTCCTTGCAAATACGCCCCTCTCACTTACAGGATGCGCGAAATTTTATCAGCAACCTTGGCTGCCATAGCAATTAGTCTAAACATGGGTCTCTTCTGCATTCCATTGCTTCCGTTATCAGCTCCTGTCTGCAAAAACATGCAGCCAAATTCAGAAAAGTGCAGTTATTTAGAAGAACTTAGCTGAAAGGAAAATTCACTAAAAGAGAAACTGGTCTTGTTTTTAACAAACCCAGGACAGATAGGTAAATCATTATTTTAGGATCCAGTGTTTATGAAGGGAGTAGAAATGACCACTGAAAGCAGGGGCCTTGTACTTCCACGGAATTCCCTGAACAAGCCAAATGTGATGCAGAGAGTATCAGTGTATCTCACAAGATACTTATGGTGTCTTCAATAACATAAGCCTGATCTCCTTACTTGTGCCTGCCCCTGGGAGGAAAAAGCAATTTTTTGCTGTTTTACCCATATCAGTAGTCAGATAAAGAAAACAAGGCCTCGTAGGTGAGAACACCAATAGCAATATTCCCTATAAGAGGCAACAACTGATGCAGTCACTAGTACCTACAGATAACTTCCTCAGAAGAGCCTTCATTACAAATTGTGCAAGAGTGGCCAATACCCTGCCCTTTATGTAAGAAAGTGTTAATAATCTTGTCAGTAATAATATAAAAAAATCTGTGTTGCTTTTTGCAAGCCATGAAGACAAAGATCTGGCTCACAGTTTTTGTATTTCCCATTCAGGAACACTGGCTCAAACATACAGAGAAGGTGGTATATTCATATCCGTTAGCTTTTTTATTGCTTCTTTTGTATCAGCCAAATCTACTGTGATCCATTTAGGTTTTGCATCACTAATAATACCACCACTGTCTTCCATAGTCCTATGAGCAGATAACAAATCATGTAAAGAAGGAGCTAGCATGAATGTCCCCATCTCCTTGCTGAGGAAGGAGGCACAGCGAGGAAAATGACTCACATAATATTCAATAGGCCAGTGTTGCAGTGATGACTAGCACTAGGCATTTCAAATGCAGAATACTCAAATTTCCTAAATGTTGTGACAAACTACATGAACAATGACTAGCTGAAGAAACCTGTGACGAAGAATTAAAAGGCAGAAGGCACCCACTTGCCCACTGTTAGATTTCTATGAGTAAGGGTTGTATTATTTCACATTATCAGCAGGATGCCTTGAAAGACAGACAATGTAATACATTTAGAAACAACTGGAACTGACTTGGTCTGTCAACATCTACAAGGAAGACCATCAGGAAAGCCAGACCAATCTGAAGGAGAGAGCGAACAGATGCTCATTTCAAAAAGGGAACTATAGCCATGGAAATTGTTAGTAGAAACAGGGTCTTGTGAATTCCATAAATACTATATATGCTGTACGATTACACTCTTGAACCCAACTTTCATTTTTATTTTCAAAATATAGTTGTTGAGTCACAAACAAATTCTTAGAAATACCAAAGAAATGCTGTATTTCCTGTACATTTTTAATACAATGGCCCATTTTGCCAAAGTGCTTCTGTTTTGTTTGGTTCAAAACCCCTTATTTCCTTCACTCGGGTTCTAATTAACACATCTGTTCTTTTTTCCCTGTCTACTGATTCTGTTCTGCACACCATTTTTTCTCTTATATCACTGTTCTTTCCCAATTTCTCTGGAAATTACTACCTTACATTTTCTGTTCTCTTACAGTCTTTTTTTGTCAACATGTGAGTAGGCATAATAGCCACCCTTAGAGCCCTTTGAATACGTATCGTCCTATATAAAATTCTTCTAAAGCATATGCTTACAGAAAACAGACTGCGCTGTATTACGACACCAAAAAAGATAGATTTTTTTAATAAGGCAATAATTATAAGAGCTGACACAATGCAGTTCTAAGGAATGACAGACAATTAGGATTTGATTTCCACATTACAAATGAAAAGCACCCGTACAACAATAGGAAATTTGAAAATAATCTTCTAGAAAATTGCGTCTTTTTTTTTTTTTAATTCTTTTTAATTGCCTAAAGCAAATGGACATCTATGGCTGTCTGCCAAAAGAAGGGTTTTCCCCCTTACCTTTATTGCCCATTGACTGTGAGAGACATTGTCCGTAGACAAAGTGGGACATTGCCTTTAGAATCAAACCGAGTTATGTGTTTCTAAAAGAAATAAAAAGGGAGTGAAAAATATAATAAAGAGAATTTTAGCCAATAGCCTGTGTTTGGTAAAAGTAATAAATAGGTTCTCATTTTATGGCTCATGGACACTTAGTAGACAATAGTGTAACAATCAATCATTGTATGAAAGATCCATGTTTTACCAGTCAAGGAGCAAAAGGCAAAAAGACTGTATTAGCTCCAGCACGCAAACAATTGAGCCCATAATGATTCTGTGAGTAAAGCTTTCTATCACTTTAGAGGGAATAATTTACTCAGCATAAAACACTTCTGCATCCAGAGACCCTGCAGACACAATGTGATGTGGTGAGGAACAAACATCTCACAGACTGGTACTAGATTTTGGGGATCTAATCTGAATCTGAAAGGATGTTGGGGACTAATCATGTAAGGTTGAGAATCAGCAATTCTGTGTTGTCGTGCCAGCTTGGGGAGGAGGAAGAGGATGTCTAATAGGTTAACGGAAGAAACAAGAGACAGTCCAGCAGTCAGGATTTCTAGAGTCTTGACCGCCTTTGTTCTCTAGCTAGACCACACAATAGACAACCGTTAAAAAAAGGAAGAACTATCATTGGCTTATGTGCATTGTCACATACACAGAGACCATATCAAAACATTTCCTGGTGTGAATTACATTACCTTTATATTGATGCGTTTTCTTTGTTTAGGACTCTATGAGTTAATATAGCTACTTTACAGCTACTCTTCTTCATATAAAAAATCTCCATGGACAGATTATATTGCCTTACCATTTCCTACTAGCACAAATAGCATTTATTATTAATGTTGATATAATAGTGTCATGTAAAGGTCACAAAGTTAGTCTGCAATTTGCTAACCCTTGTAGGAATGTGTGGAAAGAGTCTTCGTCTGCACTCGAAGAGGAGTGAAAGAATTTCATTTATACCCTGGTGTGAAACCTGTCCATCCTACAGGAACTGGCTATAATTTCTCCAAAGATGCCCCAATTCTTCACTTTTCTGGAGGCACAGGTATGGGTGCACAGGAACAAGCACAGTGGTACATGTACTTATTTCCTCCCTTCTTTTAAAAAAGCAGAAAGATGAATTGATTATAGAAGCCACAGGGAGTCGAAGACTTTGTACTAAGGCAGGGTCATGGAGACTTTGTTTGCTTATGACATTAAATAACTGATTTCTGCTCCATGGTTTACGTGTTTTGTCATCATGGATGGCACCACAGGAGCCCAGCATCTGCCAGCAGTGTCTTACAAGATTTGTTTTCCATGCTTCCCTAGGTAACCTGTCCTCAGACATTGCAGCCTTCAGGGAGCACATAGGAGGGGGAGCGGCGGGTGGGGATACAGGGACTATGACAAACACCTGGTGGTTTCAGATAATGCAGGAGTGCAGATGTCACACCTTTTAGGAATAAGGGGGAACTTACTGCCCTTTCGGGCCCTTGCTCGGTAAGCCTGCACTTAGTTTGGGAAGAATTTTCTTAACGTCTTTTATAAAGCATGTAAGGTATGTTAGAGCTGCATCCAAAAAAATGCTGAGAACCTTCAGCTCCAATGAAGGTGATGAAAGAGTAGAGGCAGTCAACACCACTTTAGACCCTCGTCTCTACAGAATTTTTGTACTGAGATGAATCAGACACTGGATTCAAGCAAAGAGTTAAATCTGAAAACTAAATTATGCACTTTTAAACATCTCATAAATTGCTTATAACTGCACAAAATACCGCAGGGTGCATGTGAGCACCCCCACATGAAGCTGAATTGCAGCCAGTTAAAATATCCTGCAGCTTTTGCTAATAATCCTGATGAAAGAGAGGCTTATTGTAATAGAAAGAAAATGTAGGAAAGATTTGTAGATAAGTGATCATTATAATTCAGTTACCTGAGGGAGGACATGACACAAACAATATTATTTGATGAATCGTTGAAAACTGTAAAGGGAAGAGTGGCAAACCTTTCCGGATTGTTTCCAAAGTCTGGCAATTTCTGTGTAACTAAGTTAACGTAGTACAATTCTATCATAGAACTGCAATGCGACAACATAGCCAGGTTAGTCAAAACCTGATACACAGAGGCGAAGATCAAAATATCAGTATAAGAGGGGCAGATATATTGCAAAACAGACACAAGAGTGCACATAGTGAATTTGCCCGGGCACAGCTTTATAAAACTACTCACTAGGCCTCATCTTCGCCTGAAAACCTCTTTAATGGGACAGGTTTTGTTAGATTTAAGACAGTAGCAATGGACCGAACTCTTAAGAAGTAGGCTAATTAATGGACATATATCTCAACACTGTTTTTACTGTAGCTTTAAATGAAACGCGGTCCAGTAGATGGTCCTTGATGATGGCTGGGTGGAAGATACAGGAAGCTAAACAAACCAATGTTCTTACCCTTAGGTTGGCAGCATTAGTATCATCAGTCCTGTGCTTTCAAAACTAATGCCTGGAATCTTCCCTCCCCTCACTCCCATTATTAGATTTACTTTAAAAATCAGGATAATTTTTAGAATAGCAATTTTAGAAGAGTTTTCTTTTCTTAGAAGGCAACAGTTTCTGGGAGGAGGGGAAATAAAAAATCACATTTAGGAGTTTTTCTTGGCATGTCACATGTATGGAAAAAAAATCCAGAGGTTCTCTTCTCATCTCTTATTTAAGAACAACAAGCATTGTAAGGCATGCAATTAGCTTTTGAAATCTGGCAATTAAGCCCTGTCAAGTGGATATAAATATGGATCATCAGAGTCAGTTTTAAAAACAATATACACAAAATTGAGAGATGATACTTTTATTCCAAATAGGAGAGCACCCATTCACAAAGATTTATCCCAAAATCATTGGCAGTATACAATAAAACAAGCTAATAATTTCAGTATGAATAAAGCCTTACAAGTCCTGTATTTTTATGCAGAGATATTTATCAAGTCCTTTAATGAATTATTCTTAGGAAAGAATGAAGTTTAAAAGCTCACTTACAAGATATAAAATATGACCCAAACATATGGCTGCTGTTATAAAGTTTCTTACTGGTTCTGAAATCTGTTTGATATTTTCTTAAAATAGCACTTAAAAAGATCCTATTATATGTTTTTCTGCACTTACTGTTTGCCTTTCAGGGTGTTTCCCTAACAGGCAACTACGCCAGACAGCTGGAGCTGTTAAAGCACAAGACGGATATGCACTTTGACTCTAGGCCTGAGATTTCTCGGAAATGTAGTGTAGAAATCAGAAAGGAAAAAAAAGGGCAGTTTTTTATACAGTTATTTGCGATTAGTGCAGTTACAAGATTTTTGTATGCTTAAATGCAGTGATTATTTACTGGTCTGGTGGCAATCCCACAGAGGCATGTGTTTCTTCTGATGGCAAAAATGCATTTAATGATTTATCTGAGAGATTATGAGTAATACCTTTGAAACCAATAAGATGAACTGCTAAAGAGGATTCGTATGATTAAACTGTATCATCAGTGATGTATTGATAAATGAAAAAAGGAGTAAACTCATCCGTGTTGTGGTGAAACCAATGGGAAGTGAGTAATCTCCACGCTGCTCAAACTAGAAATGAGTAAATTCCCTCTCACTGTCTGGGAATGGGACCAGGGCACATACAGACGGAAATGGGGCAGAGTAGGTGGAAACCTCAATACCCTTTAGAGCTCCAAATGTTGACATCTGACTCAGCTGGAGGAGAGCACCATTGTACCATTTTGGTTATCACTAATGCTTCCCCTCCCAATATTTCTACCACTTCCTTTTTTACTTAGTATTCCTACTGTACACCTTTGATGATTCTTACCAAGATGCCTCAGCTTCTTACAATGAAAAGTACCTCTGATGAGGGTTGCCTGAAGAAGCCATCAAAAGGACCTACAACTCTAGACTCCCAATCTGCTACACGTAACAGGGAACGAGGGGACAGCTATAGTGGCAGAAAGGCCTCTAGGTAGGGCCTGATAGAGTTTTCTGATTTGTGATTAAAGGGTAAGAATGTTTCTCTCATATTTCTGCAAGGAAGCAATCACCTCTAAGCACTGGTAGAGAGTGTCATGCTCACTATCTACAGTCTCATCCCATAATTTGGCACTGTGGCTGGGGTGCTGCCCCCATGACAGACACCTTGTGTGTCTCTCTGTATCTGAACCAAGACAAAGATACTCTTTGTCTTTGCGAGATTTCAAGGTTTGTTCCTCTGATGCAAATTGTAATTTCTAAGTCATATTTGAGATCTACAGTCATGCCATTTCACTGAGGCAAAACATCAGGCCAAATACATAGGCTAGGCATGGCTTTAGTCTTTGCAGACTGATTATCAGTGCTCATTGGTTTGCAACTCATAGAAGCCAAAAGTAATTTTTGCAACAGATAGTGTAAAGTTACAATAGAAAATCAGTTAGGAAAAAAGACTCTCTCCTATAGAGTCCTTAACAATGTATCGCTTCCCTTTTAATGCTATAAACATACTATAGGCAGAAAAAGAAAAAAAAAGCTGACTATATAATTCAGATGTCATAAAACTATTCAGACACCTAGCTTTTGAAAATAGGATTTTAAGATGTAAGTGTAATTTAAAACCACCGTAGTATCTTTTGTACTCACCATTTGAAAAAGATAACTGAAAAGATGTTTTAGAAAAAAAGAACCTGGGCATTTCTGAGAATAGGATTAGAAAACATGACTGGACCACGTAAACCACAACAAAAATTACTCCTGAGTCCTGATTTTCCTTTCTTGCATCATAGGTATAATAGTTGTTGACTTAGAAACCTGTAATGGCTCCTAGAAAAAGCAAAGAGGAGGGAGTCCTCTTTAAATAACACAAAAACTAAAATAGAAGATTTTGCTGATTACAGATTAAAGCACAGGGCTAAATTTGTTTTATTGTGATTCCAGTATAAACCTTGCTGAACTCAGTATTAGAATTGCATTCATTTGCACCGCCTTGGTAGGGCTACCTTAGGCAAACAGCAGGTTTGAGTTTAATGAGTTTGTCTCACTCTAATACATTATCCGAAGTAGGGAACCAAAGTTGTTCACAGAGTTTCAAAACCTAGAGTTGAAACCCTAAGTCTCTGAATTGCTGATCTAATTAGAAATGTGCAAAGAAAAAGTAGATTTTTTGGTTGGTTGGTTGGTTTCGGTTTGTTTGTTTGTTTGTGAGAACCTGTAGTAATGCTTGTTAATGCAGAATTAGGATGAAATGTGTCCCTAGACACAACTGCCTTGGGTGTTCCTCTGAACTCCTGGATATAAACTACATCTCTTTTAGTCGAGATAGATGCTTTCCAAAACTCTTTCTGACTAAGTCAGAAAGGCTTATTTTATATCTCACCATGATTTATGGAGAAGAGAATTTTTACTTCACAGTGACTGAAAGCAAAGTCACGGAATCACAGGCACTGTAGCTAAAAGGAACCTGCAGCAGGATCTTGTACTACTGAACAATCTATGTAGATGTTTACTGAACCTGATCTTAAATCTTGGGAAGACTTTTCCTACTTCTTAGCCTAATTTTGTCTAAATGCTGCTCAAATCCATTTTTCCCATGTGTCTGTAGACCACAATTTCTTACCTTGCCATCTTTCCAATGTATTTTTTCACATTTGAATACTGTTATTCTCTCTCTACTCAGTCCGTATTTCTGTAAAATAAACACATACAGCTGATTTGACTTTTCTTAGTGGATCATGTCTTCTGCACATGTTCCTGTTGTTCACCTGTGGGTCACCTTCAGTTAATCTATATCCTTCTTGAAGTATGCTGCCCAGAAGACATAGTTCATCCATCAGTCTGGGCTTCCTACTGCTTCAAAGAGTAAAATAATTAGTTCACACGGGGCATGTACATACAACATGGTAGTTTATTCATATTATTTACCTTTTTTTCAGCTATATGATATTAGTGACTCACGTTCCATTTTAACCACTGAACCTTCTTCTGCAGAGAATCTTTCAGACTAACATAGTCAACAGAGTAAGAAGGCAGTTTGTGGAGAACAGAAAAGAAGATCTAAAATTGTATTTAGCGCAGTGCAGTGCAGTGCAACAAAGCCAGTAAATATCCGCTTAGCAAGGAGGAGTTAGTGAGAAAGTCTGTTAATGCCGTTTTGTGCTGGTACCCCAGATGTGTAATGTATCTAATTACACATTTCTGTGGCTTGAACAATGCCTTTCAGCTTTGATGAAACAAAAGCTAAACAAAAATTTTCAAACCAGGACTAACCTGAAAATATGAAATACATGAAGCAACTGACTAAGAACTCCTATGTTACTTATTAATCTAATTTCATGTCTGTTAAAGTGACAAAATGTTATCAGGCTTAGGAATTACAGGAAGACAGATACCCTGAGAAGCGGAACATATTCCACGTAATGAGATGTAAAAGAGAGGAAAGAAGAAGGAACAGAAAACGGAGAAAGGAGATGAATGAAAGCCAGTGGCAACCAGAGGTGTAGACAAATGCTGTTTTGTGTAATACCAAGTGAGAGAACAACTAAAAGCAGCAATGGAAATTTTAGCTATTGTCGAATACCAGATTCAAAACTTAACCTCGGTCTGAACTTTCTGTTTCCATTAATGAGCACTGTGATGGACATCTTGCCAGGTGTATGCCAAAAAAACATGTAATTTACCAACTCCCATCAAATGAGTTTCATGCCCTTCTGCTGAATCAAAGCTCCAAGACCAGATGACTGAGAACAGGGCTTGGCATCAGAAACCCACTGAAGGATATCCAGAGTCTCAAGAAAAGCTCCAGAGGCAGAGAGTGGGTTTGGTAGTCTCTCAGAAAGAAGGGACGTCTTGGAGCTACGAAGCAGTTGGGTAAATTGGACAGAATCATTTAAGAGAAGATGTCATGTGTGAAGGCCCGGTAACACAAATGCAAAATATGAAATATTTTGTATATGCATATATATGTATACATACTTAACAGACTTTTGTAAAAAACACCTGTAAATTGCGTGTGAGACCTGGTCAGCTATAACGTACTCATCATTATATGCTTCTTATTTTCACTTTTCTTCTTTTAGTTATTTTCCTCTCTTTCTTTTTCAACCACATATGCACTGTATATTTTCCCTGAGGAACATTTTCACACTTTTCTTACTGTTAGATGGGGTCTTCGTTTACAATTGCATGGAGCAACAGTGCCAGACTGTGGCTGGCTGCGATAAATGCAGCTGGATTTTCCCTGTAGGAGGCAAAATAAATGTGTTTGTGATGGACTGTGAAAGCTGAAGCCCAACGGGCCTTTGACATATTTTACCACAGGAGCAGTTCTATCAAAAGGCTATGGGGAGGTAAAGGTACCAGGCAGCGGTGTGGTATAGATGACCTTTCCTTCTGTGGGTTGAGAGAAGTGAACGTTTAGCTTTGTTAGCAGAAGGTCAATGGGTGGAAAAAATGAATCACTGAATTTTCAATTGACTGTATCACCTAACATGCCAATTATTTTGGATGAGAAATAAATAATGATTGTGTACTAGAAGAGCATTCAGCAAATGGTTTCAACCCACATCTACCAATACTTTGGTGAAATGAATATGAATATCACCTTACTTTCTGGAAGTCTTTTAGCATTACTAAGGTAGTATTTGTTTAAAGTACTTTAACAAGCTTTACGTATTTTGCCTATAAAGTTGAAGTAGCTGTATGAATTTCTGGATACTAATGTAAGAATTACCTCTTTTAATATTCTACAGGCTTGGATTTTTTTTTAACCACAGAATTACTAAGCTTTGTGAAATCTTCTTAGCCGCAATCTAAGCTTTCAGCAATAGTTAAACCAATATTTGAAGGAAAGAAAATCTTTCATTTATCACAAGCCCAGCATCTTCAATTAGCTGAAAATAACAGTGTAGTAAGAGTCAAAAATACCAGAAGATTTTGCCCTGAAAATGACTCTATCTCCAAGCTAGTTTAGACACAATCTAGTTTAGTTTCTTTTGCTGAAACTTCTTTAATTTGTATAGAAACACGAAAAAGGCTTACTACTTCAAAGAAGCAAGTAGGGCACGCTGGCCCGATGGTTAGCACACAGTCATTGAGGACACGGAGATCAGCCCTACTTCCATGACTTTTGTAAGAAAAAAACCCAAACAAACTCAAACAGGTATAAGCGATCTGTAGAGAAATCACATAGCAACTAATAGCTGTGTTGCTGAGCCCCTCTTTCTTATCTCCCTGGCTCAGCAAGGGCCTAATTCCTGCCCACGCAGGGGCACAGCTTTACAGCGAGAGGAAGGGTGCCCCGCCACGCCGGCCTCAGCCCCACGCCCGGGTTTGTACGCGGGTGGGGGGTACGTGCAGGGAAAACGAAAGCAGCTCACGGCCAACACTCAGATTTTGCGCCCTTAAAGCCAGCGGCCGCGGCGAGGGTCCGGGA
This sequence comes from Pampusana beccarii, assembly GCA_013399365.1. Classification (NCBI taxonomy): domain Eukaryota; kingdom Metazoa; phylum Chordata; class Aves; order Columbiformes; family Columbidae; genus Pampusana; species Pampusana beccarii. Next base: position 41,457 of record VWYH01006857.1, on the reverse strand, counting down.
CGGAGAGCACATGCCTGGGCTCGGGAACCGCCGTTTCTGCTCTCATCACAACCCGGTGGAAACGCGGAGCATCCCCCTCTCCGCGGCGCCCTCCGCCCCCACGGCTCCCCGCAGCCGCTCCGAGCCTCGCCCCGGCCCGGCCACCCCCGCCGGCGNGCCTGCGCGTCCCCCGCGTCCCCCTCGCCTCCCACGCCCGCGGGCAGCGCCCGCTCCGCGACCCGCGGGCCCCCGAGGCTCTGGGGAGGGAACGTCGCTTGCAAAAGGCTTCAAACAGCGGGGAAAAAGAGGGAGGGATAAGGAGCAGGGAGGCTGCATCTTGAATGTCCTCTGGGTGTTGGTCGAAGAACTTACTTCTGGGTAAAGTCATGAGGATCTTGGAGAAATGGGTTTGCAAAAAGTGAAACGTGGTCTCACCTGAAAGTCCTTAAAAAAATTAGTAGGGATGCAAGAAGAAAAATGGTGTTTGGTCAGAGGGTTTGAAAAGAGTAAAGGACATTTAAATACAAGGAAAAGATCGTGAGGGGAAAACTCAGCATTTTGAAAGGGCACATTGATCATAGTTAAGTATTAGGAAGAATGTAGCAGAAGCGGTCTGGAGGGGGGCTGGCTGCCTGCGAGGGCCGGAGCGTTGATTATTAAAGAATAAAACGTGAGGAATGCGGGGGGAAAGGCAGAGCCACACCGATCAGCAGGGAGAGATAGCGGAGGGCGGCAGGGGGGTGAGCAGGCTCGGCCGTCTCCGTCCGTCCTGGGGGGGCCTCGGCATAAGCCACCCCACAGCAGGGCTCTTCTCTGTCTCGCTTCCTTCCTGCTTCCCCTTGCCAGGGACCGGCTTGGGATCTCTGTGCCATGCCCCGAGGAGACCCTCTTTCGGGAGCTGGGTGGGTGACGGCAAGGTGCGGGCAGTGCTGACTGTGGGAGTAATCTAAACACGACCTGCGATTTCACACTGCATCTCTTCAACCACGGCAGCCTGGCTGGGCTTTAAAAAAATCTTTTTTTTTTCTCCATCAAGATAGACGCTTTCTGATGAAGTTCTGTGTTCAGCCTCTTTTGCTTGCTTGTCACTGCCTGCTTTCCCTTCAGCCTTTACTGGTGTGTGTTTAGCCGATTGTCTTTGAGAGATGCCTAGAGCTATCCGTGTTTACTGTTACTACATGTATATAAATGCATGTGTATAAGTGGGCATAGGTGCGCGGGTTTATCCCTATCTACACAACTTACCACAGCCCACAAACTTGTATTTGAGTGCTATTTAAGCGTGCATATGCATGCAAATATATGCCTCCAGACAGGCACACATTGTGTAGAAGACTGAAATAGATAATTCCACATAATTCAGGAATAAACTGGGCAGCTCAGAAATCAGTGAGACAGAGGAAGAAAGAAAACACAGAGAGAAAGAAAAGACAGAAAGAAAAGGAAGCCTTGCTTAACTGTTAGTGTCTGAACACAAAGTGAGGTTTTGTCTCACCGATTAATCTCCTTAGCAGCGGCAAACTGAATATCCTAAACCAGTGTTTAAAGCCAAATATATCTGTTTCTTAAAAAAAGGAAGAATGTTTTCTCACTGTGGAAAATGAAATCAAATTTAGTGACAGGCATTTGTGTTCAGCAAGGTTGGATGGCCAAAAGAGAAAGTCTGGACACACACACACATACGCATCGCTTTTTAAGATATGGAGCTGTAAGCAAATGGGGGTTAATGCCTGCCTCTTTTTGATTAGAAAGAAAAAAAAGAAGAAAAAAAAAGTTTTAACAATCTCTTTTGCGAAGTCCATACATTGCAAATCCAGCCGCGTTACCATACTAGAGGAAATGAAAAAATGCTTCGGTTTGAGAGGACGAATCCTTTATTTCCCTTATTGGATATGTTTCATGTGTTTTCCCCAACACTCCGACTTAAGGACATGCCTTCTGAAACACAAAGACACGCATAACTCGCACACGAACATGCACAGAGACAGATAAGATATGTATTGGATCCTGACACATACGGGGAGGGGGGAAGAGCAGAAGAGAGAGAGAGTGAGAGAGAGATCCTCCTACCTGGAGCCACAGATTGCAAGATACGTAGTGTTACCTGGGGAAGTCAGAACAAGTAAAAACACATTGAACTTCAGGGCTCTATGAGGCAGTTGATCAAGATCAGTGCTTGCTCATTTTCTCCCTCAGACTGTCTGTCTTGGGTTTTTGTTTTACCGTTTTGAGCAGCTCTTTCTATTTTTTCCTCCCTCTTAGCTTTAATATCGGAGCCGCTTTCGGTCACCATGGCTCTGGGAAGAGCTGCTTACCTGCATGGTGTTGATTTTTTACTGTTCGGCCGGCTTTGCTCCTGGGTAGCTTCAGCAATGCTCTTGACTGGGATTTAGCCGACAAGATCAGTTCGACTTTTTGTGCAATTTTTATGGCTCAGTCCATTCTCTAGATCATGCACAGAAACTTTCGGAAGTGGATTTTCTACGTGTTTCTATGCTTTGGAGTCATCTATGTCAAATTAGGGTAAGTCCTTGTGCACGACAAATCTCCTTGCTTTTGGGTCACGCTATTACAGAGTTGTGAACAAACTGTTGCAAAGGAAAAAANNNTTGCAAAGGAAAAAAAAAAAAAAAAAGAAAAAAAAAAAGAAAGAAAGAGGTGATTATTTCTCTCTGTCGTCCTCCCTCCCGCGGGTGTCCAAGCGGTGGCAGCCCCCAGAAAACGCTCGTGGGTTCCTCCCGGGTCCCGGGGCTGTGGGGCCGCTCAGCCACGGGGAGCTCCAGCAGCCCCGAGCCTGGAGGGAGCCGGCCGCGGGTGATGACGGGTCCTTTTATTTTGTACTGCTTAAGCGAACTTAAATATTATCTCTGGCGTACTGTACCCTCAGGAAAAAAAAAAAAAAAAGGAAAGGAAAAAAAGCAGCCTGACAGAGTTAACTCAGCCGCTGCTGCTGGGACAATAGAGCAGAGCTTAAGTATTAAAAAGGCGAAAGGGGCGGGAGGAGGGGAATCCCTGCTCTGAACCTGCACTCAGGGATTTGTTTTATGCAGGCCTAGACACAATTTGCGTTTCTATCCATCACACGGACGTGTTGAAATTATCTTGACAACTGGTCCGGCTACCTCCGCGCTGAAGCACCCGGGAAGCCGAGCGGGCTCCGCCGACGGGACCAGCCCGGGGGCCCGCAGGCCGGCTGGCAGCGGGGGCTCCCGGGAAGCCCGCTGTTTGCTCCTCGGTGTTTGATCACCGCGACGGAGATCACTCAGTTCTTTTAGTTGCCAAGTTTCTCCCTCTCTTCCTCTCCCCACCCCGTACCTGTATGGCTTTATTAATATTGCTCGTCGCAGTAGGCTGACTTGAGTTGAATTTCCACATTCCTGAGCCCCAGCCGAGTCCTTACCTGTCGAGCTACAAACTCTTTAAAGATCCTGTCTTTGCATAGCTGCGGGATTTTTTTTTTTTTAATGATCAAGAATGCATAAGGTGAGTTGCAATCCAGAAACGCTCGCTTCTCACCTTGAAATCAATGCAGGCAAGACGAGGGGAGCCAAAGAGCAGCCCCCAAAGGCGGGAGAGGGGGGTAATTCCCCAGAGGGACGGGCAGGCCGGCCGGCAGCGCTGTGCGGCGTAGCACCCCATCCTGGAGCGGAGCAGGAGGGCAGAGGCGCAGGGACAAGCGGGCAGCTGCCGGGCCCTGCCCGCCCGGCTACCGAGACCTGATGGGGCCGCCGCAGCCCGTCCGCCCCGCCGCCTCTCCCGGCAGCCCCGCCGCCACAGCCGCGGGCGCTGCTCCGGGCACGGTGCGCGCCAGGGACAGCCCCGTCTCCGCTGCTAGCAGTCCGAGCAGCGGTGGGGAGGAGGGGGCTGGCGGGGGAAAGGAGTGAATCTGCGAAAGGGAGCACGCCAGAGGGGAGGATGAAGGTTACTCCGGGACGGGGGAGGAATTAAACCAGGCTCCTCGGGGATGAGAAAGGAAGCGGCGGTTGCCCAAGCAAGGTCGGTGCTCCGCACCGGGAGCTCCCCTTGCCCGCTCCCTCCCCAGCTGCGGGCAGCAAGGGCTGCCTCGTTTGCAGGGGGGCCGGCAAAAGCCACGGGCCACCTTCCGGAGGGTCACCACCCGGGTTGCACCCCTGTGTGCGCACGCCTGTTTATTTATTTATTTATTTTTGGCACGGCGCTCAGCCCGCCCCCACTGCCACAGGTGCCGCCGCGGGGGGGCTGGCGGAGCGCGGCTCTGTCCCGCGGGCGACCCGCGGAGGATGCGCGGACGCGGAGGGGGGGCAAGAGATGCCTTCCACATCGCTCCCTGTCCTGTCCGGCGCACATGCCCGGGAGTAGCCCCAAATCGTGCCTGCTGGAGACATCAGGGTGTTATCCGTGCTCTAACCTCTGCAGGGCTATACACCTGCGCCGCCCTTTGTCGTAGCTGTGATCGGCAGCGATGGGCTCTGTCGTCCTCCGGGTTCAGATTGACAGGGGTTTGGATGAGAAGTGAATTTGGTGAGGCTGTGTATCCATAAATGAAACGATGACAGGGGCACCCAATCTACTTCAATAGCTGGAGGACTTCGTACAACACATCCCTCACACAGAGGCAGGCGAGCTCAAAGAAAATGCTTTGCAAAATTAGGGTAATGATATTGCTGTTCGCTTTCGCTGCGGTTTTATTTTTAAAGGGAACAGAAGATAGGGCACATGTTACAGTCTGGAAGGCAGATCTCTTTTCGAAATTGTTTGTGGCTGTTTTAGAAGGGGATTCAGAGCAGAAATCGCAAGAAAGCTGCTGGACTGAGCCTGAGAAGTAAAACTGAGTGGACAGCAGATCAGTAAAAGCCCTTACAGAAACCCCATCAGATCCATCACCATGCCTGTAAGGCGATGAGGACACTTCACTTTCTCTGAACAATAGGAGAGAAATTTGCTCTGAGATCCAGGGCTACTTCTAGGCTAGGCATGTGGGATGCAATTATTTCCTCTTTCATCAACCACTGGAACTACCATTTTGTTGAAACCATATCCTTTGAGTGTAATGATACCTTTTCTAGTGAGCTTTTTGCATAGAAAAGGGAGAGAGATGAAGTGAGATAAAACGTAGTTTGTCTTCCAATGCATTAGGTTTATTTTGCAGCGTGGAGAGAGCCATTGTGGCTGCGATAGCAAAGAGGTTAGACTTGGCAGGCTTTTCTTTTTTTTTTTTCTTTCTTTGCTGCGGAACACGTGTTCATGTCTTAATAGAACGTGCTAAAAGCTCCACTTTCAGTGGCAAACATGAGACCGACGGGAGAGAAAATTACGCAATAAATACATAAGTATTCACTCAGCTGTTGGGGGGTGTCCCATGAGGTGACACGGCAGGATACCGTAAAGAAGCCGCTATGTCCAGCCAGGAGGAGAGAGCAAGGCACGGCTCAGGCTGTATTCCCTCAGGGAATTCCCATTGTTCCCGTTTCTATTTCCTATCCCGAGTTTGCCGGAGAGAGAAGCGTGAGGTGAAGCATCCCTTGATATTTCTGTCGATAACGTTTCCGGCCGCGCACCCAAGCGTAAAGGGACTGCAAACCTGCTGACTCAATGTAACCCCTCGCGAAAATAGATCACATCAAATATTGAGCCCAGCTAGCAGCAGGATTGAAGCAGAAACGTTTCCTGCAAAGATCGCAGAGCACTCGGCTCCAGTTTAATTAATAAATACATCGGAAGTTAAAAATCACAGCTGTACCACAGATGCAGATCACAGCCGATGCTCTGGGGATGAACGATATGACCTTTGGAAAAACGGAGCCGCGGGGCAGTGCCTGGATCAGGGCTCTGGGGGCAAACCCGACTATTTTCCCCTTTATCTTTTCTGAAGGGAAAGCAGGGGGGCAGCCAGGGCAGCGCCAAGGGGAGCGGGCAGGACTCCCCTCATCCCGTGGGGCGGAGGACAAGGTGCGGTTCGAGGGACGGAGGCGGTGGGAGCTGGCGCTGCCCAAGGGAACAACGAAAGGCGCCGGCACCCTTTCGGGGTGCTGCGGAGACGCTTCCTCTTTGCCTCTGCAGCAAAGGTGATCCGAGCTGGGGGCGCACAGGGCTGCGGGCTCCGGGCACGCCGGCCCCTCCGGGGAAGGCTGGAGCACGCTGCTCCCCTTCGGGACTCTCGGGGACCCTAAGGCGGGGACGGGCCTGCTGACCCCGCTCCCCGCCCGTACGGCGAAGTTCACCCTGGCTTTGCGGCTTTTGGAGCAAACTCCAACGAAATCCCGCTCCCCTCGCTCCTCTTCGGGGCTGCCCGGCGGCGGAGAGCCCGGGCACCCGGCCCGGCCCTGCCCGGTACCCCCGGCCCCGCCGCAGGCAGAGCTGGGGCGCAGCTTCGACGGCGGGCACCACGTGGCAGCGCCAGGAGCCCCGGCGAGGCCGCGGGCTCCCCGGGAGGAGAACCGCGGGATTTATGCTCGGAGCCCCGGACGGGGCGCCTGCGGCACCGGGGCCGCCTGAAACCGTCCCCGCGGCGGGACGACACTCTCCCCGGCCACTCCACGGACACCCTCCGTTGTGCTGCTGCGGCTGCCACTCCTCGCTATACCCACCAACCAGACATCCACGAAATTTTAAGAGACTCATCATTCCCTCCGCTTCTTTCGCCTGGCACTAAACTTGCAGGTCGACGAGCTACAGGAAATACCCAGTTCCGATCAGAGAGGAGAGCAGTGTGTTCCTAACCGGGCGGACCTTCAAAGCTCTTACCGGCTTCCGACGTGCTCCTGTGCCGGACACTCTGCAGATTTAGGGAAAGAAAGAAGCTGCAGCTGGGAATAGAGAGATAAAAGGGAAAAAAAAATATGTATATACATATATACATAAATACTCCATTCGTGCCTGCTCTGCTTCACCTGCCCGATGATGGTGTCGGCAACCGTTTTCGGTGCCGTTCTGCCTCTGTTTTGTCAAAAATACACGTGTTTGTAGAAGGAACGACAGATGCTGAAATGCCCATATTAGGCGTTCCCGACAATACCCTCTCCTCCAGTGCCACACGAGTTTGTTGAAGGGAATATATTCGGCTTCAATCAACGAAACAAGTGCACTTCTTGCTACCCCTGGCTGACATACGTATAGAAACATTATTGATTGAATGTAACCGGTTATTCTTATCATCACACTCATCATTATTAATTTTCCGACGTAATAACCGGCCCGTGGTTTTAGAATAAAATTTAACTTCCCAAAATAAAGGGCACGTTTTGGTTTATTTTATGCAAGTATCTTCCCCCTACACAGCTAAGCTGTGGATAAATCAACTGCGATCCGAAAATTGCAGAGACTGGTAAACCGTCTTCGTTTCAGCTGGACTGGGTCAAACTCTGCCGGCACCATTTCGAAGTTTTCCAGCGACAGTCTTTACTTTTCATTTTTACATTTAACTTTCTTTCTTTCTTTCTTTCTTCTTCTTCTTCTTCTTCTCCTTCCTTCTTTCCCCGAGGCACATCTTTAAAAGCAGATGCACGTTTAAAATATATCCGAAGCCGAACAAATGTTAGAAATAAAACATCAAAAGTGGCTACCCCTTCTCCTAGTTCACGTTCAGCACAGCTGCCCCAACCACAGCCTGCATGTCTGAGAGGGAGAATGACGATTACAGGAGATACGCATCTATATGTCTGTGTATATACGTACGCACACACACACACACGTACGTAAGTACAAATACGACGATTTTATAAACTTAAAGAATTATAAATAAGACTATTTTGGGACGTAAATAATCGTTGAGAGGTTTAAGACCTTGTTAAACGGGATTAGCGTTTCTCAAAAGGACGTTGACGGTACCAGCTTCTGCACTGAAGTTGTAGATGAAAGTGGTTAAATGAAACCAAACCCTGAGAAGATTTTTATCGCATATTCAGCGGCAGACAACGTTTCACATCAATTCTGCAATTCCCATTCCATGTGGAGGAATATTTCGTTATGTCACCGGGACAGCTGCACCCATGTGTCGGGACTGGTTAACTGGAGGAGGTGTTCCCAGAGTGTTTGGAAGAACTCTTGGCCAAGAAAGCTCCTTCACTCATTAGTCAATTAACCTGAGACGAAGTTTTACAACAAACTCTACGGACCGAGGACACTTCGGAGCCCGGTTCTTGCTCATTTCGGCTGCAGTTGTGCTAAATTTTCTGCGGCGCACGTTTATTTTTTCGGGGTTCGCTTTCAAACCCTAACCCCGGCGCCCACAGCGCACGTCTTTACACTACCTCTTCCACGACTAAGTATTCACCCCCCCCACCTCCCCGAAAATAAGGTCAAGCGCCCAACGTAGCAAAGAGGAAGAACGACTGTCTCCTGCACGGTTGAGCTACACGGGGTGAAGGGCTCCCTCCCGCCGGAGCGGAGAAAGGTCGAGCATCCCTTCGCCCCGGGGCGCGGCGGTGCCGAGGGGCAGGAGCCGCCCGGATCGGGGGAAATGCAGGGGAGAGGCAACTAACCTGCCGGGAAACGTCTCTTCTGACTGGCATCTTCTCAGGAAGGAGAGGGGGAGAGGGAAGAGAGGAGACCACAGTTCTTCCTGCGGGAGCGGTGAGAGGTGCGGGCTCCCGGGAGCCGCCAGCAGAGGCTGCGGCACCGGCGAGGCGCTGCGCCCCCCGCTCGCCCCCCCACACCGGTTGTTTCACACCAATCCTTTCCCTCCCCTTCTCTCACGCGAAATCCAATCTCGCCAGGAAGCTACGAGTGTTCATGTCTTTATTTCCCACTCAGGCGGGTTACGACAACATATGTGTTTTTTGGGTTTTTTTTTTTTTTTTGGAAAGATCCACTGAAACCAGAGCTTAATTTTCAACACCGGGGACAACAAAAGCCAAAACCCTGCCGAGGCTGGAGGGACGGCGGTGGTCTTCCCGGGGAAGTGAGGCAGCCGCCCATAATAAAGCAATTAACCGAGAGCGGAGCTGGGAGCTGCCAGCTCCTTCAGGATCTCTCCAGGGCGAGCTGAAAGGGTGCCGCGGCAGATGCAGGGAGACTGCTGAGCGAGAGCTGTGAAAATGGCCCATGAGGAGCGCCCTCGGAGCGAAGCCTATGGAGAAGGCTCAGCCAGGGAGCGAGGATTCATTGCAGCCCGGGCGAGATCAGTGTCTCTCCATTGTCAACCTCCCCTTCAGAAAAAAAAAAAANNNNAAAAAAAAAAAAAAAGAGAGAGGGAGAGAAAAAAGTAGGCGGATTGCAGTGACTGACTGCCCAATGGCAGCCCCGAGTCTCAGGAGAGTTACAGAGAGAGGGGGGGAGAGAGAGAGAGAGAGGCACTTTCTGCCATCCAAATCCCTTAAACCATCCTCATTCCAATACGAGAACCCACTGTAACAACTTCCAACCACTGAGACATGACAGGCAGGAGCCCAGAGGCAGCAGCAGCAGCGAGAACAGCAGCAGCAGCACATACTCTGCCCAGGGAGCAGCATTAGCACCAGGGGAATACTAGACACAACAATACAAACAAACAAACAAACAAACAGACAAAGCCCCCCCAAGCCCAAGACACTGGATTCCAACTCAGATTCAAGCCACAACTGACACCAAAAAGGGTGGGGAATTACGACCAGGGGGGCCCAGAAAGGAATAACCAAGGAAGCGAACTCCAAGAGTGTAAACGGGATTCAGCCATGATCCTTTTTTCATCTCGCAGTGTGTTACTCTCAGTGTATTACCCTCAGATTTTCCTCATCCTTACCAGTGGGAGTTACCTGTAAGTGATCCAGATTTTTTTTTATTTTTTTTTTTTTTTCAAAATCCTGTTTGAAATTACCCCGCTAGCAGCTACCTAGGGGTAACGCGCAAAGCAAGCAGAGGGAGCCGGGAGAAGCCAGCACGGGCGGCAGCTCCGTGCAGTGCGTGGTGGTGAGGATGGTGGTGGCGGTGGCGGAGGTGCTGTGCTGGTGGCGGTGGTGCTGGCGCCGCTGCTCGGACGCCGCCGGGGGAAGGTGCGCACCGCCAGGTAACTCCCGGGGCTGTCCCGCCGGCGGGGCCGGGGCCCGGAGTGCCCGCAGCGAGGGCGGCGCACCTTGGAGGGCGGCGGGGCACGGGGCACGGAGCGGCCGGCGTCTCCCCTGGGGACTCCGACCCCGACTCCTCCTCCTGCCAAACCGGAGATGGGCATCGCTTCGCGCTCGTCGGGGGAAGTGTGTGTCTGCGCGGAGATCCCGAGGAGCGGGGAGCTGCTGCAGCCGGCGGCGGGTGCCCAGCCCCGCAGCCCGGGGACAGCCCCCGGCCGTGGAGGCCCTTGCTAGCCGGCTGCTTTTGCTCCGGAGGGATCTCCAGTCCCGCAGTTAGAGCTGGCTCCAGGACCTTTTCCTTGTGAGGAAGGGGGTGGAGGTAGGGGTGGGGGAAATGAGAGTCGGTGGGTGGGACTGCAAGGAGTTTCGGTCTCTTTTTTTTTTTTTTTTTAATATATATATCTGTATCTAACGTTGCGGTGGAAAAGTAGCGGCTGGGCTAGTCCGTGCGGGCTGCGGAGAGAGTGTCCGCCGTCGTGCTCCTACAGGTCCCCCGGCAGGTCTCTGTCCCCGCCGAGCGCCGCGTTAGGGGGTCGGGGGTGGGGGGCCGGGGGTCCTGGAGCCGGCCAACCGCGGTGCCGAGGGGAGCCGGGCCCGGCCGGCGCTGCACGCCGCAGCCCGGCGGAGCTGCCGGGGAGATAGATGTCAGAGGCTTCTGCTCTCCCGCGCCCGGGCGAGACCTGACCACGCTTTGGGCCAGCTGTGGGGAGAGGAGGGCGCTGGGGGCGGCGGGTCCCCCGGCCAGTGGAGCCGGTTTCAAATCGGGACCCTCCTCCGTGCCTTGAGCATCCTCATAGCCCCGGGGCAAGGCGTGTTCCCTTCGTGCCGGGACTCGGGGATCGGGCCCGGGGGAGCTCCGGGAAGCGCAGCAGGCGGTTCGGGTCCGGGAAAAGCGGTCCAGCGGCCGCGGCAGAGGGGCTCACGTCGTCTGGGGCAAGATCTAGTCGGTGATGGGGAAAACCCGCCTCGGCATCCCCGGCCTCGCATCACCTCGGCTGCGGGGTCCGGGCGGATTTCCCCTTCTTTCCCACCCCCATGCCGAGCTCAGACCTTTTTCACCCCGACGGGTGCAAAATTTGAGCTCCTACCCCTGAGCTGTGTGTGGATTTGTATACCTATAGATCTTAATTTTTTTCTCTGTATGCATGCAAGGGAGCACATGCACGTAACAAGCACGTGTGTGTGTGTTCCTCTATGTGTGTGTGTGTGTGTGTGTAATTTCTGTGGGCTATGGAAAAATATAACCCACCGCTGTGGAAGTAAAGTAGGAATAAACACACCCATAAAAAGAAACTAAACGCCTGTTTCTACATTCTTAATTCTTAATGAAATGCACATGCCTTGGCTACCGATTTTTAAAGGCTCTTGGTTTATGAAAGCACGTTAGGTTTAATTCCGCTGGATGCTACTGATTAAACCAAACAGCCAGAGCTGTCTGTTTCTATTTGCAGGCAAGATACGTCTGTTGGTAGGTGACCAATTGCTTGTAAAAAAATTGCAGTGCTATCTTTTTTTTTCTTTTTCCCAACAGGAGGAAGGAGTCGTAATAAATAAATAAATACACCCTTTTAATATAAGTGTAGCCATATTTTTCTCAAAACCGTAGGAAATTACTATCCTACAAAGTTTTCCTTCTATAAATAGTTCAAATCTTGAAACAAAAGTTTTAAACCGCACACCAGATGCTGGGATGCTAGCGGTTTCCCTTGCTGTGTGACATAATTATAAGGTCCGAAAGCAAAAGCTATAGAAGTATAATAATAATACTAAGGCGACTGCTGAGGGGAAATACAAGGGAAGCAATGCCTGCTTTATTTAGAGCGAACTGCTTGGGGATCTTTTGAGCGCTGCCCCGCTACAATGAGAGATTGTTGGGGATAAATAATGCTCCCTCGCCTTTCCCTGTGCCATCCCCAGTTCATCCCCTCAGCGGCAGGTCACTGGGAGCTGGACCCGCGGAGCCGGAGCCGAGGTGGCTATTGCAATCCAGCAGAGCAGAAGGGAAAGGGATCAGGAGGTGAAACCCAACAAAGCAGAGCCCCAAACCAACGCGCACCTCCCTCCATCCATCACTCCGGAGGGACGGAGCCGGTTGCCTCCCCGCGGAGAGAGCAGGGCACCCGGGGCCGGTGGGGACAGGCTGCCCGGGGTCCCCACGCTCCCTGCCCTCCCTCCGTGCCGCCCCCGGCCGGGCTTGCTGTATCTCAGCTGTGTGTCCCCCCTCTTTGCCCCCCAAAAAGCGAGGAGCAGCGGCGGAGAGAGCCGGTCGCGCTGCGATGCTTCGCTTCGCTCCCGTTGGAAGGTTAAAAGAAAGAAAAGTTATTTCAGTGCTTAATGGATAGTAGCCTAGCGAACTTGTGGTGTTTATCTTGTGGGTAAATATACTTCTCTGGCTTACTAATGGTAGCTTTTGAAGATTAAAGCATAGTAGAGCCTGTTCGAGCATTATCTTCTGGTGTCTGTTTCTGCTACCCGCGCTCTCTGGAGGGGAGGATGCTTCCCAAGCTGCTATTTAGCGAGCTCTCATGCACTGTCAATGGTTACGTTAATTTTGCCCGAGATCTCTATCATCTTTTGGCTGTGGGAACAGCTCCTCGGCCTCGGAGTTGCTGGTCCTTCAGGGATAAAGACGAACCTACCAGGGGCAAGATGTAGCGGATGAGCAAACTGAGCACCGGGTGTCCATGCTCTGTCTCTGTCGGTATTTGTGAGTCGGGGCGAGGCGGGGGGACACACGATGCAGCTCGTTTATTCTGCTAGAAAAGCTATAAAGCTAAAATCACATCGTAATTAAATGGGATTTTCAGAATGAAAAAGGCCATGATGAAATCAAATTTCATTTTTAGAATAAAAAAGGCACTGGGACTCAGTGTTTTGTGTGCACTATCTGGGAAGAAAGTGAAGTTATAGTAGACTACATCCAAAACTAGTTTAAAGAACCAACTCCTTTATAAAACCGATTTCTATATCGTAAACATGCTATCTGATAATCTTTGGTGTGCTTGCCCAGTAACCTTTGGCCCTCTGAGACACTGTAGACACTTTTACAACCAGAAGTAATTAGTGTCTGACTCTTCAAAAAATAAAACTGACTGCAGCTAGAATAGCTGGTAGTAGGATGATTGATGCGTTTTAATGCACTGGACATATTTTGGTAATCCAATTACATATTTAAAGTATAAAACTGACATTTAGTAATGTTGATGTAATTAGTATAAATGTCTAAAACCCAGGATTATATATAATACTGTCTGGCACTGTTTCTGGCAGTGCATGTTTGAGTGCGCATGTGTATGTACACATATACATATTTAGCTTCTTCTAAAGGAGATGGTGATAGTCCAACTTTCCTTTTGTGTACTCGTTTCACTGTTCATCTTCTTTAGAGCTGGATGTATTCACCAGCAACACGAGAGTTGGTTCTTAAGAAGCTTATTTCAGAGATTATCTGCTGGTACATAGACGGAGTTAATTCAGTTATTTGCTATAAAGCGATTGGTAATAACTAGTAAGAGAGAGTGTGTGTATGTATTAATAACAGCATAAATCTTCCAAGCGGCTATGTATTCTAATACCACAATACAGCAAATAATTTATAACAGTGAGTAGATATTACTGGCTGGTTAGGAAATATACACAGAGAAAAATCCTCTGCGTGTTTTGCATCTGTTCTGCTGATGCTTCCATGTCCTTAAAATTCCACATCCTTTACAACAGGGATTCTCCACACTCGTGAGAAGCAGGTTAGAAGGAACGCATCTTTTTCATATACCTACAAGAATGTACTCGTGCTTGTATTGCTGAAGATTAGGGCTGCTGGAGACAGTCCCTAAATCTTGTCTCTTAGTCTGTGCAGTGTGGGAAGCAGCTACACGAGCAGAGAACACCAGCCTGCTCTGTGGTGCAGACCCTTCAAGGGGATGACGAGCACGGCTTTCCCATTGATATAAATCTGTGTGACTGATGCTCCCACGTTAGCTGATACAGTCAGGGCCACACACTCCGTGTCACTCTTCCCATCCTGGTTAGATCAGGGCTGTACTGACCTTTGCGATAAAACTGGCTGTTATGGGAACAGGATTTTCCCTGGCTCAGTCACTGGACTGCGGTGTAAATACGTAATTTCCCTGCTTTTGCACCTTATTTGTATTATAACTGAGACTGTGCACTCTTCAGGATGCCCTTGCTCTCTCAGTCTCCATTTGTGCACTGTCCTGTGCCCAAGGAGAGCTCTGCTGAGATCTTTAGATACTCCTTTTACACAGTACTGTTATGATAGTCATCTATGAGAGGCTTTGGAATAGGACTTCAACTTTACCATCCCACAGAGATGTGATGGCTTAGAGATAGGACAGGTGAACCTCCAAAGAGTATGGACTATTTGCAGGATCACTTAAAGTTAATGCTGTCGCTCCGCAGAAACAAGAAAGATGAAGAATATTTGCATGCTGGGCTGCCATAATCACCATAAACTTGGCTTAACTGCCTGATACAGGCTATTTCCATGTATTGAAGCCATCACACAAAGATGGTAGAGTTACTGTGATATGACTTCTTGGTAGCTTTAGAAGATAAAAGCCACCACTTATCTGAGAGACCCAAACTAAAATCCCCTGTCTAAAACTGCAGTGCTTTGGTAAATGTGTGACTGGCCACCCTTCTCCTTGCCTTGGTGCAGGCCAAGCACCCAGGTTGCAAATGTCCTTGAATCCAAATGTATTTGGATGTAGGCACCTCTCTCAATCCTTTGTGGCAGGCAGGTTCTGAGAAATACATGTCTAACACACCTTAAAATTGAAAAGAAAGTAATTACTTAAGTAATTATAAGGAAAGGTGGCAGCATCCAGAATTCGTAGGATGACAATGTGGAATTATAACATGTGCTGCATTACTGACGTAATCTAACAAGTGAGTATAAAGCAACATGAAATATTCAGGTGAGTAGGTAAAATTAAATGCAGATATGCTTACATATTAAACAAAGAACAAGGCTAATCCCTCAGAAGACAATCTTTCAAAGGAGATGTTAAAGAGCTAAGCAAAGTGAGCTGCAATTATACAGTTAGACTGGCAAACACATTTTGTGCAATGGGAAAAATTCACTGTGTGTACCTGGCAATATGGCATGCTAAAGGTAAAACGGTGCCAAGTGTTTTCTCCGTGCATGGGACTGTGTAATTTGGACTGAAATACTGTCAGAGAGATTCCTAATCCCAAAAATACAGTCTAACCCTCTAGTCCTCCCAAGTTACCACAAGCAACAGAAAGCTGGGACCAGCTATAGATCAAGGAATTTCTGCGGGCATGCTGACGCCATGCATTACAGAGCTAGTTAGTGTTGCAAGCCCAATTTCTTCAGCCTATAACCTTTGCATGTCATTTTACCCTTGTTGGACTCCCAAAGATGTCTTTCATGCTGGCAAAACACCTTTACCTGCTAACTACCTGGTAGATGGCTTTCGGCAACTCCAGGTTCATCTGTCTGCTTGATTCTGCTTATTATTTTTGCTCTTTCCTCCTGGAAACTTCACTGCCCTCCTGTACAGCATTGTCCCAACCTGCCCCAGGTATATCACTTCTATACTATTACAGTAGCGCTCTACAGTGAAGAATTCTATGAGAACCAGCCAGACCTTTGGTCATGAGAACCATGACCAAAATATCTACACAAATGCGAAGTCTCTATGACTTCTGGTTTCTAGGATTGTGCTGCGCACATGTGAATACCCTGGCAATGAGCTAAACAAACTTGCCTCCGAGAGCTTCAGGTTTATGAGCCCAGAATTACTTGTGAGGTTGAGAAAGATCAGGAGCTCAAGCACAGGAGTGCTCTGGAAGAAAAACAAAGGCAGACAGATTCCTGGAGCACATCTTTCAGTCCTTTAAGGCTTGTTAGCACCCTCTCCCTCTCTCTTACTCTCCCTTCAGGCCTCCCCCAAAGGCAAAAGGATACATTTTCCCTGCATTGTGGAGACCTGCATAGGACTTGCTGGCTACTTCTTGTCAAGACAACTCCTATGTATTTACTTTTGCTACAACACATGCATAAGGATTATTGCAAATACTTCAAGTGAAGAAATTCTAAAGACAGAGGCTTGAAGTCTATTCTCAGTAGTTTTTTCTGTCTGTATGCAATATATTACTTTGACTTCCCCCTTCTTTTACTGCCTACACGTTGTTAAGACAAACCTTTAGGTAAAGTACTGAGTTGTCTTTTCCATGCTTTCCTTTTGGGCTTTCTTTCTAAAAGGCAGTTTTCTTGATAGTGCAACAGAGCTGAAAGTTAGCTGCCTCCGTCAGTGCTAACGCAGTACAGACGGCTTTTCTAAAGTTAAGATAGTTAAGGCCTAAAATAGTTGCTCTCATCATAAAAAAATCTTTCTTCTATGAGGACCTGACAGCAAGATGATTATAATCTATTAATTATTTTACAGCAAATCATACCTTCTTTAGAAAATCTGAAGACAGGCTAAATTAGAGGCCTGTTGCAACTTTTTTACTGGAAATAATTTTAATAGTGCATACAGCTTGTACCCATGTTGTAGTCGCAGTTTTGAACATTTATTTTCTTTTCAGCCAATGCTTGTGGATCAGATTTCACTCGTGGCAGGAACCCACAAAGGATAAAATTCACGTTTATGCAAAAATCCCACTTAATCATCATGGTGACACAGTCTTTGTTCCAGCTCTTTGTCCAAGGTCAAATTTCACCCTGAGTTCCTTAGTAATAAGAAAAAAGGACATCCAGTGGTATAGCAAGTGTGCAAATGAGGGCAAAAGCTAGCCTCAGATTTTTAACATGTGGCAAAAGAATTTTCCACTGTGAAGTGGCATCAAGTCCACTGGTCACTGTATTGTGTGTCCCAAATTTTTTATTTGAAGTAGAGCCACCCTGTTGCTAGTCAGTGGCACCGCTTTCAAAACTGTTTGAACTCCAGGGACTTTACTGGCAGATTGGTAGTCCAAAGATAAGGCTGATGAGTTGTATCTTCCACCAGCACGTACCTGGAGTACACAACAAAGGCATATTAAAATATATATATTATTCTGGATGGCCATCACTCTAGATCTGTGTAGCATTTTGGGAAGCTCTTACATCTTGTATTTTCAGCTCTGGGCTTCTCCCCCTTGGGCTTACATCCACAGATCAGCAACTTAATAAAGCAGGAGCAACTCTGTTGCAGTAAATGGAGTGATTCTGGTGCAAGTGAGTGGAGAACAAAACAGAAAGTCAGCACAAGCCTTGTTCTTCCAGTATCCATTTGAGTTCAGCCTTGGCACAGCCTGCCATATTACGCAATTTAGAGAGAATGTGGCCATATTTCCCAAGAACATACAGCAAAAGCAATATTAACAGAAGGCCATGTCAGACAAAACCCAAAATCAGTTCTATGGGCTATTGAAAGAATCATTATGGCCTCTGGTGCCAGTAAGAGCTGACATAACAACAAAATGTTATTTATTTTTTGAAGGGAGAAGCATTTCAAAAGCACTGAGGCATTTGCTCATTATGTGCAAGGCATTGTGGGACAGCCTAGCTTTCAAAGCTGGAAGTACGCGTAAGCCATAAAGATATAAACCACCGTCTGCCTGGAAAACAAATTGAGGTGCATTTAATTTAAAATTGTTTAAGTGCTTCAGTACTGGGACTGGATATCATATCCACCTTCCTAATCTGGCTGAAGTGAGACATAATTATGAAATGTGACTACTATTTAATAATAGTTTCTTTCATTCAAGGATCGTAAGTGAATTAATCCTCCCAGTATTCAAGTGAACTGGGCAAGGATCATTTCACTCCCGGCTGGGGTGGAATGCAGCAGCTGCTATGTAGCACCCTGCAGAGCTGTATGGGCATGCAGGACCAGCACCAGTCCTAACATCCCCAGCAGCAAGGCAAGAAAACATCTGAAAAAGCCCAAGTGCATCTCCAATTGATGCAGACCCTGGCCAGGGCAGTGCGATATCCCCTCTAAAGAGTGTGCTTTTGCATTTGCTCTGTGATGAAGACAGGCGAGGTCCGAGACGGGAGCGATGCCTGAGACGCTGAATAGCAGCATCCTGACTGCTGCCTGCCTCAGTTTCCCACAGCTTTAATAGGGTAATAACAACGTTGGCACGGCTTGGAGGTAGGGGAGGGGCAGGAGAGTGAAAGCTGCCACAGCACTTTGAAGACAGAAAATGCAGTGTCAGTGCCACGTCATTACTTTCAGTGACTCTTTTCTGACCACAACCAGCAGAGGTGGCGTGATTGCATCTCATCTGAAACACGGCATTGCCGTCACCTTCTTCACCACCATGCCCAGTGCAGCCTTGAGAAGAGGGTAAGGGGAAAGCGCCACTTATCAAGGTCATGAACATCATTTCTGCCAGTGCCTTCCCTTTCCATGGGAGCCAGCCAGTCACCCATGGGCGCAGCCGAGCAAGGCTTGGCCGAGGAGAGCTGCTGGCCTTGGGGTGCAAGATGGCTGGTGGCAGGCTGGGTAGCAGGCAGGACATGGTTAAGGGAGTGCTGAGGGGAATGGCAGCATCTCTCATGACTCCTTTGGCTGCTCTCCAGGGAGCCATGTGACTCCTTGGTTAAAAGAGTCCTCTCAACCATGAGACACTTTTTTTTCCCCCTCCGGTTGTACCTTTTATTTTCTGAACTTGAAAGAAAACAAAACGTACCCACAAAACTTTCCACATTAAAGTTATATTGTAGTCCGGTGTGACTCAGGGTGAGAAATTCAAGGGGAATGAGGAGGAAGGGGAACATTTCTGAATCAGACCTGTTGTGCTGAGCCTTAAAGGAGAGGAGGATTTTGCTGGATGGAGAACAGCACTGCTGTACAGCACAGTGAGCAAGAAGCAAAGGACGAGGCTTAAATCTATTCCCTACTGCTGTGGGCTACAGCTAAGTCTATCAGGGTAGCTTCAAATCCAGTGGACTTTGATGCTATCAAAAGGGCCAAGGAATGGAGTGCAAATAAATATGGCTTCATCTGATTAATAGTAAATTCCTTTTTCTCCACTCCCATGGCCTAAAGGGTACATCACCTAGCTTTACAGTTTTTGGTTGTTTTCTTTTATTGGCAGCTCTCATCACAGTATCTGAGCACCACCCATAATAACGAGATTGGCACATCCCTAATAGACTTCCTGGAGTCTTTTGTTCTTCTCTCTTCTGTCTCTGAGGAGCTCTGCCCAGGGTAGGTGCTTCTGAGGGGAGGGATGTGGGTCAGGTTATTGTTGTTAATGTCACTCTGGTTATGTTGTAAAAGGTGTATCAAAGAGGAAGTTCTTGCACTATGACCTAAAGGTCATCAGACTCTGGATTAGTCTAATCTCCGAGAGTTTTTCACCCAGACAGATCCTTTCGACCGAGAGTAACTTACCTCTGGGCTTAGGGCTTTGTCCTGTGTTTTATGATCTTCTTTGTTCCAGAGGAGCTCAACGGCCCTGGTACTTCTCTTACTAGGCTGTGATCCACTAATTGCTGTGTGGAGGTTAGGCTTCACACCTTGAGCTGGGGATGAAAGAGAATAGGAAAGATGAGATGGACTTGCATGCAGAGGCAATATGCACAGCATAACCTCACCTGGACATGTGCTCTCTATTTTGAAGCTGGCATGTTCTTTTAATGGTCAGAGCACTTTGCAAGTCACATATCCTGTGTCTCACTTTGGCTTTGTACTCCTCTTTTGGGAGAAAAGGGCAAAACATTTTGAAAATCGCCAGCAGGGCAATTTTTCGTGCCCATTTGTCTGTTTGGGTCTCTAGTAGGCTGCACTGAGCGGCTGGAAAAGCTGTGGGTAGACAGTAACAAGTTCAGGGATGTCCATTAACCAGTAACACATAATACAAGCTGTGCTGAGGATGTTAGGGGTGCAGGACAGGATTTAGAAACAATGGCTTGCTTCTCTGTAACCCCCAAATGCAGCCGTGCTTCTGAGCAGAACCAAGGCATCATCTCAGCGTAAATACTCAGTTTTAAGGAATGCACTTGGGACAAGCACGTGTGCCTGCTCCTGTGTGCACCTCTCCTCTCCCCACCCCACCCCAACTACACAGTGTGCCAAAGCCAGCTCCTCAGCAACAAGACTTGGCAGGTGGCACCTGATGAGATAATCATGCCCTTGGGACATTAGGAGGCATGAGGTGCAGCCAGGTGCTCCTAATCTGTCCATGGGTGTGATTTTCTGTGGTAACCACACCCTCAAGTGCTGTTTTACTGCAATTAGGAAATTTGTTCAGTTTAGGTCAAGTACTTCTATTAGGGTGCTCTTCACGTCTAACATGTGTTGGCATGGCAGGAGCAAGTGGACGTCCAGGGTCAGGCAATGCACTGTGCTGAGTGGTGTTCCCGCAACTAGCAGGGAGAGATCCTCCTTCTCACCACTTTGCTCTCTGCTTGCTTCTCAATCTAGACCTTCCCTTCATGAAGACCCACTAATCTGAGCATTAATTCAGGTGCAAATAAAAATAAATGGAAATGGCTCCTTGGGACAAGGCACTCCGTTTCAGATGTGTTGCAGGCAAGGAACCATTTAAGAGTTTTCCGCTCTTGCTTCCTGGGATTTCCATTTGCAAGAAGCACTTTTAAAACTAAAACGTACTAGGGCTGTGCTGCAGCAAGGATCAAATGATAGTTCCTTCTTGTAGGTAGAAAAATGGCTTGCATTTCAGTCACTAAAGGCAGATATGGAAGCTAAGTGTTAAATCAGTCTGATAGTGAAGAATATCAGACAGATACACAGGTTCCTATCTTCTTCTGAAAAACTTGGTGTAGTAATCACCAACAGATAATGAGGCTGTGGCTGTCACAGAGGTGAATAGGGAAGGGTGGCCTCCAGCTGCCTGAAGAATTTGTTCCCCA
Source organism: Pampusana beccarii (assembly GCA_013399365.1). NCBI lineage: Eukaryota > Metazoa > Chordata > Aves > Columbiformes > Columbidae > Pampusana > Pampusana beccarii. Next base: position 20,601 of record VWYH01006857.1, on the reverse strand, counting down.
TGTCTTTACTCGAGCAGACCTGTTTCTTGCCATTAATGCTACAGTACTGTAAGAGGTATGAAATGAAACAGTGGCTTCAACTGGTGTCCAGGTCCCTTGGTGTGACTTTGGGGAAGCCTTACCTGCCTGCATGTTGCATTCCTCTTCCAACCATTCCTGCTCAGGCTGCAAGGGGGAGAAGATCTCTCTGTGCCTTCACACAGGGAAGCATGTGCAAAATTCGTGCTATTTGCTCTTCACTCAGCCAGCCTTGCTGCTGCCTAGTTTTCAAGTTGAAATTCTGGCTTCATCCAAACATTGTCTGCATAACTGCAGGATTTAGCTTACAGTATTTTGTTAGGACAGTGCTGTTTATTGGAAAGAAATGGTAAAATCTGTCAGCTCACTGGAGCAGATCTCCCGTGCTGGGTAAAGATAAATCAGAGGGACCAGTATATTTTACCTCTCCAAAAATGAAAAACACTTCCAGTGCCAACAAAAGTCCTGCTTTTCTTAATATCGCACAGGTATGTTTTTTGAGGTGTATCAGATCTTTGCTTACATGATAGATGCCATTGTATACCTAATGAGAAATCAGCTTTAGCTTTCTGACAATAGCTGGCATGGATTATGTTCTCTCTAAGACATCTTGTGAGATAATTAAAGCGATGACTGACAACATAGCACAGCAGAAGGAACGTTTCTCGAAGTAGAGCTGCTTTACAGGTTGCTTGTATGCATTTCGTTAAATGCAGCCCCAGTAGAACTACCCTGATCTTGATGATTTCCCCAGAAACGAATCTGGCCCCTTGTTTTTTGAGAGCACATCCTGAAATTCTCTCTGTTTCTAACTCCTTTTAAAATCCATGCTTAAATGCATGTACATAAATATACTGCTCATGAAGGGTGCCTGAATTGCAGCCCTGGAAAATGAATTCCTCTCCTTGCCCACAAAACCAGTACAGCACAAGCAGAGGGTGTGTGAGCTTCCCCACTCCACCCCATCCTTGTGTCTCATCCATGACCTAGAGGGGCAACCTCTAGCTAGGCATAAGCGGGTGGCTCAGTCTCTGTACTTATTTAATCTTTGGCCAACCTGCTAAGGCTGCCAATAAGGGTGCCAATTGTGGTGGTGGTTTCTGTGATGTGGATAGTCGTCCACTGGGAACTGGATTAAGACCATCAACTCATTTCAAATACTCTAGGCCACAAAGCATCTGCCAAACGGTAACCATTTTTTTGGTCACTACTAACTTGGGTCATGTTTGGATCAGCGATGATAGGCTCCGTATCCCGATACTAATCCCCTGAGCCATACAGTTTCCCGGAATAATTTTTTTGAAGAAGGAAAACACTTATTGTCCTAGATTCTACTTTGATCTGCTGATTTTTAGTGTGCATATTGGCCCTCTAAGGTGCATAATTTTCATTACTTGATTGTAGAGAGTTCAGATGCTGGGAAAGATTTTTGAAGGTGGCAGGTGGCAGATTCATGTGGTGTGATCCAAAATGAGCTCTCAAAGGTAGTGGTTACACACTCTGGCATTGCAGTTGACATTATATTTGGACCTAAAACTGATCTTACACCTTCAAATTTATCACACAGTCCCTCAGCAGGGAAATGGCCATTAAACTGAAGAAGATCACATTGCTTCCTTCGCTCTTGTTCTTTTGGAGATACCTAGGTATCTGTGTAAGCTCTGTGGTGTCAGCCAGTTTCACTGGTAGCTTTTCCAGCAGTTGGTTATGTTGTCAGTGGTCCCTGCTGAACCCACCACAAACTTTAATGTATGCCCACTAGCACCCAGCATTGTCAGGAGATTACTTATTTCACAGATGCTGCAAAACTGCAGCCGGCAGAGACTAAATCATTTGGCTCGAATCACACAACCCAGCAGGGCAGGGAACTGGAGTGGAGTTTTGCTGATCTCAGCCCAGCTCCCAAACCATTAGCAGTCCTCCTCCTCAGCAGAGAGCAGAGCTAGGGCCAGCTGAAATTCTTACTTTAGTTGGCCATGAATAATATTACTTCCTGTGGTCGTGTCTCTTGCCCAGAAGAGACCCAGTCTCAGAGAATGCCTAGGATGAGAAGCACATTGCCAGCATGCTGAAGGAATGTCTTTCTGGCCTCTGGATAATACAAAGCTGCGCAATATTGCCACCAGCAAATCCTAAGAGGTGACTGAGTTTTTCTTTGCTGGGGGTAGTTTACATTTATGCCAGCGCAAAGGCACTACTTTGCTTTAGTTCCACAGAACGGTGAGTCATCTACCTTCTTCTCTATTACACATGGAAGTGAGGCACGCTGTGATATCAAAGGAGTGACTGCTAAGATGATAGGAAATTCTGAGCAGATTTGTTACAGATACAGATGTTCGGAAGCAACAGACAGAGGAAAAAATTATGGTATTGAGTTGATGGTATTGTGAGGCTGTGGTATGATCTCTGTTCTTCCACACAAGAAAAGTATCAGAAGAATCTTACCAGTAGATATCTCACAGTGTTTTATTGGTATTAGATTGTGAAATATATATTTTTTATCTCCTTTTATTGTATGTTCATATTATGTTTAAAATAATAAACAAGAAATTATTTTATTTGATGTATTCTTCCACTGTGAAAAATCGTTTCTGTTAAGAGAAATAGAAGAAGTTAGCAAAAACTAGGGAAAAAATTGTGTTTGAAAGATTATAAGCAGTCATATAGATATGCATAGAGATCATAATTCTTAAAAAAATGCATCACTATAAAGCTCTCTCTTTTTAATTTTCTCTGCTTATATGTAGCCCTTTTATGTACAGTTTCTCTTTGCAGAATAGAAACTTCACTTTCAATAGCAGCCAAGACTTAAATTCAAGAAAACACATGGAGAAACATAAGCGTACTGGCTTAAGAGAGCTTGTAGTTACATGCATATATTCAAGCAGACCATGTTCCAAATGTAGAAAACACAGGACATACACAGTTCCTGGGACCCTTGTATTTTCCCCAAGCACAAAGAGATTCCAACACATGCTTAACTCTTTCCTAAACCAAGTTCTAAATTCAGGTGATAGCTCTCAGTTTTAGTTTTTCACTAGCAAACCCATGAAAAGTCAGCTGAAAACATACAGTGCCAGAGAAATCTCAGCTCTGGATGTGTGCATTGGTATAAGAAAATCAGATTTTTCCTGTCAGTCTGTTGGCTGTGAGCAAGACCAAACTTACCATCTCAAGAGTTTCGAGATGAGAGGTGACAGCAGGTGATGGATAGCAAGGGAGGGACAGCCAGGGCAGGGCCTGTGTGCTCCCCAGGGAGAAGGGAGTGGAGAGAAGTGTGGGGTGGAAAACCCAATGGGAAGGAGAGTGAGTGACCCAGGAAGAGGAAAGGGGAAGGAGCCCAGCAGCTGGAAGGAAGAAAGTGGTAAGTCAGGGAAGGTTGGAAAACAGAAAAGATGGAGCTAAAGAACGAAATGGGCTTTAGGATGGTGGTTAGAGAGGGAAGCAGTTCTTGGGGTGTTTGGCATTTAGCCGAATCATCATTCAACCTGTCTTGTTGGTCCAAGTCATGGCCCCATTGGTTCGTCAGAAATTTAATCACCTGAGAGCCCCTTTTTTTTTGCAACTCAGCATGAGGACCACAGTCTGGAGAGGAGCATAACCTGGAAGCAGGAGGTGAGCGTGGAGTTAAGAAGTATGTTCAGAAAGCAGAGCAGCTCAGGAAACCAGACTCAGTCCAGAGACACCTGCTGAGCTGCCGAGGCTCATTTATCCCCAGAAAGGATGTGCCTGACCATCACTGCTAAGGAAGGGAGACAACAAAGGGCACAACTCATAGCTGGCTAATTTCAGCTAGCAGAGGATGATCCCCCTTTTGAGGAGGGAACAGGGGGAGAGGTGCGAGAGAAGGAATGTAAAAGAGGTAAGAGACAAAGCATAGTTTACATCAATAAGAGAATTTGGCTTTGGAAGAAGATTTTCTGCATGGCTGCTCCCTATAAATTGTGCTTAGCTCTACAGTTGTGAGATTTTGGGGTCTCTGATGAGGCTTTTGAACTCCTAAGGACAATTTTGCTATTTAGTATCCCAATATGCTACCATCCACGAAACCTAAAGACTTGTGTGGGTGCACTTTTCTGTTTAGAGATTCAGAAATGCTGTAATACTAATAGTTAAAAAGAACATGGATTAAAGATTCTCTTTACAGGAGCTCATTTGTGAGTGTTGGGGTAAATGTACTCTTTGGCCTGAGAGTGCACAACTGGAGTGTATAATGGCAATACACAATATTGCAATTCTTCAGTCAGGGCAAATGCTGTGTAATACTTGTGTGCAAGGCTGAACTGAGACAGTCACTGCTGATGGGACACTCAGCTTTTCCTTCCTCTAGAGCATGAATTCATTTAAAAAGCCAAGCTTTCAGGGGGTATAGCATTGTTTGTGTGCAGCCAAACCAAGAAGGATTTTCTTCTCAGATTAAATTCAGCTCTTTTCTTCCCGTTTCTAGAGCTAACTCTTTTTAATATTTCAGCTAACTGGGATCCAGTTTTAAAAATATATATAGGAGCTATTGCTTGGCACAGAATAGAGAGCTTGGCTTTTATAGCATCTATGCACTACCAGGGTCTGATTTATCACTTTGTAAAGTATTTTTTGGGATATATCTTTGTTTATATAAAACTAAGTCCAGTACCATGCACATTTCACATCTCTCTTATTTTCTGTTGTTTTCTTCATGGACACAACATATATAAAAGGTTTATAAGATACAGAAAGACTCCAGAGAAGGTCGTTTATGACTAACTATGAACAGTTTTGTGATGTTCTTTTTAGCTTTGTTTAGATCTCTTTCCAAACTTGCACAGTTTTAGTTGAAGTTGGTGCTTCATACACACATAGATGGTTTCAACCTATTTCTCACAAACCTGATTCTCAAAGTTTCACTCAGCAGTTTTCACTAAGGACGTATATATATAGATATAAGGCCAGGCAAGTGTTAATGTAAGCTGGCTACTGCATCTCATCCTTCTGAAGAGCTCACATTAGACTCCTTAAGACGAACAGAGCAAGACTGTAATCCGAAGGAAACTATTTTATTGAAACTAATCTCGGTGTAGCTATGCTGCTTTCAGTCTTGTAATACAATCACAGAGCTGTACTTTTCTTTGTCTCCCTCTCCTCTGTTCCCTCCATTATTGTTTCTAAAATAAAATGACTAAGGAAGGGGATGACTGATGGAAAAACACAGGAAGCTAAAAGGAGTCTCAGAAACCACCCTCTTTCCCTGAGATGTGAACCCAAAGACATGCTTCCCAGGGACCAGGAAGCAACTACCTGGAGAGAGACTCACTCACATTTTCAGCAACACATCTCGGCACACACGTGCAGTCACCCAGGCAGAAGAGTGAACGCTAGCTCCAGTGCTTCCAAGTTGAGAACACATATCTGGGCAAACATAGGTTATTATAACTATGGACAGCAAGCCACAAAGGCATTCAAAGAATCACCACCACAACATTTTACAGAATATTATTACAACTGTCACCAGCAGTTCTGTCAGAAATCTGAAAATTGCAAAGGACAAATTTAACTACTGAGGAGCAGGGAATTCTCAAAAATTGTCTGGCAGTATGCTGGCATGTTTCAGACCAGGCAGAAAAATTCTGGACTTTGCTGCTAGCCATCCTGCAGACCACAGGGGGAAAACTAATATCAGAACAATATTCGTCTACACCTTTTCCTTTGAGATCCTACATGCATTCTCATTAGTATTTTTATGTCTACTTACTCTCCCCCTCTGTACTGCACCATCTCTGAAGCTGGACTAGCTCCAAGGGTTAACTTGAACAGTTTCTTTATCAACATCTCTGATCTCACTAGAGCTGCGACTTTGGAAACAAGTTTGAATTTCATGAGAAAGAAAATAAATTGAGCTGTGCTCATCTGGCCTATACCTGCACCAGCAAAATGTGTCACAGCAACATTGCAGTTAAATTATACCTCTGAGGTCACATAAGACATCTGGTTAGGCATGACCTCTTGTTGTTAAAAGACTTACTTTATGCATTTATATATTTTGATATAAAATACGTGGTATTTTTGGTTTGCTCCACATTTTAATTATACAATATTCTTTCCCCATGCCTCCTTAATGTGAGAGATTGTCAGAGGAGAAGTAGAAATTTGGACACAAGAATCTGAAAGCTGGTGACTCTGGAGCTTGGAAAGCTCTCGCAGATATTGGTGGCTTGAAGCCCTGGGATATCTTCTAGACAGGAGACGGAGCAGGGCTGTTATGCAAAGGTGCAGAGTTTGAATTCCTTACGTCCCACTATCAACAGTGGCTCTGAGGAAGCTTCTCCCTGCTGCATCCGTTTTAGCTGGTACTTCAACCAAAGATGATCCACGAGCACATTGCCTAAAAGCTCTTGGTTACATTAGCAGGAGTGAAAGGGTTAAGTACACTAATTGCTGTTTTCACCAGATTTCAGAGTGTAAGCTTCTGCCGGCAAAGCCCTGTTGCCTTTGTCGTCATGTATTCCAGGAATGGTTTTCCTGAAGCCCTGCACAGGGCACAAGCAGACCCTGTGGGTGCTCCTGTATGCTGGGATGTGACTGCAGCCAGACAGTGCCCAGAGTGGTGCTTGGTGGTCCCTGCCTTCTATGTTCTTGTGTGATGCCCTGTACAGAAAAAGGATTGAACCTAGAAATACCCAAGAGAGTTATATCTTCAGGGAAGTGGTGGATTGCCCAACATTGGACACTCAAGACTCAGCTGGACAGGGTACCAGGCCATCTTGTCTAGAATGTGCTTTTCACAAGAAAGGTTGGACCAGGTGATCCTTGTGGTCCCTTTCAACCTGGTCTTCTATGACTCTATGATTATTATTTTTATAAGTTGTCATGCCTGTCTCCCTCTAAAGCCAGATGCTTTCAATATGAAGAGTTCAAGGACTTGTCTGTAATACAGCACCAGCATTTGTGGAGTTGTGAAAGTGTCCAGTTATGAAAGTGTCCAGTTGTGCAAAATCCCTTCAGCCAACACTGCCCTCATGACTTGGCAGTTGGTGTAGATCTGGAAACTGAAGTTCAGCATCATGTCCTCTCAGTTTGGTCCCAGTGCTGGGTGGGATATTTTGTTTTCTAGTGTAGTTATGTGCAACCAGGAGAAAATGTGGCGTATTTTTGTAAGTGTAAAAAGCCTCCTACTTTACAGGCCAGAGGGCGAATGAGAACATGTCATAATAGGAGGGACTTTTAGGCAATGTGAGGCCACTGTCTACGTAAAAGTGCAGATTACACCACAGTAAATGTGATTGTATAAGGCCTAGAAATGGACAGAAGACATATCCTTGCTCCTCAGTGTTACAGCATGCTCCTTTCCAGTAGTAATGACTTATAAGATATTACACATGAAGCCTGTCAATCATCCAAGGCTCACTGTTGCATCTCTGACGTAGGAAATAATGATTCTGGGGGGAAACATGTTTATTTATGCACTAGTGGTTTTATAACTGCTGCTTAGCTTTGGAGCTTCAGAAGTGGCTCCAGCAAGCCTGGGTTAATGGACTGAGAGTTTGAGAGGTGCAGGATAAGTAACACAGGAGGCATTTCCGCAGCTTACCAGCTGATATCACCACAATGTAAGTGATATCAATGTATGTGCTGAACAAAGCAATCTGTTGTATTGGGTTCCCGCCTAGCTCAGTTCAGCAAAAGGCTTACATTTTGTGGCCTAATTTCTCTAAAGTACTTAAGCCTGGGAGCACTGGCTCTGGCTTGAACTCAGTGGGAACGTATTCATGTTTAAAACTTTCCACATGCACTTAAGAACATGTCTAAAGCCCATGCCTGGTGTGCTCCATGGGATGAACACTGAAAGGCTGAGTGTCATCAGGAGCCACTGGTGACGTGTGTGACGTGTGTGCTTCCGTCACAGCACGTTCCCTCGGGTGGGTGGTTGCTTCACCAGACTGTTTTCGCTTACATTGTTTTCCTGACCAGAGTTGTTTAGTTTGTCCCTTTGCTCTCAGACCTTTGCTTGGACAGTTTGTGTTGCTTTTTAGCAGCTGCCTTTAATGCAGGAGCTCAGACTTCTTTGGGAAATCTGCCCGTAATAATCAAAATCAAGGGATAAATTTGCATATGGAACATGCTAAATGTGTAATGTCACGTAGATACCTAAAGGAGATATGAGCTCTTTAGGAAATCAGACTGTTCCTGTGCTGGAAATCTAGCTTTCGACTCTTTGGAAAATCTGGGTGCTGGACAGATTTCCTTTCAATTATCTGTCTCTGCTGGCATCCCTAGCACTGTTAAAGCTTACTGAAGGTAATCACCTGCCCACACAAAGTAGCTTCCAGCAGGGCCAACCACCAGCACCAGTGGAGTTCATCATTTACCGCCCATCTCTTGGTCCAGCAGGGAAGGAGAAGGAAAAAAATGTGCACAGGCAAGGTCCTGTGCAGGTCAGGAACAAAACACAACAATAATTATCACTGATACCGACTCTGATTTGCTATATACATATTGCCAGTAAGAACAGTAATTTCTTTGGAGTCCCCAGAGACTTTTGTAGACTTAGACGGACTTTGGCTCAGGCCACCTTTGTTTGATACAATAATTTGCTTTAATGGAGTCAAATTACTACAGTTGCACCCCAGTTTGATACACAGCTGGTTGAAGGGGAGGGTGTGGAGTGGGAGGGGGAAAGAAGGAATAGTCTCCTTTGAAAGCAAATAAATGCTACTGCTTCTGCTAATTGCATAAAAGTCAAAAGCTAAGCCATAAATGGTAGTGCAAGTCTGAGATTACTCGACAGCCCTGCTATTCCAATGCAGAACGCTTTATGAAGCAGGTATAGAAGAGCTTAGTGTTAGAAAAGGCTCTTATCTTCACTTGTTAAACCAATGTAACAAATGTAGATTAGTGCACCACCAGCAGCATTAAAAAGTATAAATATTAGAAACTGTAAGAGTGGACCCAAATGACCCCTGATCTTTGGAGAACTGACACCTCAATCCAGTCATAGCTCACACCCCTTCCTCATGAAACATCTGAGACCCGCCTGCCTGTCACATACCCGGTAACATGCAAAATAATCTTTTTGATATGAGGACTGACTTCCCAGTCTAATTAATCTAGTGAAGAGAATCTTGCTCTTCTCAATAGGTTTTGGATCAAGACTAGGAGTGGCTGATAGTGCACACCAAGCGCCAGCATGGGGCCCAGAAAGATGGCAGATACCGCAGCTTGTGCTCATATTTGGAAGCTCCTGCTAAAGCCAAAGCATGCCAAAATGGCTTCTCAGAGATGATGCACTGCAGAGTGGCAGAAAATTGGCTTTGGTGTTAATAGTCAGAGTTGTTTTCAAAGTCAACTGGAATACATATTTGTGTGTAGGATTTTTCCTTTGAAAAATTCAATATGCAGAAACCACAACTGCTCCACGATAAGAGGTAAACAAAGAGAAGAACAAAGTAGCTGTGAAAGTCAGTGGCATGTTGCAATCCATTTGAATGTTTATCTGCAGCAACATGCAGAGGTGGATTCATACAACCAAATTTAGGCAATGAGGAGAGGCTCTCATGCTAGGAGTCTGGTCTTCCTGGATGCCTCCTATAGTTAATGGAGAAACAGGCAGGTCCATGGAGTAACTCAATCCACCTCCATTCTGAGTCATGCTGGGAGGTGGCTGGCTCTTTCCTTGATGGTATAGGGCAGCTGGGTCACCTAGCTGCCTAACTCGGGCACCTCTGGCAGCATTGTGAACGACACAGAAAATGGGGCAAAGTGAAGAAGGCTACCAAACATCTTTAATTCCCATTAAAATGAATTACATCTATCCTGTCTGCCTGAATGCTGAGACACAAGAGAATTAGAAGGGAGCAAATGGGATGGATGCTAAAGAGGCAGAGGACCAAGCTCTGCTCTGTGCCCATGCCCCCATGATATACATGGGTCACAAGCAGTGCAAGGAAAAATGCAGCACTGGCAGTCTTTGTGCTTCATGGATTTTCAGATAGATGAATGGGAGCTGTGGAAGCTGCTCATAAATTAAAATAGTCCTGAGGTGCTGTAGCAGTGGTATCATTCTATAGGCTGCTGGACTGAGTAGGGTGACGGCACTGATAGACAGCAACAGTTCTTTGAAGGTGCAATAGTGAAGAGTCAGTTCCACCAACACACTGCTCCTGAAAAAAAACCAAAAAACAAACAAGTTCTGAAACTTTCTTATTGGTAATTGGTGCCATGGTCAGCGTACAGTTGAGGAGGAGGCAGAGCAAACACGTTTTCTAATTCAGGTAAGGGGTTCAGCAGCAGTTCGGGTAGAGGCAACACAATCTCTCGAGCTGCCAAAGTGTGCTTGGGACTTCCAGGCAGCAAGAGTGAGTCACAGGGAGGGCCGGAGAGAGAGAGAAAGAGAAGCAAGCTCAAATCTGGGAGGGTAGAGAGTGTGGGTGGAAGGCAAATACCATGAAAGAGCAGAGGGCTGCTGTGTGAGTCAACTGAATCCTATAGATACTAATATTTATCATAAATACCAAAAAGGTTTAGCAACCACAGACTCTCAGAAAGTAGTACATGAAAACTGTCTCCTGCGGTTAGAAGGACCAGAGAAGAAGATGTGAGTGGAGGAAAAAGAGGTAACAGGACTGTGAATGCACGCGAAGAGGTATTGCGGAGTATGACATAATGGAATATGGATTAGCAGCAATTATGTGGCATGGACAAGAAGATCAGATGATTAGCTTTTCCAGAAAGATGCTGTGTTGTTTTTCCTGGTAATCTCTTATTAAAAGGGTGCTAGAATGCATGAACAATACAAGAAAAACCCTTCTCATTCTAGTGGCTTTTGTTTCCATAACTCCATGAATTTTGCACAAAAAAGCACTACGAAGTAGTTTCTTTTTTTTTTTTTTTAAGTGCTGTTTCATTTCAGTTTTATGTGTTTTGCCTTGGTTTTCAGATGGCACTGAAATGTGAGGCTTACGATCTATGCAGAAATATTTTTGACTCTGAAATTTGCTTTTGGGGAGCTCTGCCAATGCAGAGATCACTGTTTACTACTTTTACTTCACAAGGAGCTGACCTGTGGGGTGCAATAGCCTGTCAATTATTAGTTTTTCTTCTTTCTTCAGAAAATGCACTGAAGGGTGAAGGAAACTATGAACACTGGAACAGTCTTCTTACATAGCTTTCTGATTTTAATAGCAAAAAAGACATTGTGTGAAAAAAATATAGAAATGCATCTTCGAAGGCAAGGTAGCAAAACAATGTCTGGGAAAATACAGAGTTTTCTTTGACTTTTTTAGAAAGCAATAAAATAAAGCCCAAATTGTGGGTATTCCCAATATACAGAAGTGATTTTTTTTTCCTTTGCTGGAGGATAGATTGCAGTGAATCTCAAGTATAATTGTCAATGCTGGACTCTAAACCTTCTCAGATGGTTCCATCTACAGGTTAAGTAGAGCACTATTCAGAATAGATACAAGGGTGAGGAACTGGTCCGCAGTTGATATAAGTTAAGACTGTGCATATAAGCTAAGGAGAGGAGGGGGAATTTTTATCTGAAATGACAGGAGAGATTATTATGCATTTAATTTGGTGTCGAGGCTTTTCCTGTTACGTGACTGCCTCAGTCATTTCAGACAAGAAAGTTCGGAAGACTTAGAAAGAGGCTGCAGAAAAGGATACTGCACTGACCTTCATGACTGTTTCTCTCATAACCTCTTGAGTGCTCTTCAACAGGAATTTGCAGCTGGTATTGGAATTGTGTCCAAATTTGACATTTGAAAGCTCAAAGTTTGGGCTAAAATTTCAGTTTAGTAGTGTTGTGGTTGTTTTTTTTTTTTTTTTCCCCCTGAGATCTGCTAATGGATCCTGAGTGTGGCTCCAGCCTAAGGGTGCGTTGGTATGTGGTCTTCAATTTACAGTGACATTTTTCTACAGGATCTCTGCCTCAGCAGTGCATGCTCTGGAACATCTGCTTAGAGTGACTTTGGGTCAATAGGCTTTTCTCCAGGGGCTGTGATTGAGCACAGGCTGTCCGGAGAGAAATGTGAGTGTCCTGTGGGTAAAGCGTTTGAATGTTGCTATTGGGAACTATGTCCTGCTCCTTCCCCTGGCCTGAGTGCCTGTGTATTGCTAGCTGAGTCATTTAAACATTAAAAAAAAAAAAATTATTATTATTATTTTTAAGTTAGTGGTAGCCATTCCCTGTGCTGGATTGTTTGATTCTGGTTCCCAATATGTGAGTTGCTCAAATGCAGAGAAATCCCAGCTGCAGCAGAAGTCAGAAGGTTCAGTGTTTCAGACAATTATTTTGAAGGCAGGTGTCCTAGGTTCTGTCAAACTGAACTCCTTGGATCGGCAAATACTTCATAGTTAAATCTTGCTAAATTTCAAAGGTGGGAGGAATCATGTCTCCTCTCCTCAAAGGGGTATTATGAAATGGTATCTCTGTGATTCTCTCACACATTGCATTGATCAGCACTATACAAAAGCCAAAGTCACGATCAGAATTCATCAATAAAACATAGTTTGAAGCGCTAATAAATGCTGGGGTGTTCACAGCGAACAAAGAGAAAGCAAGACAGAGCAACTCCTCATCAAGGGAGTGCATCCACCCTGTGCACTAAGTGGAGCGCTGGGTCCTGTGGGAAAAAAGGTTTTGTTACTGTTGAGCTGCAGGCTGTATCGCTGTGTACACATAGAAGAGGGATGAATTAAAGTTTCACTGTCAGTCCTTGTTCTGGGATTTCTTAAGTTACAAGTGCTTGACCTCGTAACCTTAAAATGTTAGTGTAGAGTTGCCCTCTATCAGTTAATATTATGTATGTTTACAGCGGTTTAAATGGGAAGTCTGATAGAATGAACTAGGACACGAAATGCCGATGTAAATTGTTTTTTTTTTTTTTTCCAGGGAAAAGTTCTTTCCCTACTCTATTTTTCTGAGGCTTCCTCTATGACATATCATAATGTGTTGGTTCGCTCACTTTTAAATTAACAAGTTAATTGAAGCCTGTCAAATCCTAGAACTTAGCAGTTTGGGATTTTAGAGGCATTGGCCAAATTCATCCCTCATATTACTCTAATGACTTTGGTATTTGGCTTATTGCACCCCTTTCATTTTGGAAGGTTAATCCTGCTAGCCTTACTCACAATGAAGAGATACATCAGCTTGGCCTATTACAGTGGACTCCTTTGTGTCAACAACTCACTAAATGAAGAGACATATTTGGATGCCTTTGCAGGGCGAAAAAAAGAACTACTTTGTGTCTTGCCAAAGAAACAGAAGCATTCACAAGGCAAATTAAAACTTTGCCACGTAGGAGATGGAAAACTGCGAAGTGATAATTTCACACGGCAGTTCGCTGAAGACTACACCCTTCTTATAAGCTCTTGGTTAAATCCATTCTAACTCTTAAACCATAGGTCTTATTAAAACAAGGTGTATTTTTAGATGTTAGAACACACTGTAATTTCTACAGCTGATTACACTTTGCAAGAGAAGGAAAGCCAGGTGAATGGCTGGGTGTGTACGAGCAAAGATATGTGTGTATGTGTACGTGCGTGTGCAGGTATCTGTAACAAAGGTGGAGCTAACTATTATTTGAAAGAAAATATCAACCCTGGCAATTCCTGGTTTTGCCTTTTTTTTTTTTTAGAAAAAGGTGCTGCCTGCAAAGCAACTTGGCTGTGTTAGGCCAGGGTAAATGAGGAAGGGTGGAGGTAGAAGCAGGATATCGTGAAATACAGCTGAACTGAAGAGTGGTGGTGTGAGGTAGGCCAAAGCTCATGGAACAGAGATTTCCCAGCTTCATGGTCATCAGCCCAAATTCTGTCTAGAGCAGCATTGGCTGGAAGATATCATCACACCACAGCTGCTGGATGACTGAAGAGAAAATGGATGTTGTGGCTTGACAGCAGCTCTGCCATGAGTACCACCAAGCTCTTCTGGAACTAGCAGTAATTAACACCCTTATTTCCAGTGCTTGCTCCAAGGCCAAGAGTCAGGCCTGGAAAGGTGAGAATTCTTCTTCTGAGAGGCAGCCAGATTGTGGCTAAACTTGTAGAGTGAGCACTGTAGTACCCTCCGGCCTCTGAACACCCAAAGAGAGTGGGCAGCTGGGAAGAACCTGGTCCATGAGAAGCAATGGGTTAAATTTAATATCTTGCCATTTAACTACCCTGAGGACAAGCAATGAGACTGGTCAGTGAAAAAAGAGAAAGCAACTATATCTTAAGATGCTACTGTCACTGTGATAGGGCAGAACTAAATTTTGTACTGCAGGGGTTTCAGTTTTCTTTTTGGCTGTCATTTGCTCTTCTATGACAAACGTGTTTGAATCAATGACTGGAAGCTGAAAACAGAATAATTCAGATTTTCTGACAGCAAATGTTAGAGCAGGAGCCACTAGAATACACCGCTAAGGGGAGCAACAAGCTGTTCACCTTGGGAAGAGCTCATGTAAAGTCTGGATCCTTTCTGGCACCTGCTTTAGTTGCAAATTTCTCAGATGAGTAATTCATTACCTGTTCAGGAGTCAAAAGAGGATTTGGGTGGTGTTACGAAGTTTTAGATGGCAGCATGCAGCCGCTTGGTTCCTCCAACGTGCAGGAGCGAGAGGCAGCACAGGTATGGGTGTCCCGTGGTTGCACTAGCCAAGCCAGAGTGTGGGAGCTGCAGCTCGTTGGTAGGAGCTCAGCTCCTCCACACCAAGGGGTATATGCAGCAAGTAAGGAAAGAAGGGAAAATGAAGCAGGGAAGACTTGTTACTGCCAAGTGAGGAGTCAACATAGTCACCATTTATAAATTCACAGAATTTCTGCTCTATTTATGCTTGGACTGCATCTATGATGAGAATTTGAGATACAATACATTCAGTGTGTCCTCCTTGTCTTTAGAAGGAGATGACTGATACACAAACTAACATTAACATCTTAGGCATGTAACTAACATGTTAGTTAATGTTTGTTTAACACAGCTGAATTTGAAAATGGTCCTTAAGCTGGTACTGCTGAGCCACTTGAAGGACATTTAAGATTTGCTGTACCTACAGTCATGTACCTTCTCTGGATCTGGAAAACACTGACATACATTTGGCAGAAGTGAAGAGGATGGTTTGTTTTAGAATTACTACTTTGACCACAACATTAGCTCAGTTAGGAAAAAAACCTGTGGCCAGCTATAAAGACAAAACAAAATCCTGACCCAGCATCTTCCATGCAAATGAATAACAGCAACCACAGCAAGAATGATCAGGATCATTTGAAAGAGTTTTAAAAGGATAATTTGGATGGCAGAGGGAAGCACTAAAAATGATGGTACTCTTTAATTTTTGAGTGCCTCCCTTCTTTGCTGTCAGCTTGTTTGTTACCGGTGGTACCTATGTGGGAGTCAGTTCGTATGTGCCTTCTAATTATTTTTTCAACTAAATTAGTGCCTAGAACTGAGTTTGTACTGTGGAAGAGCTTATAAGAACAGGCAGTCACCATCCTGGTCCATATACTGTTTAGGAAGGTAAAAAAGGTGAATGCAAGGAAGCAGGAAAGAAGCACAAGGCAATGAAGTAGCATGTCCAAAGATAGACCAGAGCTAAGAGCAGGACCAGATCTTGTTGTCTTGATCCAGTATCTGAGTCACTGGCAAAGTGGCTCTCCACCTCTCGTCTGTGGACTTCCTGGAAGAATAGGTAAGCAAGGAGAGCAAGTGTTCAGGACCAGAAGACTCTCTATATCCTGCACCTACCTGGTGCATCCCTCACACAATCTCATTCAGGTTGTGAATGTCGTGATACTGATACTCTGGATGTGAACAGAGCAGCGTGAGAACTGAGTCAGGCTGCCTGATTTTCTACAAATCTGTGACTCCAGAGGACAGTCTCTTAGGTTTCCATTTCAAATCCTAAACATATGTGATGATCTGGCCTATCATGTCCCTGATTTGACATTATAGTGTTAAGGTCTCTTACTCAGAAAGACAACAGGAAGGTAAATGTGTTAAAATACTGCACTAAGTATATGCCAGAGAGGCTTCCTATGCCATTTAGAAGCTGTAAGCCACTACAATTTGGAGGATATTGAGGCAGACAACTAAAATCAGCAAAACTTAATTTAGTGTTCAGCAACTGCTTGGTTTTGATTCTGTCTAAGGGTGTGTGTCTATTGGAAACTATAGCTAACAATTCTCTACAAAATCCTGTGTGAGGTTTTGATCGCTTCCTTTGGCATTGTGCTATAATGGTTGGAATCACTCAGCCCTGAAAGGGAATTGGTAATTCTGCAAGTATCAGAAAGCACTGAGGAGTTCAGTAAGAGTTTGCTTGGCAAAGATACTGCATGTGAAAAATTTTACTAAGTTAAGATGGTATGGAGCCATTTAAGATATCCTTCTCCAGCTTTTCCATTAAAGTTCATTAAAAGCTTTGTGAAGCAGAGAATGTTTTGGATTAATTGCCACATTCAAATTGAAAACAAACAGTTTTTTTAAGACCCTAGGCTTTTCTTTATTTCACACAGGACAGGTTTGAAAATTATTTGGATTGCCTGTACAGTGTGTCACCATGCTCAGAGGAAGGTCCAGAATGTGTTGGATCCCACTGACAGCTGATGCCAATTAAGAAAAAATAATGGAAACGAATGCATTGAAGTGAGGATCAGTGTAGAGTTGCTGCAGTGACACTTAATTCCTTGATGAGATTGCTGTACAGAAATTGCAGAAGTCGAGCTTCAATTCCTGGCTGCAGTAACTCACAAGATCTTCACAGAGACCTCCTTCTCTGAGTTTTCTTTTTAGTCATCTATACCAGTGTCAGGTTACAATTTGGCTGCTTGCTACACAACTTTCCTTATGACTTAACACAGACCAGGACAGCTATAAGCTTGCAAGTCAACAACTTGCAATCAAACCCAAGGATCTCAGCCACTAGGAAGACAGTCTGTCAATAAGACAAAATAAAAGCCACCCAACAGTTTACCATTCTTCAGAGTAAGGAATATTTAATTCTATCCCCTCTAGCTTAAAGCAACAACATTTTGAAAATATTAGCTTACTTCCGTGTGAGTTCACAGAATTAAGTGAAGTACAGGTTATATTGATGGAATCTGCAGTATTTGCTGCAAAATTTTAAACCCATGAAGTCATAAGAACATTACAAAGGACTGGTGACCAAGGAGAGAAGTTGCTGTAGGCAAATATAAGACAACCTTTTATTTTCACATCATTGATTCGGATCATGATGAAATTAGTAGTTTTGAATGACGTGAGTTTGACTAGCCTTGGGATAATTGCCAGCAGCTCAGAACACCACAGCTGCCACTATCTGCCATTGCCTTGTCGACAGTTTCTACACAGATTCAGAGGTTGAATGATTACAGAAAAAGAACTACCTTTTCACCCTCAGAGAAGATTTTTCCAGTTCAGCACTAAGTGCTGCAGTCATTGGGTGTGGAGAAGGAAATAAGGAAGGGAGAACATCAGTTTCTAGAAACTTACCAAAAGAAATGTGCCTTTTTTTTTTTTTTTTTTTTTTCTGGTCATCCTCTCCTTCTCAAATTAAAAAATACCCAAATCATATATTGGAAGTACTGGAGGAGAATTTCTTCCGTAACAGGAAAAAAGCCATCAGACAAACATGCACTACTGAATTATCACTTTTTTTTCTTGACTATGTAGAGTTTTTGTTCTTTTGCAATCCCTGTATTTGTCATTCTGAGTCATCTAAGGTTGAGAAGCTCAATCATCTCTCCTGGAGTGCATATCTTTTCTGGAATCACTATTGCCATGTTTGCACATTTAGTGGACTAGCAGCCCTACCAAGCACAGCTTCTTCAGATCAGACTGCATTCCCTTCTGCCTCCTTTACATTGCTTGGTCTCTTACATAGATCTTCCCATGCTGCTGTCACAGCTGTGACTATATTGTGGACATAGGTAACACTCTAGCAATGAAAGGCAGCAGGTTTAGTATATGAGGTCTCTTTCTCCCAAGATTTTCAGTTTTCTCTGGTCTTTCCTATCTCTTTCCTGGAAGTTATTAGCATTTCAGCCAGATCTTGCTGTAGAAATGACTTCAGTGGTCTGCAATGTGTTAGGACCTTATGCAACAAACTATTTAGTTTCTCTTTTGGGTTTTCTTTTTCCTTCTGAGTGACTGAAACATTTCTTATTCTTGATGAACTTTTCTTTGAGTTAGAGTTTTATGCTGTGATATTGTGTAGACATGGAGGATACACTGTGCTGAACATTTGGCAGAACTGAGAACAATCCCTTCACCAAGAAACGGAGTGTTAAGGTTTATGTCTTTCACTGAAATAGCACAAGGGTGGATTTGAGCTAGATAATCAAACTGGGTAGAGGACTGATCATAACGTTTCTGGTTCAAAAAGGGTCTATGGTATAAAAATGATTATAATGTCAAGCTTCCTGTTTGAAGTCTCTGGTTCTGTGAGTTACATTGTTCTCTACCAGCAAAACAAGAAGGGTGATCATCCTCTTGTACGCAGTGTGTCTCCATTCATTGCCATTTCTAGAAAGCCCTGAGATCCTCAAAGTATGTGATTTAAGTTCAAAAGTAGTAAGCCTATTTCATAAGTCTGTCTATACTGTAAGCCAGCTCTTTTGCCACCCACAGTTCTTCTGTGGTAGGTCATGGCCAAAATCTGTCCTGGCATCACTTCTCCAGCCAGAGAGCATCCTAACAAACACACAAAATCATATGCCTTTTCTTTCTGAGTTAGAGACACATCTACCTACACTTTGCATGTGTTGTATTAAGTCGTGAACGTATGATATTTCTGTCCCTTATGAAGGAGTCCTCAAACAGCTGCAGTTCTCTGACTCATGCCCTCAATTCTACATTCACAGGGTTGTCCCACTGGACCATAAAGTTGAATACCAAACCATGTCTAAATTCCTAGGTAGAATCATTCAATTCAGAACTGGAAAATATGAACCATTCAGCAGGAAATGGTATCACATTTACTCAAGTAATCAGCAGGTTTCTTACCCCCAGCTTTACCAGAAAAAAGCTAAGATGGTCATTGTGCAGACCAAATGCAGAAAAACTGTTTAAACACAAAGAGGAGAATACAATATATAGTTAATACTTACAGGAATTTTACACAGCCAAGTATAATTATCTGACTTGCCATCAGTTGTCTGAGTCCAAGAAATGCCAGAGGATTTTTAACACCACAAGAGATCAAGCCCTCTGTTTCATCCCTGGGAAGCAACATCAAACTGGAGGACATGCGTCATCATCTATCACCATCTATTTTCAGTGTGAGTTAGGTATTCGGTATCTCCAGAGGAACTGGATTTTGGGTTAGCATGACATCGCATTGTTTTGTTCTGCAACAAAGATGCTGATTCTTGTTAGCTTTTGGGAGTTGGTTTGTGATGTTTGGATTGTATTATCAGGATCATGCACCATATGGGTTAGTTATCAGATCCTTCATGAAGCTATAGTTTTCCAAACACTAAACAAAAAACCCCAAAGGGGCGATTTTCTTACTCTTGTACTTCTATAAGACAGAAAGAATGCTGTGGGTATTTTTTTTTTTTTTTTTTCTGGGTGGCAAGTTTTGAAGCATAACAAACAAGATGCTTAAGGGATGTCTGAAGCGTACTTTAAGACACGGCATTAAGGTATTATTTTATAATACTTTTTTTTTTTTTGTGAAAGCATTCAAAACATTCTCTTTATTAAAGTTACTGAACAAATATGTGTAGTGTTCAT
The DNA here is from genome assembly GCA_013399365.1 of Pampusana beccarii. Lineage (NCBI taxonomy): Eukaryota > Metazoa > Chordata > Aves > Columbiformes > Columbidae > Pampusana > Pampusana beccarii. The sequence goes on along the minus strand of VWYH01006857.1, from coordinate 899 downwards.
CCACTGCACCTATTTTTTTCTTTAAAGCAATCTCTAAGTACTTTTTAGAACACATCAGGAATCACAGTAAAAGCACTTAACTTGGAAAACACTAGCCACCACAGGAAGAGCCTTAGGAGGTTGGATTTTGAACAGCATGATCCTTGATTTTTTTTTTTTTCCCCTGGGAATCTGTGGGGTGGGCTTCCCCACACAGAAAGGCAGTTTGTGTCTTATGGTCAAATTTTCAAAATAAGCGAGATTTCTGTTGACCCTCCAAATGGGTGGCCAACTCATCACAAAGAATTGTCTGTCAACTGAGTAGATTTGTGACAAGGGTGAGTGGTCCTGCTTACAGACTGAACCCACGACCTCCTAATCCTATCTCATGTGTAGTGCCTGTTAGACTGTTCAATGGTCATTAGACCTGGGTGAACAACTTGGACAAAAAAATCAAGCCATTTTGGGGATTAAAGATCCAAAGAAACCAAAATCCAGCTCTCAAAGCTACTTTGGGTTTTCAGCTTCCAGGTGATTTTATATTACAGTGCTGTCTTTTGCATGCTACACATTTGTTTTGTCACAACAGTAAACTTTCAACTTGGTGATCCTTGATTAAGCTAGGAAAGCTTGAGGATACGATACAAGTCTTCTGTTTTTGAGCAAGAGAAACCTGAGTTTAAGGGTTCACTTTGATGGAATAAAGCAATGATAATCCAATAAAATAAGGACTATGATTTTTACTAGGATGAAAAGCTCAGTTGAATAAAAAGTGTAAATGCTGGCTTAATTCTAGAGCTGTTTATTTAAAGTGGTATCAGACAGAAAGTTTGATACAGCATTCTATAGCAAATCCACAAATTATAGCAAATTCAGAAACATGTAGTGATTTGGACTCTTGATCTTAACTCCTAGGGCCC
>VWYH01006856.1:430936-446677 GCA_013399365.1 Pampusana beccarii | reverse complement strand
CCCCACGGCAGCCGGTGCCGGGCAGCCGGGTCTCCCCCGGCCCAGGCTCCCGCCCGGCACGGCGCTGCCCTCTCCCCTCCCACCCGCAGCTCCCCACGGAAGCAAGCAAAGACCTCGGGTTGCCGCTGCTTGAAACACCTGATTTTTAAAAATAAAACTGTTTTGTTCTTAACAGCATACCAGCTCTACTTAAAAATAATGTCCTGATTTTAATTTTCGCTTTTACCCAACCTAATTGAGACCACTTTGCACCATCAAAGAAAGCCTAATGATGCGTAAAAGAAATCCCATGCTAAGTCCACTTTTCATGGTCATAATGCCGTAAACGGTCCAACATTAAAAATGAAACTGTTTTTCAGAGTGGCTTCTACTGAGCTCCAGTCAATTTGCAGAATGCCATGTTAGCTTCATTTATATGCAACTTTTCTTCATAAACAAATTCCCATTTAACTCTGTTTAAAAATATTCCATCAATTCAAACTTAATAATTTCCATTAATTAATGGCAGTTATGGAATCCGTATTAAATATGATAATAGATTACTGTTGATATGTCATAATTGTTTCTAGAGAGTATAAATACAGAGGTCTGCTATACTGCCCCTCCCATGTAAACATCTTCCCCATTCACATTCAGGATGTTGGGCTGGGTTATTTCCCAGCCTTGCCCTTAGTCTGTATTTTATCACAAGACCAGAACATGCACTTTTACTTAAAAACCCATGTCGATATCTCACCAACATGTGGCGACAACAATTTATTCCCGGTGGTGCAGCGGGAGAGGGACAACATGTGTCCCCCAGCAGGTGGGAGAGAGAGGAAGGGTCCCCTGCGACTGAGAATTTCTATTTCCTAACTCTGAATATTTCTAAGCCTGAGAAGACATAGTAACAGGATAAAAGGCACGTGTACATTTAGGCTGGAGACCACAAGTTTCCTGACAACCACAGGACTGTTGTTCTCTAGCAGCCTCCAAAGAGCAGCAAAGAGCCCAGCCAACACAAGGGCAGAGCTTGACCAGCCTCTGAATGGCCACTTTGAAATCTCAGGACAGGCTCAGCAGGTCTCTCGTCCTTCTGTGACTGTCTGTATGTTATAACTTGTCAGCACCATGCTCATTACGGTACATGTGGCTGATGTAGTCACGTGGGATTTTCCTGTAAGTGTTTATTTCAGCATAAATGTTTCATTTGTGATTAAGGTTCAGCCATGTTTTCCCTCAAAGCAAGAATTAAAATTCATTGTTACGTGTGATGAATGTGCTGCTTCCAGCTCTCAGGCTCAGAGGTAGGAATTATCAATGGCATCTTTAAATATTTATGAAAAGGAAGAAAGGCTTCAGCTGAATAAAAACAGATTCTCTGCTGGTCGTTATGCAATTAGTGTAGCAAAGTAATAAGAAACAGGCTCATAGATTAAAAACTGATTACCATTTAACTACTTATAACTAAGTGACCTCTATTGCATTTATTTCCCAAAACAAACAAACAAACAAAACCCAAAACACCCTCTCCCCCCAAAAAACAAAGCCAGGTTTACTTGAGGGCTCAAAGCAGCACCAGTCCAGAGACGCAACCTAGTTTCCTCACTGTTGTGCTGATCACTATCCAGACAGGCTTCAAACTGTGCCTGTCCCCTACACCTCGAGTGCCATGGTGGGAAATCACACCTGCTATGGAAGGCTGACTGTCAGGCCTGCAGGTTACTCAAAAGAGAAGGTGTTAGCACTGTCTGTATCTTAACCCACCAACTTCTGCTATTAAAAAAACCCCAACCCAAACCACCACCAACAAAAAAACACACACATACACAGAAAACCACTACCACAACAAGGAAACCACAACACAAACAGATGGTGTTTCAACTAACAATTACCATACTTCACAAGATTAAAATAACCAGGTTTCCGAACAGTCACGTTTGTGTGAAGACAACAAGCTAATTACATATCCCCATTGTGGTCTGTATTAAACATTCAAAGACTCTAAGAGGGTCAAGAATTCATTCTGAGTCTCCAGAACACTTAATCATGTCAATAGAACAAGCTATACATGGAGTTGTATGCATGCACCTGCGTGCAAATCAAGTGTTTTCTGTGCGTAGCCACCCCAGCCTAGGAAATGCCCAGGCACTGAAAGCACATGGAGCTGCAGAGCCTTGTGCAGCCCAGCAAACACCCATGGGCTCAGCACAGTGGGGGCTATGAAGCTCAGCCGCCTCAAACTGACTTTGAGAAAATGACACTGTGGTTCCAACTCCCGCCTGCTGCTTTTTTTAAAAAGTGCAGCCCTTGATACACAGTGGCAACTCCTAGGTAACACTTTTAAGGAAAAAACATCAGCTTCCATCCAGAGGTTTTCTTCAAAGAAAGTTCAGATTTTCTCTTTTTTTTTCTTTTTTTTTTTAATCAAATGAGAAAAATATTAAAACAGACTTCTAATATTAAACAGGCACTTCTCTTAAAACTGCCAATCTATTTTCTTTTATCAAAACCTTTTTTTTATCAAAGCCATTTCAATCAGCTGTTCACTTACCCCAAGCCCTGCAGACACTAACAGATCACAGCTTCTACCTCTATCAGTTGTCCGTCTTTCCTGCCTGGCACAGTCACGGCACAGGTAAGGCTGGCACTGGAAAGTGTTTGGAAGGAAGCATGACTTCAGCCAAAGCAAAGGGAGGTCAAGGTTTCATAGGCAGCTTTGCAAACAAAGTGCAAAAGTAACAAACAAATCACCTGCACTGAGGTACAACTTGTCCCGTCCATTTCGGGGCACCCTAACTCATCAATCCAAGCACAGCACCTTCTATGTCAGCCTTGGTCTGCTGCTTTTCACAGCACGTAATAAAAGAGAGACAGCATCAAACAGCATCTAAGAATACACCAGTCTGAAGTAATACTGAGAGTCCTATATATCTCAGAATTTAAGCATCTGGAACTCGATTAATCCCTCGAGTGCTTCTGGACTTCATGAGGGAGGGAAAAGCCCCAAGATTCTAAGACTAAGAAGTGATCAAACTCAACATCTGTTCAATGCATGCATCATATCACACCACATGGACAGAGTTTATTTTGAGGATGATCTTAACAGAAGTCCCCTACATAATTTTTCTTCCTGATTCTCCCCCTGTGTATAGTTAGCCTTTTACAGCATCAGCCACATGTACTAAAATGTGATAATAGCTAAATACAAAGCTTGGCAATCTGCATAAAAGCACCAGAATTATTACTCTGGGCTCTTTCAGAAGCAATAGCAGCTGGTGCTGAGAAGTTACGGGAATGAATGCTGCAAATTCACGTCCCTCCTTGTTCTTTTTTCCCTTCTCTTCTTTTCTCTCTTTTTCTCCTTTCCTTTCCTTTCCTTTCCTTTCCTTTCCTTTCCTTTCCTTTCCTTTCCTTTCCTTTCCTTTCCTCCTTTCCTTTTCTTTTTCTTTTTTTTTTTTTCATCTTTTTGCTTGTTTGGTTGGTTTTTGTTTTCATCAAAGGAGCAAAACCCACAAACAAGCAGAAGTCCAGCTGCTTAGCAAATAACCTTCTCCTTCAAAACTGTTTTGAGTTGGAGGAAGGCAGCAGTGGCAGCTGCTGGCTGAAAAGAGCTGCTGACCTTTTCCTTCCGAGTAGAGGTAAGGATTGGCACATCAGATGGCACAGAAAAAAGTGTACATACACACTGGCTCTCCCAAGATCAGAGAATTTTTACTGCTGTTATACAGCTGCAAATCAGCCCGAGTTGTGACACATACAGGAGTTGTCACTGAGCACCCCCCAAATCGCATGAGTAGAAACTGTGCTGAGCCCCACAGAAACCATAGGACTTTGGTCCACCCTGCCATCTTCTTCACTGCTGCCTTGATTCTGGAAAAGAATAACCCCTGCCTCACCCCAGGCCATCGCGGCTTGACTGTCTCCTCCTGTCTGTCACAGCTAACCAGTTTTGTGAGGACAACTATCGCTGTGCAGCCCTTGCAGTACGTGCAGAGGTTCGTGACAGCCAGCTGGGGATGGAAAGGTCGGGGGAGCCCAGCAGGAGCACGGCACAGGCCATGAAGCAAGGCTTCTCATTTATTTGAAGAGATGGCACAGAGACATCAGCTGGGACAGCCCCTGACAGATTATCCATAACAAATCATCTCCGAGCTGACAGAAGCTTTGGAGCCACAGCTGCTCTTGTCATCACTGGGAGGAATAAAGCTCTACACAGCTGGCTGCAGCTGGCAGTCCTGACCCTCACAGCTGCAGCGAGAAAGACTCATCACTCTCTTCATCTTTGGAGATGAGTGTTCCCTGAATCTATCCTGCTTTGAGGAGACGTGAAGATAAGCAAATAAGAGTTATATTATCTTTTGATCAAAATATAAGAAGAATCTCTGGCAAGGCGATTCAAAGGAAGAAAAAAAGAAGATACTCTAATCACACCTGATTCACACTCTTGTGTATCTCAGCATGGCTGGGTTGCTGTTTTCTTGACTGTCACACAGAAAGCAATGGGAAGACTAAAATGGCATAACTGGGATCCTGACTAGGTTACCTACCCTATATATAAATTAACATTTTAGTATGGTGTTCCAGTGTGATTACTGGCTTTCAGATATCAGCTATACTTGGAATAATAATTACCAGTGGCATGTGTTAGCTTAAATATCCCACTTGTATTAAAAGGCATACTTGTAGGGGAAATAAAATCTCAGCAACTTGTGATATCTAGACAACAACTAGTGAAGACTTAAAAGTAACTGCATATTTTTAATTGCTGCTTACCTTTTGTATTTTGATCAATGAAACAGATCACCATCTGTACTTTTCAGTTCTCACACAGCATATTGCTGCAAGTGTACTTTAGAGAAAATTTTAAACCCAACCTTGTGGTGGGTTGGCCTTGGGTCTCTGCCACTCCTTTCTCCTCATATTCTTCCCCTGCTCCAGCATGGGGTCCCTCTCACAGGACACAGTTTTGTTGTATCTATTTTAAGCAAAACACCTCTCTTTTGATTTTAAGATGCCTATTACCTTTCCTTTGAAAATCAGGTTTCTTTTGACAGATAATATTTCAAGAATATTTAGAATCGACTAATAAGCATGCGAATTATAACACCTCAGACTAAAAATATGTGGTGGGTTGACCCTGGATGGGCAGCCAAACTCTCCCCAAGCACTTGCTCAATCCCCCACCCTGCTCTGCATCCAGCTGGACAGGGAAAAAAATAACATCAGGAGCAAACAAGCTCATGGATAGACAGCTGCTGTTGGGGGTAGACCAGACTTGGGGAATTTAACTGAGTTTATTGTCAATTGACATAAATGAGTACTGATTTGGATACTGGGAAACAAAACCAAAAAACCCCAAACATTTACACACTGAAGGCAACCACCTTTTCTCCACCTTTCCCAGGCTCATCTTTATCCAAGCACCTCTCCTCCCCAAAACCCCAGCCCAATTTATCACTGCAAGTTACACCCAGTCCCTTCAGTGAGGCAATGGCTGGTGGGGGGGTGCACTTGGGACACCAAAGTTTCTCTCTGCTGCTCCCTCCTTCTCACTCTTTTCCTACGCTCTGGTGTGGGTCCTCCACAGGCTGCTGTCTGTTTTGGGGTGTACCTGCTCCAGCATGGACTTATCCATAGGCCACAGTCCCTCCAAGGGGCTGTACATGCTGCAGGGTGTGTGTGCGTGTCCTCCACGGGATATGGTCCCTTGGTGGTGGTGGGGTGCCTGCCCCAACATGGAGCACCTCCTCCTCCTCTCACCTTGCTGTTCCCCAGCTGTTTCTCACTCCTTTTGTTCCCTCATTCCGTCTCTGCTCTTTCTTAAATATGTTTCCACAGAGGTGCCACCAGCTTTGCCGATGGGCTCAGCTGTGTCCTGCGCTGGTCCATTTTCGAGCTGGCTGAAACCATCTGTGTCTGGCATGGGGCAGCCTCGGCCTCTTTCCACAGAGGCCACCCCTGCAGCCCCCCACTGACAGAACTTGGGCACCTGCACCCCATGCAGAATGTCAATTATTCAGATAGAAGACTTAATAATACTTCTCCATTATTTATAACGCTTCTGTTTCTGAACTGTTTTCTGTACATCTCAAGGGAAGCAATTAAAACTGACATGGAAATAGTGAAAAGCGTCAGACATTTTGGAAAACTTCTCCTCTCCTTTTAGAAGCAGCTTATAGCCTACATACACAGTCACACACAACGCTAAGAACCTTTAGGTATTGGTAGATCTAAGTAGAAATATGCAGCATCACCAGGGTCTTATTCTGTGCTTGGGAATCTCCTTTCTCCAGCCAGTCATTTCTAATCTGAACCACAAAGTTGAATACCCAGTTACAAACAGCACATCACATTTTTTTCAAAGTAGTAGAAAAATATAGATAATATAGCATTTAACTAAAGCAATCTTGATTGGAACACTTCATAGGATAGAGAATCCATGAATTCTTTGAGTTTGTTCCTGTGTTAATAATTCTGATAATTAAATGTGATTTGCTTCTCTTTGTACTTGGCTTCAGCCACCAGTCATTAGTGCTTGTTGTGCCTTTCCCTTCTAAATTAAGGTGCCTTTTGATGTCACTATTTTAGTTCAGTTAAGTTTTTTAAGATGGTGAAAATTATTTAATTATGTTCTTCTCTGAAATAAGCTAAATAGACAAATCTCTTGCTGGAAGGCATTTTCTGCAGTTTCAAACTTCATAGTTCGTCAACGCTCTCCCTTCTTTTAAGACAATTTAAAAACCTGGGCAGCAGGAGCAGACCCAGTATTTTATCAGGTGAAATGACTCCTTTCCCTCCACTGCCCTACTTACCAATCTGAGGATTCTATTCCTTCTTTTTGCAAGATCTCTGGAGATGCTCTGACCTGTGCCTCCAAATCAGACCTGCAGCTTTCAGAGCTAAATTTACTGATTCTGAAACTATGTCCACATTCCTTGCTCCTAAATGCATAACTTCAAATCTGTCTATTTTAAAAACCGTATTTTGCCTACAGTGTTTTGCTGCCCTGCCCTTAGTGCTATTTGCCATTCCGGCAGTTTTGTGCCATGTCCAGATTTGATCAAACAGTTGTGTATTTGCTTTTGAGTCCTGCTTACTCTCAGATATACTATCTATCTCTGCAAAATCCTATCAGAAACTCTCCACTCAGCAATGAGTCCACATCACAGGCTACTTTGTGAGATCTCCCAGCTCACTTGTAATCTATTTAAAGCACACCTCATTCACACTAGTTATTGCTAATTTCTTTATTGGAACCCGAGGCAGTATTTCATCAAATGCCCTGTAAATTAAATTTTATCTACAAAGTGAAGTAATAACCTCAAATAATGGTGTCAAAGGACACAGCAGGATAAGTTATTTTTTTCCTCTATAATAATATATCACCTAAAATTACTTTCTCATGGTTTACACCTTTATATTCCAGTTTTTAACTGGCTCCTATTTCATAGCTTTTATTATTCTGCTTGCTGCTGGGGTCAGCATGGCTGGCCTACTACCTACACCCCTTTTTCAAATATTGTTAGCTAAGCATTTTCTCAGGCTCCTGAAATTTCTCAGACTATACAAAAATTCATTACAAATGCACACCAGTTGGCTGGAATTCTCTTCAGCCTGCTCTGTGCCATTCTTGATGACAAACTAGCCAAGTCTCAACCTTTTGAAAAAAGAGTGAAACAGGATGAACTGACACAGGTTAATTCTAGTTACTACTGCAAATCATTAACTATACAGTCTGGGGAATGGTTTGGCAGGACATTTAATTTTGTGCTTAATTTTAAACACAAGTCCAAACCCATCTATTTTAGCAGAAAAACAAGGAAGGTGTTAAGTGTGCTCAAGTCTAGTGATATGCTCTCCAACAGTAGGATGTGATACCGCCTTGCATTGCTTGGGGTGACAAAGTACAGCTACTAGACTTCCACATTTTTTCTTCAAGTTAGCTCATGCACCTTGTAGGTCACGTACTTTATAGAGAGATACTTTCTTATAGAGCTAAAATTGCAGAGCTGCCTCTGAAGCTTGGAATCTCTTGACACGCTACTCAATGCCTTCATCTACCTTTTGCCTCCTTGTGTGAGAAAGGAATTTCTTTAGAAGCATTTTATTTGGGGACAATACAGTAAGTTTCAAGCTACAGTAGGATTCCATACAGTTATTGCTGTCCATAAGAAAGAGCTGATAACTATTAAAATTACAGATCTTGGGATCAGTCACAGTTTAAACTAAGTCCACCTCCTGAGTAGTGCTCACTGCATCTGTACTATGAGCAACTGGAAACAACATAACTTGCTTTTTCACGTGTCTGCATTGCTCTCAAGACTTGAAATTTTCAGTGATTCAAGCTGTGTCTTCCGGCTGCCTGTGGGTGTACTGGCTGGTCCCTCAGGGAATTACAATGAATATGCCTCCTGCTAGTTTGCTCATATCCACTGCTTTGCAGCCCCAGGTGATTCCTGTTGCAGCGAGGATCTGTATTCCACATTTACTTAGTTTTTGTGACGTACCATAAGACACTGCTACAGTGTGCAGTCCCCTGATCTCCTCTGGCTTTCCAAAGACTCTGTTTGGTCCCTACAGCTGCTGGCTGTTCATTCATCACCTGCTCCATAGGGAAGTCGTCTTCTCGGTGCATTCACACAGGCATGACAAAAGAGGGCGAGCTGTCCTGTGTTCCTATTCCTACTGCAGGTGCGCCTCAGGAGTTGGTGTTTGATTTGTGGATGCTCCCTCTTCGTTCTTGATGTGCTGTTATGAAAAGCCCCTACCACCCCACCACACCCTTACCATCACCAATAGATTGGGTTCCTCTGAGGCGTTCTGGTATGTTGTGCGTATCACGTGTGAGAAGCCAGAGAGTTGTACTGAAATTGTTTTTATTTTTATTTTTAATTGGCTTGATGATTACATCAAGGAAAATAAAGAACAGGGCAATGAAAGGGAAGATATTAGAATGCAACACATGCTGAAACAATGGCTTATTCAACCACTCTGAGTGACGATCAGATAACCACTGTTACAGGGCTTCTCTGTCACTGCCTTAGAAAAGTCATTGTCAGGAAACACATGGGAGAAAAATCCAGTTAATTTGGTGAGCTTGCTGTGTGTAAAGCTCCTGGGAGTAGCATTCAGCTCACAGAACAAACGAACCCATGTCAGAAAATCCAGCTACTGGTGCCTCTTGAAGTAGCCAAGTTTAATACTGCTTTTTGAAAGCATCAGTTTTGCCAGATGTTGTTCAGATCCTACAGCTTTTGGTAGCTTCAAAGTGATGATTAAACATTTAAAAGTGATGCCTTGCCTGTCAGTGATGTATTTTTGCACCATAACATTTAAGCTTTGCATATCTATCAGTCAAAAATACTAATTTTTAATACAATAACAATGATATATATTCATTGTTTAAAAGCACCTTAAACAGACAGCATATTTTCTCTTAACATGTCAATATACTACAAAACACTTGTAAGATTCTATTTTAAATAAACTGATTCACCTCCAAGTCTTACAAATCTTCAGCAAAATTATCTTACCCAGTATTTCTTTTCATCTTTAATCTTCTGGTAGGTAGAGAGTTGCAGATTGCAGTTCTTTGTTTAAGCCAAAGACATTACTGATCTGGACATGTGCATTGACAGAGGAGGACACACTCAATAATAAACATGAAAAGCAGCTGTGGTGGTGATGATCCCGACACCCACTTCGTGTCCATGATCTTCTGCATACCAGTTGTTCAGCCACAGCTTGCAGGACCGAGTAGGAGAGATTTGCGCTGCAGGAACTGCCTCCAGATTGCAGCAGGATTGCACACAGTGCAAAATCACACAGCACGTGCCTGAAGACAGTTAGGATCTACTTCATTCATTTTGGAAGAAAGGCAAATCAAATAAACTTACTGAAACCAAGTACTGCCCATCATAGGATTTCATGTCATCTGTGTTTCAAAGAAATCTGATGAAATTGCCAGTGCTTGAAGCTACACCAGCACGAGTTTTCTATCTCCCAACTTCCCCTCACCTACAAAAGCACTACCAGCTTTACGTCCTGAAAAAGACACATTGGTGTCTAACCTCAGCCTCAGGGGAGCATCTGACTTCACGGATGCCTGCGAATGATGTCCAGGCTTGTGTTTCAATCAGCTGATATTCTGGGCAAGATATAAAATTTCTGCATCCAAGAAAAGCCCTGAGCAAGGCTAAACTCAAGACCAGTTATGTCTTCAGGGGTAATTGTGGCTGATTTATATTCATCAGTTAAGGCACAGACTGCATGCAAAAAAGTCCATCAGCTTTTCGTAAGAGAATTTTGGAAGTCTGACTTTTTTCAAGTCACTGGTTAGCTCAGGGACTCATTTATCTCATGGAGAACTTATCACATAAACTTACTCTCTTCTGCCACAAATTTGATGAGGCTTGACTTGATGATTAGATTAAAAACTTTTCTCCATTGCTACACAGTTGTGTTCTTGAAATGAATACATACTTTGGACCCTTTATTGCCCCTCTCTGCACTTTTTTTTTGTTGTCTTTTGGAAACATCAAACATCATAAAATCTGCAGCTTCTGTATCATTTGGTAGTGCTAACGATCTGGTGAAGACAATGCCTAGTTAACACTGTTTATTCTTTGGATTAAATTCATTCCGTAGTAACAGACAATGATGATGTCAGTAGGAGTCACACTGGTAACCCATCCAATGTTGCCCGTGCCCAGGGAATACACAGCAACTCCTTTGGCTCTTTTTGTTGCACAACAACTTATATTTTTCCTGACAAATTCCTCCAACCACCCCTCCTGAGCACTTTCCAGCCCCATTCTTTCTGTTGCTACTTGAAAACATTTGAAATTTCTACTTGGGCATCTAGTGATAACGTTTCTACAAAGGTGAATCACTTTAAAAAAAATTTCCTCCTGACACCATTGTGTGCTTCTTCCCTAACTTTACATACTTCAGTAGGTTATCAACCCCAGAGAGGAAATGGGCCAAGCAATTAACGATCTGACAGCATCTGCTTCATTAGCACTGACCACATTTATGTCATGCTCTCAAACTTTTCAAAGCAAGCTTCACCACCCACTCAATGTTTTAAAGTAATATGTACTTACAGGTTTTCATGAGTTATCTCGAAATTAATAAATTAATCAGTTAAATCATGGCTGTCAGTTGTTTCATATGATCACTAACTCATTCATGAAATTACCATCTAACGAATATTTTGAGAGTAAATTTCACATCCTGTTCCTTGAGTCTCTTCAGCTGATTACTTCTCAATTGCCTGCTACACTAAGATTCTTCCAAAAGAACATAGAGATTCAGTTTAAAGACACTTGATGTCACCAGTTGTCTGTAAAACTCTCCTCAAAATCATTCTAAACATCTGTTCTTTTGATTAACTTGTTTTCATCTTTGTGTCTTGCACTGAGTAATCTACCTGCAACAACTTTGGGAACGTGATAAACATCACTTTATCTTCATGAATTCCATGTTTTGTTCTTTCCAACCTGGCCTCCAGCTCAGGACAGTTGCACTTCTTGGATCTTTTCTTCATTGCCTTGACTGTAATTTCACAGATGCAAACAATCTTGCTATGAGGTTATTCACTGTCGTTACCTTTGAATAAATAGATAAATAAACATATTTTCCTAATGGATGCAAATGGCTCTTAGTATGCAACACTTTCTATTACAGAGTATTTAATTTTAGATCATCATTCTCACCATCTTCTAAAATTTTAGTTTGATTCTCTTCATATTTAATATTCACACAGTAACAATTTCTGCAAAAAAAAGTTTATGCAGCTGCTGTTTTTTTAGCGATATGGTGATGATGGCATGGATGACAATCATTGTAGATTTTGCATTGATACATCCGAACATAAGCGATTTGCACTAATGCATCAGCTCATGAGTTTTGTCCTGACTTTTCCTGAAGTAAGGTACATTCTGTCTCACAGACTGCTGATCCATCCCAAAAAGCTTCACTGACTTTGCAGAAGCCTCTCCTTTCTCAACTGCTACTGCCTTGCTCTTTGGACAGCTTTTTCATCACGAAGATACTGCAGTACTTCTGGTGGTACTCAGTGTGTTGCATTTTACTCTCACTCAAGTTTTCCATGATCTCCAGAAGTGGAATCTAATTGTGGATTCTGGCAGCTCTCCGAAGGATGCTGTCTCAGTTTATGGCCTGAGGGGCCACCCTTCCTCAGCATCTGGAACTTCTAAAATTCATAAAAGAACTTCTGGTGTGAATAATACATATGCCACAGTTTCTAGAAAGATGTCTACTCTTTTTTTTCACACTCACTGATACGTTCCGTTGATCAGACAACCTTCATATCTGCTAAAATCTGTGTATTTTATAAACTGCAGATAAAATTATTAGTATAATGTAAACAGAAATACTAGCAGTGGATTTACGAACAAAACTGGAATCTTGGGTTTAGTAACTACATGGACAAGTCAAAAAATACTCTCTAAGACATACAAATACAGCCTGTCAAAATGAATGTTTGCCACCTCAGATTCTACTAGCTAACACACCAGTTCAAAGAAAAAAAATCGTAAGATATGCTTCTCTTATTAGGAAGTACCATAAAATGAGACAGAGAAGTTACTTAGAAGTCACATCACAGCTACACGACTTCTGAAGATGAGACTCTGCATTTGGCTGCCTCTGCATGAGGCAATTAGAAAGCTCTGTGATGTTTAAATCATCTTTACTATCTTGCCTTCACTATAACTGCCTCATATAGACTCTCCTCTAAAATAAACATCCTTTCAGATTACAAGAAGTTAAAAAAGTCCTAAATGGCTTTGAAAGGAAAAGGAAGAAATTAATCTCACAAAAAATGTGCAACGAAGGGAACAAAGATACTCTTTGTTTTAAGAGAGAGGACTATCACCACAGAGTGCAATGAGAAGGGAGGAGAACAAAGAAATGTTACTTACTGCAGCTCAAATCTAACTTTCCTCCTTGTCCATGGGGAAGTGAGGAATGGAAGTAATAGTGAAACAGCTGGAAAGGCTGAAAATATCAGGAGATGCAACAAAGCAAAACATTCCCCCAGATGAACAGGTTTCCCTTTAATCAAACAAACAAAAATTTGAAATGTATCTGTTCTAAAGAGAACAGAAAATGAGAATATGCAATACACAGCTATAATGGATGAGGAGCGAGATGAAAGGGAAAGGTCTGAGATGAATCTCAATCGGTATGAAGTGCTCAATTTTTTTTCTCTAAGCTTGTACAATGCCCTTGCAACTAGGTAATTACTTAGCTCCTAAGTGTATCTCATTAAGATTGTCTATTGAAAGCTGGGCTGCTGTTGAAAAAATTAGCAATAAGACTGTTATTTTACTATTGATAAAGATTTGGTAGTTATGCCAATTAAAAATGCAATTTGCCATTGACCAGAGAATATCAACAACAATAACCTGTCTTGGTGAAAAAGCTCATGATCTAGCTAGCAGTTATTAAATCATATATACAAGCTCAAGTATATGTATAGCTGCTGTATGCTCAGTTTCTGTTTAGAAAGCCCCAGCTTAAACATCGTTCCCTCACTGTCTGCACATGTCTTTCTGACCACTACACCAGGCAGCATTAATAGAGGGCACTGAGCACAAATAGCTCTTGTAAGAATCTAAATCATAAAAATATGATAGTGCTATTCTCAACAACAACCATAATAATATATAAAAAAGAACAAGTAAATGCTATTAATCTCTCTAAGAGGCGAGAAAATGACCACACGAATATTTCTGGAATATTTTCCCGAAGGGTCATGTTTTTATTTCTTTACTGCAGCCCGTTAATTGATTTTGCACCCGCTGCCATTTCCAGGCAGGCACGTCTCTGCAGTCATTTCTCCCACACAAGCCACCTCCCCAGACCTGTTTGCTTCCTTTCAAGCCTCCTCTCTCCCAAGAGTGCATTACAGGTCCAGTGTTCTCATTTATTCACATTTCTGTACCAATATGTTCCTTGAAGAACCATGTCCTTTTGCTTGATTTCCTGCCTCACTATTATTTCACTTTCTTTCCATTTCATAGCTCCTAGTTTTTCTGCAGGAAGAGACAATCAACAGACAATCCCCAACTCACCTTTCCATATGACTCGTGTTTTGGTGGCTCTTTAGCAATCCCTTTAAGGTCTCTCTTCTCCGGGGTGAGAGGTCCCAGCCTTCACAGTCATTCCTCATGTGAAGTTGATCTGTGCCTTCTCTTGCCTCTTTGTGCATCTTCACTAGATCTCTACCTTTTCTGAGACAGGGGGACCAGCACTGCACAGCATTGAAGAGTGGTGAATTGCAATTTTATACAGATCCCTGTATTTTCTGCTTTGCTGTCAGTTCTTTTTCTAATAATTACCAATACTTTATTTTCCTTTTTTGATTGCTGGTGAGCACCAACTCGATGTTTTCAGAGAGTTACCTATCAAACTCTCAAGAGGTCTCTCCTGAGTAGCAGAGATTACTACAGAGACCGCGACTGCAAATGCACAGTTAGAATTGGGTTTTTTCCCCCATGTGTATCACTTTATATTGGCCCACACTGAGTCTCACCTGTCATTTTATTGCCAAGTTTCAGAAAGACTTTCTTAGATTCTTGACAACTGGCCACTTACTTTACTATTTTGAATAACTTCACATCATCAGTAAATTTTGTAGCTCAATGTTCAGATTCTTTTCAACACCATCCATGAACATGGTGAACAGGCGAGCATCCGGGACAGACTCCTGCAAAAATCCACTGGTAACCTGGGTCTGTTATGAGGATCCACATCAGGATTCTCTCATTCGTGTCACAGCTGGGATGTTTATTATGCAAGGTAAGCTACTTTACTACCTTTTTTATTTCCTCAGCCCCAAGAATGCTTATTTTAGTTAAAAACCAGAGAATGAACACTGGCCACCACAGCATTTTATTCTGTTATTAAAGGTGACAGGACAGAGGAATCCCTCATGGTAAAGTTTCCAGTATATCAATGACAAAATGAGAATTACCACAAACCCCAAAGGTAATTTCCCTTAAAAAGAAAGCAAGCAGAGGAGAAATAGCATAAGGATCAGCTGACACCCAGGCAGATTTGAACATTATTACCACAAAATCTTTCCCATCCATCCTCCCATATGAATCACACAAACGATGAAGGGCTGGTATACGCATCAGGTTCAGTGGAACTCGCAGATACAGCTATTGAAAAGAGAACACATAACGGCATCTGGCTATTTATCATTCAGGTCGTTCCAGCATGGATTTGTCATCTGCTTTAAAGTATTAAAGGTGCTTGACAAGATTTAGAATGTAACAAAAACAAGTCAGGAATTTTCTAGTCTGCAAAAGTTTATTAAGCAACAGCTGGACAACTCTTACAACTCCAAATCATCAAGGAAAAATAGGGCAATCAGTCCATCTCTCAGTGATGTAGACAGTAAAGAATTTGGACAAACCACATTTTTATTGGGAAACCAACAATGCTTTCTAGGCACCTCCTGCAAAACCTATTACACAGATACATAAAAGAGAGGCAGATCAGGGTAGTTATGGAAGTACAATGGAAACCAGGTATACCATGGTATACTGAGGAGGGAAAAAACCAAAACAAACTTGAGATTCCAAAAAATGTATTTAAAAAATAGTAAAGGTACGTGAAAGTTCACAAATTGTGTACCAATTTTTCAAAAACCTTAAGAAAAACATGCTGGGCTTGCTAGCTTAAGAATGCATGCACCGGCATGATTATATGCTAATTAAAAAA
>VWYH01006856.1:365915-430890 GCA_013399365.1 Pampusana beccarii | reverse complement strand
AAAAAAAAAAAAGAAAAAAATCCCAAATCATGTTCAAAGTTATAGTACCAAAATACTGCATTTATAAACAAATATAACTCCCCTTCTTTTTCAGGAAACACTACAGTGCCTTTTCAATCAAATGCATCTCCATGCTAATCCACAACACCATGTATTTTATCTACAATAAACAACGAGATCTTGAACAGACATACCCTTCCCCCAACGCACAACACACAAAAAGAAAAAGGAGCAGCAAATGCAGAAATAGTGAAAAGAAAGGAAACCAAAGGCAAAACACATATCAAACAAACAAACAAAAAGGGAAAATTAGGAAAGTTCTGAACAAATAGCTCAAAACAACATAGGTAGAATTACAAGCTGAGCACTATTCCAATATACTTGAAATTCAGGTGTCTGCACACAGTTTTAAAATGTTTCTCTTTTATTATTACTTTAATCTTAATCCATATCTTAAACCATCTACTTGACCTGTAAGATAAACATTCCACAAATAGACATTTGTCAGGATTCAGAATTGCTGAATTAGATCATATTTTTAATTTTTTAATAATGTAAATTGGAGGGCAACAATTAAGAATAAACTGGCAGGCTTTAACATCATACCATCTAATTTTTTCATTGAATGCTGTGGATAGGTAAGTATCTGGTGTTTTAAGTCCCACAAAATCACACTGTTTTGATCCTGCAGCCAGCTCTGGTTCAGCAAACCTGTGCACTTGCATAGTGCTGCACAACGATCAATTTGCCTTGAAGCACAAATTTCTCATTGTAGATCCATTTGCAAAATCAAAAGGTGATGGGTGAAGTTTTAAATTTTCTTAGCAAGAATTGCTTCACTGAATCCTATTTCATTCTTTTATTTGGTTAATTGCTTTGGTCTTAAAAATCTAATTTTCTAGATGCAGCAACAATCAAACTGCCCAAAGAAATTATCTCCTGATACCAGGCAACACGCAAAGCTGAGTCTTTTAATCTTAAAACTTCTCTGCGGGATTTTTTAAGATGAAAATTAAATAAATACAAAGATAAAATTATTCACATAGCCCACTGTTCACAAGCAGTAAGTAATCTTCTTCCTTGCAGAATGCTGCATGTAAATTCCCATCCTGCAAAGAGGACCTGTGGTGCCTACCTGCAGACTACTCCTGAGGGTAGCAGGACTCTGAATTGGTATTTGCTGACGGAGGGCTGTGCTTGCCTTGAAAGCGAAAGGACTTGAAAACGGAAAAATATATCTACCATAATTTTTCCATTTTTGTCAGCGGTATGCTAACACTTGCTCTCATACTGGGAAAACCATTATGCCGATCTCTAAATAACGTAAGCAGCTTGATCTCCTGTGATGGAATCCTAGAAATGGGAATAAAAGGCAAAAATCTGAACAACTACTCTGTGGCCAGGATTTTACTTCTAGCATTCTTCCAGGAGACTATATAGAACTGCCAGTATAGTTGTTGGCTACCTCTCTATCATTTCATTAAGTGGATATATGGGTCATTTAAGTCATTGTTACTGTATAATCACACAGTAATAGGAAAGTACATTTTGGGTTGGATTCTACTCTCTTGTGTATCTTGCCGAAACCATGTAGTGAGGCTAGAAGTCGGCCCTCTGTCAGTACAGCATGCAAATGACTCATCTGCAGTAACCTCCAAGATGGATTTACTGGTCTGGAGTGGTTTGGGCTCTGCAGAAATGCACGATTTCCAAATTGTTGCTCTGGGAAACATGTTACTGAAAGCTAGTGAAAACTTACTCTGACTTCTCTCCCCTTTCTCTCAATCAAAGCAGTTTTTGCATGTGTTGCTTTCTTCGTAGGAGGATTTAAACTTCTGACAGGTAACAGGGCACCAAGATAACTTAGGATCACATACATCAGGCTGCAAAAAGCAAACGCACAGAAATTGTCTGAGGCGACAATCAGGCAAGCTCCCAAATCTGTCTGGAATTTCTGAGAGAACACTAAAAAGACCCATCAAGGAAAGTCTTGACCTACAGAAAGTCTTGGCTCAAGGCTTCAGTGAAGTCAGATATCTTTGTCTGACACCAGTACACCTTCAAGCATCTTCATAAAAACAATGGAACAAAACTGGAGAGAGAAATGTGAAATTGTTTTACCTGTGGTTGCACCACAGAAGGTTTATCTAACAGACGAATCTGTGTGCATATTCACTGATATTCAGGCAGCCCATGCACATGTTATTGCTACCTCTGGAACTGAGGGCAGAATTATTAACATGATAAATCCTTTTTTTCTTCTTTCTCCCCCTCCTTCTCATAGTTTCTTAGGGTGTTGTTGCAGAAATACGATATTGCAGAAAACATGATATTCTTACTGTCTCAAGCTAAAATTTGCCACTCCATGCATGCTGCACTTCATACCAGATGTTAAGTACCAATCTTCAGACTCTGTTAGCAGCAGCTATATTTTGAGGATATCAGCCATATTTTTTCAAAAGAATCAGGTTCTCTTGTTGCATCCCTTTGCAACTCCAGTGGAGCAGATTCTGACTTGAACTGGCCACCACGGCCACCAGCTGGCATCGGGGCTTTCTCTGCCCAAAGCTGCTGCAGCCAACCCCACGGCAGCTTCACGCTGCTCTTGGAGCAGACCTAGGAGGACAAGTGGTGGAACATCTGCTCCATCAGGTCTCCAGCGGAGCATCTTGAAGAGGCCAAGCTGCTGCAGGCAGCATCAGGGCTCAGCTCTACCAGCTCTGTGCAGCACTAGCTCAGGTATCAGGAGCAGGACGGCTGTGCTGGAGTCAGCTGAGCCCAGCTGAAGGAGGAGCGTTATTAGTCTGAGCAGAGGAAAATGCATCGACTGCTACACTACTTCTCGTGCCTCCGCTAGCTTATTCCAAGTGACTTTGCTTGTATCTCTGCACAGCACTGAATTGTGCCATTGCCAAACCCTACTAAACTATGCAATAAATTTCTTACAAACTGAGCCTCCACAGTTATAGCCTCTTTTATCACATAACCCACCTTATTTTATATCTCAGGAAAAAGCACTGTACTAAGAAGGTGGAAAACAAATCGAGCCTTGTATTTTTAAAACCACTCCCAACTGAAATATATAGTTACAAACACAGGAGAAAAACAGTGGAGAGGGACAGATTTCTGGAGGTCCCAAAGAAGTCATCTACACTCTTTGTAGTCTACATAGTCCTCCAGAGCAAACTCACTGCGTTCAGCTGCCAAAAACATATTTTTGCCTGCCTGGATTGTGAAATTTTGCATACTATCCAGCAAAACCAGGTCTTCCTATATGCATTTTTAACTTCTCGCAGCAAAACATACTGCTAGCAAATAACTACTTACAAAGATGCTCTTTAAATATAAATAAGAAAGTG
The DNA here is from genome assembly GCA_013399365.1 of Pampusana beccarii. Taxonomy (NCBI): domain Eukaryota; kingdom Metazoa; phylum Chordata; class Aves; order Columbiformes; family Columbidae; genus Pampusana; species Pampusana beccarii. The sequence goes on along the minus strand of VWYH01006856.1, from coordinate 427,531 downwards.
TGTATAACTCACTGATCCATAGTAATAAAATAATACCTAAATCACTTATTACATTACACAAGATAAATAATTTGTCTTTTGGACATTAACAGGAAATCTGCATTAAATTATTAAAAAAAAACCAAAAACAAACCCAAGCAAACAATCAAAAAAACCCCAAAACAACCCCCAAAAAAAACCCCAAATACCAAAACCCCCCAAAACCCCATGAAACCCCTAGACTGTCACAATTATTGCACAACAAAAAAAAGCTTTGGAAAAAACATACCTAACTACTGGAAAGTACTGGATGTATAAAAGAACTAGATAGGTCCAAACACTTTGCTACATTCTTCCTAGAATAACTTAGTTACCTAGATACAACCTGGGTTTTCCTAAAGAAATATAAAATGTAACATCTGTTTTTTGTCTGAATGCAATACTGATCTTCAGGATTTAAGAGATTATTTTGGGGGGCTTTTAGTTTTCTTTCCTATATTGTATCTCAATGAAAAAAAAAACCAACCAGAACTGTCTCTTTCACTTGTTCTTTGTATAATTTAGGATCCAGTTGCACACACAAATATTTACACAATTCCCATTCCTTCTACTAAAATTCAAAATACTTGAGAGTATTTTCTCTCTCTAATACTGGGTATTCTCTGCACCACTAAAATCCTGGGTTAAAGAGATTGCTAAATTATTTTCAAAAAGATAAAATATTACCTTGCCCTGTAGCATTTTCTAACAAGTAAATAGGAAGGATGTTGGAAATTGCATTTATTTTCCTAATTCATGATAATTATTCCTTGTGCTCTGCTGGGGCAGAAACCAGGTCTCTTCTATGCCAAATCTCTTCGTAAATGCCATCAGGATGCAATCATGACCTGGGCCAGTGAAACCAAATCACTAACTGTGATACTTAGTGTATCGGGTTTCATTTCTTGATCCTTCACTAGCACAAAACTGCTGATAATTGAAAAAAATTGGCAATGAACCAAGCAAAGTGGAATACTGTCCCCTAGGAGGTTAAAGAAACTGCATGCAGAAGTCCTTCTATTTACAATAGATTTTGTTCAGAAAAAACATTCATGTTGTTTCCACGTAATAAGAATTTTGGCTTAAAACTACAGGTGATGTTCCTCCCAACAGATGTTCCTCCCTAACATGAGTGGCCCTTCCCTCAGCAAGAGAGCCAGCAAGCCATGGTACGCTGCTTCTCTTATGGTGTTCAGTGTGTGCCTGTTATACTCTAATCAGGGTACGACTCGTTAGCACAGACCTTAGGGCAGGTGAGGCCTCTCATCAGCCAACTTTCCTCCTTCTGTGTTGGATTCAGTAGACTGAGAATTCCACCTACTGTTTGTACAGAGTATAACTTAATATAGACAAAGGGCTTACTAGTCTTTCCTCCACAAAAACCCAAGAGAAACACTTCTATTGATTTTAAAGGGACCAGAACCGAACCCATTTCGGTTCCTCTGTTCCACACGCATTATACACACAGGCACTCAAACTGCTGAATAAATCATGCACATGAAAAAGAACACAAATGGGCCCAGACAACTGATGGAAAGTTAACAAAATTAATTAGTTAAAGCAAACAACAATCTGCTGGATGCCAAGGGGAATGTTGTGCCTGACCACCCCCACACACAAGAAGAAGCTGCCGAGCTTTGGGATAATGCAGGCATGGACCATCTCCTTTTCCCCCCCTTCCTTCCTTCCTGCTTCTGCTTCCTCTCTCCAAGGAAACCACCTCGCAGGTGGTTTTTCCTGGACTCCCCCTGTGGGACATTACCTGTGGATTACCTGCCTTGTCATCTCCCTTGGTGGCTCTGAAACTCCTGACTGGCACCACTCCCTCTGTGCTGTACAGGTCTATAGGCCTCTGCAGAGCAGAAGTTACAAGCTCACTGAATACTGGTATCTTCTACTACAGCAGGGTCTTGTCTTACGCGGTATGTTCCTCTAGAAAAAATCAAATGCAACACACATCTGCCCCACCGTCAGGATTTAAGAAAAGCAAAGAGAAAATCACGCCCTTTCATCTTAAGTTATACCAGGTATTTTAAGTAAGAAGTTCAACTGTGGATGAAGGACAAAGACAAAGCAGCCATTGACACCTCAACCAACATATCTGCCTCACTGTGCCTTCCACTTCAAAAGAGTAATTTCTGAAGGAAATCTGCAGTTACATTTTGCAATCTAATGCCCAAATAATTATGAGTAGTTTTGGGTTTTGTATATTACTGGGGAAACTACTTCCATATCAAAACATATTCTGTAGCAAAATGCAGGCAAGGAGTAAAGAGAGAAAGCAAATAAATACGTGCACAACACATGGACAACATAGAAACTCTTCTGTGCAAGCAGCCCTTCTGAAATGCTCAACAGGCCTCCATGGCCACCAGAAAGAACTGCAGAGAGACATGCTACTGTTACTAAGCCTTCCTCTGTTACACTCCATGTAAACTTTGGCTTCCCACTCTTAGCTGGAGCATTATATTCTCAAACCACAGTCACAAAGGCTACTCAAGTAGCAAGGTGATAAAAGGGATGATTCTGTCCAATTTTTCCTTCCTCTTTTAACTCTTTTGTTCTCCAGACAGCCATGATGCTGTTTCCTGTAATGAAATTGCTTTCCTCATTAAACTGCTTCCTGTAACGACTTGCTATACTTCTGTCTCTTTCCTAATTCGAGCACTGCTACACTGCTGTAGAACTTGATTCCTACTGATTGCTAAGAAGGCTGAATACACTGGGCCTTCTCATTCCCTTGAAAGACTTTATTTATAAAGTGTAAACGGATTTAAATGAGGAGCATGTACAGGCGTGGCCTCAGAGGTCCATCTGGTCACACTGTACCTCTCCCAGCTATGAGCCAAATCGGAGAATACTGTTGATCGATATGAGCAAAGAAGCAACGCTTGTGATTAGTTCCTCCCCTATTTTCTGGCACCCACTGAGAGACTTTTATCCCCAATAACAAAAGAAGCAATGCTCATAATTATTTCTTCCTCTGTTTTCTGTCACCTACTGAAAGATGTTTATCCCCAATAACAGCACACAAGCAGACATCAACTTCTTTGATACAGTGAGCTTTTAAAACACCCATTGGTAACAACTGTTTCTCTTCCAAGTAATACATCATTGTTTATAAATAAAACATTGACCTATGTAAGCCTCCTTGGAACTTGTGGTGCCCAGTTATTATCAGAGATCAGAGAAGAAACATGTGTCTTCAAGTATTATAGTTTTTTTTCTTTTTTTTTTTTTGCTGCTATCACTGATGTAGTAGACGTAGTAGAGTAGTAGTAATAGTAGTACAAATTGGACCAGAAAAAAAAGTTATGTTTCCTGTTTTAAAAAGAACTGCATGATATAAGGCAGTCTATCAAAAAGAGCAGTCTTCTTTAATCCCCCTGTGAGCTTACATCAGCTACTGTAGCAAACACGGCAGAACCACCACAAGCCAAAAGCCACACTTCTCCACGTAACACTGAACGGCTCTCAACCCTTCGCTCTTTCTGAGACCCAGCACAACGCTTAGAAAGAAAAAAACCAAAAAAAACAAAAAAACAACACCCGAAAACAAATGAACAAACAAAACAGAAAACAGCCCCCCACCCTCCACCCCGTGACTGATCAGAATTAATGCCCTTCCATTGGGCACCAAAAGACTTTTCCAGTTTTACTGTCTTCTTCGCTCCCAGGCACCTCTGCACACCTAACGCAGGCTGCCCTGACATTTTCCGGTTTGGACTTTATGAGAAGGTCAACATTTTCCTCTCTCCAGTCCCTCCTTATCATTTGAGGCGTTGAGTCACATTAGCCAGAGCAACAGCAAAGGCTTGCACTGCAGAAAATGGATATTGAAAGTCCAAAATGTAAGCATTGCCATCAATCCTTCCAAACTGCATCACCTGGGAAGCAGGAGAGGAGGAGAAAGGGATGAAAAAGAGAACAAGGTAAAAAAAGTGAACGTCAAAAAAGGAAACAGAGAAGAATAAAAGCGAAATGCTTTTGCTCTTTGTATGAACACCTCACCCCCTGCGCTGATATGAAGAGGGCTACTCACGGGATGCCACAGGAGTAAAAGCATTGTGCTACTGTCTGTAGAGAGTATTTGACAGCAATATTTGACTCTGTAGAGTAAACTGAGCTTTAAAACATGCTAGGCTGTACACAGCATTGCTGTAAGTAGATTGTCATCAATTACTTCAGCAGATGTGGGTCACACCAGCATCACACCAGCATCATTTCCTGCAGGAAAATACAGTTCTCTCTCTTCAAGAGATCATCAGCCCATTAGGAAAAGAGAGTTTGTTTTCAAAGAAAGCTTTCAGGGAAGGGGAATGAACAATCTCCTGACTCTAGCACTTCACAGCCAGTGAGCTGTATGTTCCTGTCAGTTCTGTTTTCATTTGCATAAATTTCTCTTGTATATAATTACACCAAGAATGATTAGCAAAGGGGCAGTGAGAGCTGTTTGAAACATAAAGCAATGCTAGTCAGGTTGTTCATTGTTCTTCCATAGGGAATTATCTGAAGTCAGCTTTATCCAAGCTAGGTTTTATTTCCCCACCAACAAAACCAGGGGCACATATCCACAACCATTTAACTGAAGAAGAAAGTATAAACGGCTCTGATCACTGCCTTTTGAATGAGCTGTTGTTACAGACAAACAAAACCAGGAGACTACCACTGGTTATGCATGTTGGATATTTGAGACCTCTGACTCCCAAGTTAAATCAGAGGGACCGGAGAGCCTTGATGTCTTTAACAAATCAAAAGTGACTCACAGAGATGGGACAGCTGGACAAGGAGATAAATACGTTTCTCCTCTGAGTCCAGTGTCCTGCTGATTGGTACTGCTTAATAGTCTGGGTTTGGCGTAGTAATATCCCACTCGGGCCAAGGTGAGAGAGCCTAAAATTGAATGTTGCAGTTTTTTGAACTATCCACAGACCCCTATACCCATGGGTGGTTTGGAAGCAGCCCATGAGCACCATTTTGTGGGGAAGGTCAGTGCCTCCCTCCTCTAGCAATAAGAACCAGCCCCAGTGGCCTGTTAACCCACAAGGGGAAATGCTGCCATGGAGGGAACCTAACTGCTCGCCCATCATCTCTGCCTGAGCTATCTACTGCCTGGCTGACCTTTGTGAGCGTCGCAGCAAGGGAGCAGTGTTCATTCAGATGGCTGCCACCCACAACCACCAACAGCAAATGCAGCTACCCTTGGGGAGATCGGTTGTGTTTATTACAAAACTCACTTTCCTTCAGCAGTGAGAGCCAGTGAGACTAAAGGAGACCCATACTCCCATGTCCAGCTGGAGTAAAGCCAAACATATTTTGTAAATTTACTTTACAACTGAACCTCACCCTGCATTCTGAATCTATACCTGTGACAGCCATTTTTTATCAACCACGTAGCAAAGCCTTTTTCTCACGGAGCATCTAATATGAACTGGAAGCACTCGACCGTGTGAGAGGCAGAGCTCATTACTGGCACAGCTTTCCCACCCCGTCCCCCACCCCAGCCCATGTGTGCTACCCTTTCCTACCTGTCGTCCTTCCAGCTCAATCTGGAAGTTTTTTGCTGACTCCTGGGTCACCCGCCCTCCAAAGTCCAGCTGGTAGACTTGCGTTGCCTCATTCCACAGCGGCTGCTTGTTGGCCATCACATAGACAAAGCCCTGGCTCCCCAGCCTCCCATCCTCCTTCTCGCTGGCCTTCCGGCACTTGAATTCATCCAGCTCACTGGCTGTCCTCAAACTCCTTTTGGTTTTCCAACCCTTTTTGCTGCCCTGGCTCTGGTTCATCAGTTCATCCCCGCTGATAAAAAGCTCTGGCTCGCTCTCTGAACTGTCCTGAAACTCATTTGTCTTGTTTAGCTTCTTGGACTTCAGCTGGTCTTTCTGGCTCTTGACTTTCTTCTTCTCCCGCCCCAGCCGAGGGCTGGATATTAGCGAATTGAAGTCAGTTAGCGTCCTTGCGTCCTTTTTGACCTTGCCCTCGGTGATGGCCTGCACGTTTCCTTCCTCGGCTCGACTGTCCAGGCGCTTCCGGCTCTTCTTGCTGAATTTGTCTGTCCTTTGAGGAACAGGGCTTTCTGTCAAGGAGAGCACCTCCTGGAAGGTGTCCGCTGTCTCCACCATTACCTCTGTGCCCACGTGGCCCTGCAGCTCTGCCGGTGGGGGAGACATCACCGGCTTTTCCACCACAAGGAGTGGCTTGGGGGGCAACGTGCCCTGGGGGTTCTGTACAGGTGGGCAGGTGCTGTAGGAGCTCCACGGGTGCAAGGCGATCGGTGGCAGCTGTAAACTAGAGCAGGCGCTACTTCCCGGGTACATGGGTGGCAAGGGGCAATAGGAGAGGTTGGATGGATAACCTGGCTGAAGCACAACTGCGGGCTCCTGCTGTGCAAACTGTGTGGGGGCCAGAGCTTCTTTAGGGGAACAGGGGGGCTGCATTCCCTGAAGGGGAGGGGCACTGTAGCTTCCTGGGTAAGGTACTCCAACCCCATAACTTGTCTGGAAAGTAGCAGTTGGACTTGTTGGAGACTTGGGGGAAACAAACGGTACTCGAGACATATCCAGATGTTGAGCTTGGCCAATGATGAGAGGAGTAGGTTTTAGAGGGTTGGGCACTGAGCTCTGAGATGTCCTTTCCTGAGGAACCCATATCTCTTCACTCACTATAGGGTCCCACTGGTAAGGCGGTGGCCGCTTCACACCGAGGGCAGCTTCTGCCAAGGACACAGGTATGTGCCGTATGGATTTCTCCACCGGGCAGTGCTGAGAAAGGGCCTCATCCTCCGTGAAGGCAGAGTTGATATAATCTGCTCGGTCACGGGAATTGTCAGGTGGGCTCAGCAAGCTGTAGGAGGACTGGGAGGCCAGAGGTGAAGTACTGACAGAGTGAGCGATGACGGAGCTATGCTGGGAGCCACCCCCGGTGCTCAGATCAGGTCTCATGCCACCAATACTGGAAGTGCTGCTACTAGCGTTGGCACCAGTGATGTTGCCCACCCCACCAGTGCTTGTGTTGCTGCTGCTGCCACTGCCACTGCTGCTGCACTGGCTGCAGGTGTACAAGGCGGTAGGTACTCTCTGTTGGTACTGCGCTGTCACAACGTTGTTCTTGGCTTTTGGGGGAAGTTGCAAGGTGGCTCTCTGACCATCCACCAGCTGAGCCATTTTCAGGGCTGCCTCTCTGCTGTTCCTCCGCAGAGTTGCATGAATGATGCTGCTGTCCAGCCTCTGCGCGATGCTCCTGCCCTGGGACAGCTGGCTGGCGATGTCAGGGTAGGGTGGTGGGTCCCCAGTTGGGATGGAGTAACGGGGGACCGTGAGCCGGTTCAAGGTGGCACTGGTGCAGGGCTGCTGCATCTTCTTCTCGGCGGCGGTGATGCGCAAGGTGGCAGAGCTGCCGGGGCCTGGCAGGGTGTAGGTGCTCTGGGCGCAGAGCATCCTGGTGCGCGGCCGGCACACCTCCTCCACATTCCCACTGCTGTCGAACGTCGTGATCCGCTCGTACCCCAGGGGCGTCTGGTAGTGCCCCGCTGGGAAGAGGGAGAAGTCCCCCTTTTTCAGGCAGAGATCAAGGGGTGTCTGCGGAGGGCCAGGTGGGGGCGGCGGGGCGGTGGTCGGGGCGGCGGGGATGGTGCCAGGGTAGGGCGGCGGGGGGTTCATCTTGTTCAGCTGCAGCTCTTGAGTGGCCCCGAAGACGACGGTGTCCCCTTCCGCCAGCTGTGGCCCTGGCCGCGGGGCCTTGGCCTTGGGTGGGGGCTCATGCTCGCGGTTGCTGTGGTCCCGCAGGTCGGCCAAGGCAACAGCGGGGGGCACGGGGGGCGGTGGTGGGGCCAGGGCTGGGGGCACAGGGGCAGCACGGCCCAGCTCCCCCCCGGGCAGCGCCCCTGCCCCCGGGCCAGGGAAGCGGCCTGGTGCCCCCGCGAAGGGCCCCGCCCCCTCAGCCCCTGATTCTGCTGGCGGATTGGCCAGCACATCCAGCTGCACGTTCTGATTGGCCAGCAGCGACTGGACCAGGCCGATGCTCTGGGTGGGCGACATGGCCTGGGCCGAGCTGTGGATGGGGGCGATGGGGATGTTGACGGTGCACGGCGGGCTGCTGGCGGGGGCCCCAGGGGCGCCGGGCACTGCAATGGAGAACACAGCGTGTCACCCGCCACCCCAGCTGTCCCTGCCCCAGGGGCCCCTCACACGCGATGGCGAGGCCTGTGCTAGGAGGCTGCACCAGTCCCGGGCCTGGAGGGGCGAGGGGCCACGAGCCTTTGCTGGGGGCAGCAGCTGGGCAAGCAGCGGGGAAACAGGCTCTGAAATAGGGAATTTTCCTGAAACGATATTTCACGTATTTTGGGGTTTTCTTCAGCACCTGCAGAAAACATGCAGCTTGCTGAAGAGCTTTACCTTTGACTTTTTAAACTGCTATCTTCTCATACTTGCTTAAGCACTCTACTGCATTTGGATGGACTGCTATCAGGTCCCCAAATCAATGGTTCAGACCTTAGTTTGAACAAGTAAGCCAGCCTGTCTCCACTGATCCCCATTGCGCAACTTTAAAGTAACTTCTTAGGGATCAATGCTTCAGAGGTCAAGTTCAGAGCTCATTTTCAGTGTACACTATGATTCCCATGGACTTTCACAATCTGAATTACCACTCACTCATCACCCAATTTTAACTACTTCTACTCAAATCAATGAAAGTTTTGCTGAATCAGGACTCACTAGTTTTCAGGGATGTTTTTTTTCTTAATAGTAAACACACCAACAAACAACAGAAAGGATAATCCACTCAGAAACCCATGGCTGTCCCTGGTCCTAGCCCCCTCTTCTCAACTCCTAGTCCTAGGATCAGAAATGTGGCTTCCTGACTTCTTTTAGTGCTATTGCTACCTCGTGGTGAGGCACAAAATAAAGTCCCTGCTGGACCAAGGTGCCTCCCTCTGGAGCCAGTCAGGTGTCACTGTGCCATGCTGGATATAGCTGCAGATCAAATGATGCTCCTCAAGCTTGCCCTGATCTGACAACAGTTACATGTTTTGACTTGGGCGTCTGTTGTCATAAAAAAAAAAAAAAAGGTAGAGGAAGAGAAAGCGGAAGACCTGCACTGAAGGCACTGTATGATATCTAGCATAATGTCCCTAGACTCAATGAGCTTAGGAAAAATGGAGAATACAGACAGCAGTTGGGAAAAGGTAAGTATTATTATCTCTTGAGTATAGTGGGTGACAAAGCAAACAGTAATGCAAAAAGAAGAAAGATGAAACGAAGAGAGAAAGGAATATGATGGAATTAAATACAGACAATACTTTTATATAAAGCTCTTGAAAGAAGATTTGTAAGGAAAAGATGTGAAGAAATAGATGGGAAGCCAAAATATTCAAGAAGTGGGTACTGTAGTCAGGACAACTTCAACATCAACATTTGGACAGGTTGCGATCAGAAATGTGAAAAGAAGCAAATGTATATAGGAAAAGTTTCCCACGTGGTGGTGGTGAACAAGGGACGGTGAGGCAAGAAACAATTCTGATGATTTTAAGCAGAAATACAGAGCTTGCCCTGTTGCTTGCAATTCCTTCTGCAAAACATGGCGAGGGTGTTGCCAACAGGAGCTACCACTGAAAAGCTGGAGCATGGCAGGGAAAAGAGGACACTGGAAACAAGTATAGGCACAGAAGTCAAGATAAGAAGGAACAAAATATAATAATGAGGGGAAACAGTAGATACTATATTAAAACTCCTAAGAATATTGTGGATTCTTTATTAGTTTTCCAGTATAAAACCCATGGAAAATGATGACCAAGTAGCATCAGCAGGCTTATGGGAGAAAAAGGGACTAAAGTAATATCCAGGATCCTAGCGTCATATCCAAGATAATTTAAGTGTGCCAAATTCTGTGGAGATTCAGGACTCCTACAGCTGCTGCCCAGTTCCTAATTAATTTCTAATTAAAATTCTAGTCATCTACATGTGCCAAATAATTATATTTTCAGCATTAGGCTGTTATCAGCAACAGTAACGAACACTGTAGGTGTACAGACAGGTCTGCGGCTATGTTGGCAAAATTTTTTGGTAGTTCTGCTCATTCCTTTAGAAGACCAACAGCTAAACTTAACTGATCCTAAGGCAGCGCGGTTCTGTGCTTGGCTGGCCAGGCTTTCGGCCTCCTGCCTGCAGGGCAGCAATTTATCTGCTAGAACTTGAGGTTTAATTTTTAGCTTGGCTTGAGCAACACAGAATGTTGCTGTCATGCGTATTAAGTGCCTTATCAAACAAAATCTCATTCATCGCAATGTTGCTTAATATCCCAAAGTGTTTACATCCTTTTTTTTTAAAAAAAAATCTCCAATGTTTTTTAATTGATTTGTTTGTTTGCATAATTTGCAAGTTAAATCAATTCATTGTCCATTCGCCTTGTCAAATCTTTACTGATTACAATAAAAAGCACCTTTCCCAAGAGTACCTCACTATGAACATTGCACTGCCCAAGAGCAGTTTTCTACTACATTTTATTTTAAGCTATCACGTAATAATTATTAACATTGCAATATTTTTTCCCATTAGTATATGGCACTTTTTTCCTTTATATGGAGGCTTTAAGAAGGCTATCCCGAAAAATCGTCTTGAAGATTTAAGTAGCCTCCATTTGCTAAGTCAGAAATGAATTATCAGAAGAAACTAGAAAGAAAAAAGTGGAAAAGAAGAGGAAGCCTGTTATGAACGACAGGGTTGTATGATTCTTTTATGAGTCTTCTCAAAGAGCGGTAACAAAACTCTCTAATAATTTCCCCTATATTTACATGGTGTTCGCCAACCTGTAATTCTGAGTACCATTTCAGCTCTTTTAATAATACGAAAGGAATTGATATTGCAGATCTAATCCAATTTCAGGAAGGGATGTGAATACGTTATATTAACTTTTTAAATTTAATTTTTCATTACTTTCTGTCAGCTTGGACCTTGTTTCCTAGTAGGAAATGTTGAGTGCTTCCTATGCATAATATATATACAATTATCAATGTCTCTATTCTTCAGATCCTACAGGAGAATATCATGTAGACATAAATTAGGCAAGCCAAGCCCCAAATCATAAAAGAATGGGCTTCATTTTAAGCACCTGAGTATTTCTTCAGAAGTCTGGAGGACTACTCTGATGCTTGGGTCAGACACAAGCTTTGTTGCTTCAGCAGTCAGAACCTTGGTCTGAAACAATGGGAGTATTTCCATTTATTTCAATAGACTCTAGTACAAGCCTTTAATTGCTTTGCAGAGCTCAAACTCATTCCTCCTTAAAGGGTACTGGCAGGATGCTACTCCTGTAGCTCCAAAAACCTGTGACCCGGCAACAGGAATCCCTCACTGACATGAAAATTCTGGAAATGTATTAATTTATCTTCTTGTCTATTATTTGTTAATTTTATTGGCATGATTTTTTTTTTTTAATTGGAGGAGCTCCTGAGTACTTCCAGTCCTTTTACCTGCCACCTTCACATCACCTGCACCCAAGCCTTCCCTGCACTGCTTGAATCTTCTGCTACCTTACACCTCAGTGAAATGAGAAATTCTTCTTGATCTCCCTTACTTATAGACTACTTTATCATTTTAGCCTCTCTGTAAGACTTGGCATTGATAAAAATCCAGAGGGGCATCTATCACTTCTCAAAGGGTGGCTCAGTTTTATGGGAACTTGCCCCCCAACCCAAGCTCCTATCAGCAGGTTGTGCTTCGCTGCCATCAGGTCACAAGAACAACCCTTTTGGGCTTCCAATATATTACAGTTCTGTCCTACAAAGACCCAGAATGCAATGTTTTGGTCTATAGAGAATTCTTAGTGAACTAAATAGAAGATTCATTTTCCAACGAACTCAAAATTTAGCAGCTCTATACAGATTATATTTTCCACATATTTTAGAAAAGAACATCTGTAACACATATTAGCCTTATTCTACTTCAGTTCTACAAGACCCCATCAGACTAAGTGATTTTGATTTGTGTGTTTACCAGATGAGGCTGGTAACACAAGTGTCCTGTCCTCCATCTAGCTTAACCCATAACATGGCAGACCTCCAGCTCCTCCTTACCTGGTAAATCATCTTCGTCTTCACTGAAAACATTTGGATTAAAGACAGGCAGGTTAATGTAGTCCATTGAAATCTTCCGCACTTCTGGGAGATATATTGTCATCTGCCTGGGCTGAAGATGCAGCAAACTGGTTTTATATATTACTGGGGAAAGAGTATAACAAGAAATTTTTAAAAATCTGTTACACAAAGAGCATCTAAAGCTAAGAAAGAATCAATTTAGAGCAGACAGAAGGGCTATGGCTATTTTTATTTAATGTATTAATGAACAAATGCATGTATGGGCCATTCTTAGCCAAATCACTATGTAACACTTTGCATAAACAGGATAAAAGAGATTGTTACTTTCAGCTATTTCTCTTCAAATAGAAGCAGCATCTCTGTAATTAAATAATCTGTAGAAATAATGAATTACTTCACCTTGTATTCACACCTGTTTTTATGGAAAGAAAATAATTTTTCCATTCTGCTTCTGGAACTCTTCATCACAGGATGCTACCCACTTATATGAGTTTAGGGGAAGACTGGAAAACTCTCAGGAAGGAAATCTGTTGAGGGTTACTACACACAAAGAACCTCCTCCTGGCTCAGGAAGTCCCTGGGACCCAAATGGTTGGAGACTGGGAGAACATTTGAAGGAAGTATCACTATACACTTACTCTGCACATACACCCTTCCCTACTTATCTATCACTGATAACAAGAGAATTAGAATGACCTCTGGTCTGACCCTGTAGGGTTATTCTTATGCTATCTTTTGACAACCATTGCAAATGCATATGTCATAAATTTGCAAATTAACTGAAAAAGAAGTGGATGGAACAAACCTGAGAGTTTACATAAGACTCCATTAAGTAGAAGGTGCCACTGCCCTTTAGTAGTAGCACTGGTTGTCCCCAGGCTGCCAGTATCCTGAGAGGACAACCTCTGCGTGCCAGCTGGGCCAGAGAAGGTCCTCTCCCCAGTAGCTGGGACTCCATCTCTTGTCTGACAGTAGTCAATATAGCCACAAAAGATACCTATTTAACTAACTCTGCATCCAATGCATCATTATGTAGTCCTGACCTAACTATATAATCCAACACAAGAAAAAAAAGTTTTCTGAAGAGCTCATGAAATCCTAATACTTGCATTAATATTTCAACTCCAAGCTCCGTTCTGCTAGGTGGCACCCTGTTCTTTACTTAGCCCTCCTCCTTTCAACAGGACTAGCTGTGGAGAAATGGCCTACACAGAAAGTCAGGAGCCTGGACAGCTGTGACTTTTAATGATGGCTACCAATTTACTGGTGCTCCAGCAAGAGAACCATATGATAAGGCTATGCACTGACTTGAAGAATCTTGAGCATGATGTTGTAAGAGCTTTTTAAATATTATCTTGGTATAATTAGTAGCTAAATGACTATAAAGATATGAATGTTAAGAATATTTCTATTACAGTAACTTAAACCCTGTGATTTTTATAGTCTTCTTGGAAAAATTTTCTTCATTGATTTGGGTTTTGTTCAAATAAACTGTAAAAATAAAGGTCTGTGCTTGACTGTTAATTAATTTTTTTAATTATAGCTGAGACTTTTAACATTTTATTGATCATCTCATTATTGTATTCATAGATTTTAATCTCTTTTAGTTACAGTGAATTTTGTAAAATCTAATTCCTACTGTCTACAACAAATAAAGTGCTCTGTTATAGAAGCCTTTTGATCACTTAAAAAGAATCACATGGCATAAATTCGTTGTTTGTTAGAAAAAGAGGTTGACATGCAAAAAATCAATAGGGTTTTACTTTTACCTGCACCAAGGTTAGTTGGTAGGAAAGCAGCCAAACCCACAATTTTAAATTTCGTCCCCCAGATATTAGATGTGACCTGAGCAAGGTAGTTGTGCTGCAAAGCAAAAACAAGATCATTTTCACCTAATAAAATCTGTATCAAGCTCTAATAAAAATCTGCAGAGCAATCAAACTATTGCGAGTGATAATGCAATTCCAGCTTCTCTTGCTTCTTCTTTATTGAAATAGCCTAATGTGCCTATGTAGCAACTGTTATACCCAGCCATTAAGAAGTCTCATTTTGATGTCTGAGCACCATCAGAAATGATGTATACAACAACCACATAGGCTGATTAAAGCTGTTGAAGAACTGAACAACATGACGGTTGCTTAGTGAGAATAGGTCTGTTTTCAAACACTTGCTTCTCCTGCACATCAGTGCAGCTATTCTGTATTTTAGAAAGTAATATTCCCTGCTCTTTGGTTCTATGCTTAAGAATTGCTTTATAGGACAATAAATAAGACAGAAATTAGTTACTCATAACGATAAACATATTTTTCCTGGAGCTTCTGAAGTACCTTCCCAAACCATTGCTTCCATTGTGATCAAATTATGGGTCTGAAAGACCAAGAGATTTTCTCAAAGGCCAAGAGTTACGCTGTCAGTGTCAGGAGCAGGATCTATGCTTCTGATCTCCTGCCCTATGTACTGCTGCTGTGTAACTCACCTAGAATGTTTCACTATAATGGAAAAAGTGAAATGGCAAAGCAGAAAAAAACCCAAATGAAACAAAACAAAATGCACATTAGTATAACACAATATGTAACCCAGACAGTTCTACAGCTTGCTAGGTTTCATTGACCCACAGGACATGAACACCACAAAGAGCACAAAGGGTTAATTCCTTGCCTTCCTTCCAACTGAGGCTGTTCCACATAATTATGAAATAAAGAACATATGGTCCTCTGAAGCAAGCATTTCTTTGTCTCTGCAGATTCCTAACAAAGCAGAGAACTACGGTGGCATCAGGACAGCTCTGAGAAACTGAATCAGAAACATTTTCACATATGCTTTCAAACAGCCAACAACAGCACCTAGAATAAAACCTCTCACGTGGATTCACACTGACAGCCATTAGTGGTGCCAGGATTAATATTGAACCGGAAGACACAATTCTCTAGCTGTTCTATCTAGTAGCTGTAATTAAACAAAATTTTTTTATTGGTGATCAACTGGAACTATATCACAACTTGCTGCCTCTGGAAGGAAATGCATTTGGACTCAGGTCTGGTCACAACACGCACAGTACCTGAGTGATATCTTCTAAAGGAAACTCTCTTCGAGTTAGGCTTGGCGAACCAATAGAAGGTTTCCTTATTGGTAACCTTGGCGATCTTGATATCTCCTGTGCAGCTCGAGACATCTTTGGAGATTTGCGAGCTTCTATATTGATTCTGCACATAAAGCAATAATTAGAATCATCAATGAGTACGTAAAAACACACAAAATTAATGTCTTTGAACATAAAGATGTAACGAAGACAACTGGTATGCTGCCCTTTAAGTGACTAACGAAGACTGCAGAGTCTATAGGATGGTGAGTTACGGGTCAAACTTAAAGATATATAAGGCCTGACATGCAGTAAATCAGAAAGGATGCCTTCTGATTCATTTAACAAAGCTTACAGCAGTTCTACTGTGTAAAATATATCTTCCACTAATCCATAAAAAGGTGTAGGCCTGAGCTATTCAGCTATGCAGGTGTTGAGCAAACCTCAAGAAATGGAAATACGACAACTCAGCTGGCAGATCTCCATGCTGGTACAGCAAACCAAGGTGCCACAAACTTCGTCAGCCATCTTGCTCTAAGCCAAAAGTTACTCCTACCTCCCATTATACAAAGGGTGTCAAGCACCTGAAAAAGCTCACTGGTGGAAAAAATAATGAAAAAACATTTCAAAATTATGCTCTTAGAAACCAGAGAGATACGTTTGTGTTGTTTTGGTTGTGTTTGTTTTTTGTGTTTGGTGTGGGGTTTCTTGCTGTTTTTGTTTTGGTTTTTTGTTTGGTTGGTTTGGTTTGGTTTTTGTTTGTTTTTTGTTTTTCCTAAGCCACCTTAGTTTTAGGCTCAGGAACTGACGGTTCTTTTGTCAAGTACTAGTAAACTAACACTTAGATATTTCACATATTGTATTCCCATATAAAGGGATGCATTTGCTTCACCTTACACTAGGATTAGCTCATAACATAATGTTTTTCGAAAAGTGTCAGCTGCGGCTAGAAGGCATCAGGGCCTCAATCCCATCCCATCACATGAAGCTGGCAGACAGATGCCCAGTGAGGCTCTGTGCAGGTGGAGGGTTCTGCCTATGCACATAATTAGTATAATGAAGACTTATAGGAAAGCAACCCAACTCATAGTTTAGAAGCTTGTTTTGCATATCATTACAGAACCCTGTAAATCCAGTGTTTAGGATGATCTGTTTGCTGAGGCTCCCTTGCAATGTCACCACAGCAGCAGTGCCACCTATGCCAGGATTTGTGCCACCTACGCATAGACTTAAGAATTTGAGAATACCCCTGAGGAAATAAGGCTTTAACTGGACCAGCAACCTTAAACACAGAGGAGGTAAAAACAAAGACTGTCTCAAGGATGAAAAAAAAACAAACAAACAAACCCAAAACTGGGGAAAGAGAGGAAGAAATACCCAAGAAACAGTTACCGAGGGAGTTTGGGTGATTTGCTGGCTCGACTGATTTTGGGAGATTTCTTTGCTGCCCAGTCATCACTCAGTTCGATATCACTGGAGTCCGAGCAGTTGCAGCTGTCAATCACAGTGGAAATCAAGCTGTTTCCATAGATTTCATCTATCAAGACAGGCCCCAAAAAATGTAAGTGCTGCTTCAGAAAACTGATACCAGTTAGACTTATCAGTCATCAGAAACATAAATCCAATCCACAAGCAGCAGTTGAGATAAAACTATGCACAGTTAATTTAATGTTCTTCACCCTGCCTAATATAAACTCCAAATTTCCAACGATTTGGACTCAAGGGAACATAATTCAGAGGGCTGAATAGCACCCAGTTGACTCAAGTTGAGACTAATGAATATTTTCTGCTAATTAGCGATCTATTCCCCACTATTCAAAATACAAAAAGTTCCCTTTTGTGAAACAGAAGACAGCATGGTATAATTTCAGAGGCTCTAGCCTAGGTCACACTGAAGATTTTTCTTCACATCAGAAAAAAAAAAAATCAGATGCTACTTTCCATTTTGCGTACATAGATTTTCTTTAACTCTCGAGGATTTAATATCTTAAGTCTTTCTAAACAGTTTTTTTATACAGAGCAACAGTTCAGTTCTACCTGCTTTTCCATCTGTTTTAGGATCCATGATGACAAACTCTGGTCGCAACTTGCTGATACGACGTCCTTTCAGGATAGGCACCAGTCCCCCAAGGTATTCCAGGTACAGAGTATAACATGGACCACCGACCTCTGGGTCATCTTCTGTCCGCTTCATTGTGCAGTGCAGCCGTTCATTACCAGCTGTTGGGTAGCTGACAAAATCTCTCATATTGTTTGGGTCTGGGATAGGAGGCTTAATTAAATGAAGGAAGGAAAGAGAAAGTTTCCTATAGGTTATTGTTCTTTTTCTGTGGTGACTTAATCCCAACACAACTAACTGAATTTGAACGCAACTCTAATTTCGCAGGTCAAGATTAGTACAGGCTACTGTGTGCGTTACGCAGGACCCCCACACTAGACAGCATGCTGTGTATTATTTATTTCAGTCAAAAGCAATTGTATACAGAAAACTAAAACTAGTTAAATCAAAGAGGAAGGTTGGACCTGTGGTTAGAGCACTGAATTAGACAACAAACCTGTATTCAACTCCCAGCTTTATCACAAGCTTTATCACTCTGGAAGAAGCTTGTACCTCCTATATCAGTTCCAAGGACATGACCCACCTTTGCTGAGGCCCTATTAATGTCCAATGTGGAGAAATATGAGCACAAAGCTCAGGGTGGTTACTTCGCACTGCTTCCCAGCACACTGTATTAATCCATAAAGAGCTCGGTTCTAACTGAGCTGGACTGGACTGCTTTTGTCCAGGACAATATAGCCTGTACGACACAAATACTACTAATGTGTGTAAGTCAACAGAGTTTCTTTCAAAATGAAAATACAAGAAAAAAAAGTAGCAGAAAAAAGGAACCTCCTTAACCTGGTGAGATGGATATGGGCTGAGGAGTGATCTATAATGTAGTCCTCAAGCTGGAGGGGGAAGAGGAATGTTTGCTGCGAAAAGGGTGTCTTGCCAGGCACTGGCGTGGCAGACAAGATAGGTGGGAGTGTGTGGCTGGGGGAGACCCAGGGTAAAGTACAAAGCAGTGCTGAGGAGGCTCCAGAAACGCCCATGAAACAGCAGAGGCACAAGGCTTCCAAGAACCCTGCCTCAGCCCCGTGACTGTTCCCCACCCCAGCATCCCCTCTAGGTGACAGAAGGGTTGTTAGCTATGACGGACCCCTGTACTGCCTCTGCCTGTCTGATCCATATCATGGCTCCCAGCCCTGCTACAGTCAGCTGCTGCCTTCATCCCATCCCATCCCATCCCATCCCATCCCATCCCATCCCATCCCATCCCATCCCATCCCTAAGAGCCAAGTAAGCATCACTGATGCTCAAGAGAGCTGCAGGGGTGGTTCTGGGACAACATGGAAAGCATCCTAGGGAGAAGTAGGCATGCTAGAAAGAACTGAGAACCACTGGTCTGTTAAATCCTCTGAGTCTTTGGAGACGGAGGAGTTCTGGTTACAGCAAGGCATTTATTCTTCGCCAGCAAATGAATTGTTTCACAGTCACACAAATTGCCCTGATTAGCAGTACCCAAATGGAACTGTGCTGAATCATTATTTTATAGATATAATTTGTTCTTGTTTAAGATGGGCCAACTCTACTGATCTTAAATTAGTTATTCTAGCTCTGCATCGTTTTAACAAGGATGTGAAACTGGCTCAAATTAATGCTATAACAAGTACACAAAAAACACATAACACAAAACCATATATTTGAATGCAGGGTGTTTACCAGCTAATGCTCTGGTCTATAGGCTGTGATACAGATACAATCCTGAGATGTAACTGAGGGCAAAACCATGAAACAAAGGGGTTGAGCGGTTGGCTCTGCTTGTAGTACAGGAAAAGCCATAATATCTGGTTCATTCTCCCACAGCACTGTTGGAGCAGTAAGGTCAGCAGAACTCACTGTCAGTAGAAACATTTGGGCAGCCACAGGCCTTAAGTATCACTTTTCTGACAATATAAAGACTCATGTAACAAGTAGGGAGGCAACAGTTGAACCACTGTGAATCTCTCCTACAACTGTGACACAGTATTATCATCAGCACAAGCTTCTTCAGAAGTCTTTGTGACTCACCAGCATATTTTACCCTTAGAAAGGCCATTCCTATGGAACAACATAGATCAGCATGTGTGAGCCCTCTTTGCAGATTTTAATAGGCACCAAATGGATCAGTGGGCTCTTGAAAAAGACAGGAATGACCCTTAATTAAGCTTTTAAAATGATAATTATGATAATCAGAATATCTCATCATTTATTCATCGTCACTTAGGAGCAGCATGGAGAGTGCAAATCAAGCAACCCTTTCCTCTTCCTTACACACACACACATTTACTTTCTTTTACCTTGATTGTTGGTATAAAGGCAGTGGTAAGGTATGAGCAGAGCCGAGGGGGCAGGGTCAGTTTGCTGATGTCCTTGTCGTCCCGCAGACAGCTGGCGATGGTTTGCTGGCACAGCAGCTGCAGGCTGGACACCCTGTGCTCGACTCTGACAACGTACAACGCAGGTCCGGAAGCCATCAGCAGGCGCGAATCCCTGTGACCCCAACAAATGGAGATGATGGGACGCTGCATGGAGAGGAAAAGGATACCATTTTAAAAGAGTATATACTTTGGAGAGGAAAAGGATGCAACTTTAAAAGAGCATATACTGTCTCCAAGATACTCTCACAGCAAGTGATCATACGAATTCAGCACCGATCATGTTACCCTGAGTCTTCAGAAACTTAAAAGTGTGTTCTGTTGTCCACAAAAAGGGAGAAGAATGTGAACATCTGAAATTATCTATAACAATGGTTGATGTTTATACAGTACTTTTTACTCACAAGGCTTAAAGCTCTTCACGCAACCCAGATAGGAAAAATGACCTTAAAGTCACACAGTGTTAAAAAGCAGGATCTTTCAATGCTCTAACCAGATGATTTTTTCAGTCATCTAATCAATTCTCACCCGCTGGTAATAGCTCACATTTTACAACTGAAATGTTAAACTATATGCACAGAGACACTCAGTAAACTACTGGACAAAACCCAGTTGGCTTTCTTGTCTTGCACGCAGTCTTTTGCTGCACAGTGTCTCTGCTGAACTATTCCCAGAGGAAGTGAACTGTGAAAGAGCGCCAGGAACAAAACGGATTATGACCTTTTGTCTTCTGCTTGTCTACACTCAGAAATGTCTAAATTCATGACAGTAAAACCAGAAAGAGTCAGGGGTGACTGGTACTACATGTCAGAACGTGGAGCAGAATAACAATAAACAACTTAAAAGCTGCTTTGGACATTATTCCCTGCTGCATGAACATTAAGAGTTCATGTGAGAATACTGAGTTGTGCTTGCAAGGAGCTCTCTAAACTGTCTTCCTAAACCCCATGTTTTTCACATGAAGCACCGGTCTGTTGTGACCTCTTACAGTCCTGTCACTATTACCTTTGGTCTTCATGAGTCTTAGCTGCATCCACCTGTCATCTCTCACTTTCTGTGTTACAAACCATCTGCATTTGCACATGTACACATATTGTGTAGAATTTCAATCCCATAGCTGCTATCTCTATACAAATAAACAACACAGAGTAAAGAAAAAACTACCACTCCATGAGAAATATTTTGCAGCTTCTTTTCATAATCCGTGATACTCAAAAGTGTAAGCAAACATGTTTTTCATTTAAACTATGAACTGTGTTTACTGAAAGGTCAGGGTCTCTTTGGAATATAACGATATAAATACAAAGGCTCTTTACAAGATTCACCAAACAAGAATTAACTATACAGAAGAAAAGAGTCAAGGCACCATCAGCAGGAACTTTTATCCAATCCTCTCAGGTCATATGACACCCAGATACTTGGCCCAGATCAGCCCAGAGGTGAGTAATCTAGTCTGGGGAAAAAGCTTCCCCTTCAGTTACGAATTCAAGATGCTTAAAGGTGAGAAACTGGGACAAGATGTTTGTATGTGAATGACATAATGCAAAATGCAGCTGCACAGCACTATATCAATGCCTATCATCAAGACAGAAGCAACTTCTTCAGATAAAAGATCTCCCCTGCTAAGTCACCTTATCCTGGATTTAAATTTCAAGGAAAATACTGGCTTTAAAGTGGGAGGAATGAAGAAGCTTCATTTTCATTACATGTAGGCACACCACACACACACACTTCCATGGAGGCACAAACCTTCAGGCTGACTAATAAGCAAATAGGGCAGCGACGTCACGCAATCACAGAATCACAGAATGTTCGGGATTGGAAGGGACCTCGGAAGATCATTTAGTGCAATCCCCCTGCCAGAGCAGGAACACCTAGATGAGGTTACACAGGAAGGTGTCCAGGTGGGTTTTGAATGTCTCCAGAGGAGACTCCACAACCTCCCTGGGCAGCCTGTTCCAGTGTTCCGTCACCCTCATGTGAACCTTGTGATTTTCACAGTAATCACTAAAGGCATTTTGTAGTGGAGAACTCCAAAAAAATTGATAAATTCTTTGTGTACCATCAATAATTATTACATAGCTTGTCATAACCATAATCTGTGGGACAGAGCCTTAAATTTGATGAAAAGTCACATAAAGTATCCCTTATTGACTGGTATTTTCATCATTTGAGAGCGTGGCTCAGCCCTCACACTGTCTGGCAGTAATGAGACAGTTCAAGCTGCTTGTAAAACAAATGTAATTGAAAAGGCACTGGCACAAGCCAGGTACCTGCCACATGTACTATATGACAGCCTGAGAAAGACACCAGTAGAAGTCACCCTGATTTCCCCAAGGGCTGAAACCCAACATGGGTAGAACTATTGACCTGAGCCTTATGGTGGGATCCAAACCCCACCCTTCTGTTCACCTTGCACCAACTAAAGCTTACCAATAAATACGGTGAAAGAACAAACAAGTATGTGACTTAGTACAAAAATGTTTATTTATTGGATAGAGTTTAATGCCAGAAGCGAAGTCTAACATCCCAGCTATCATAATCCAACACAGCACACCCAGATAGCTCTATGATGAAGTCTTGTATTGCAGCATTTATAATCCAGTATATCATATACAGACAGGCCTCTGCTCATCCAAATAGAGTCAAAATAAACCTCTTTTCTCCTCAGGTTACTGCTGCATGCAGAGAACAGCAGAGATACAGGTAGCATCAGTCCAAAAACCTTTGCAATCTTAAACATATTCCCAAGGAACAGGTTTTTCATAAGCTTTGAAACATGAGGTGGGACCTCTGGCAACACAGCACTGTGGAGCTGGGGAAGAGCAGAAAGTCCAAAATGAAAGACACTGCCTCACTGAGGGATTTCACCACAGTTTCCTGACAGGCAACCATAGTTCAGCTATCTTTTAAACTTCTGAATGTCTGACTGCCTTATACTCTATGTATTTTTAGGTAAACAATGTGACTGAGTGCATGTTCAAATGCATGCACACACACACTACCTACAAATGTCCTGTTTGTCTATCGCAACACTTCCACTCTTCCATTTGTACATTCAGTCTCCCCACATACATCACGTGTTTTAATCTTAATATTTTCCATCTCATCAAAGAGTGCTTGTACCATACTGGTTTGCCTTTGCTTGCTGATTCCCCAGATATGCCTTGCCTTCCTTTTCTATGGAATACTCAGTCCCCTGGTGCTCCTCAAGCCTAATATCCAGCAACACTTCATTTACAGTGAAGGGCTAAGATTTAAGATGAAGCTCAGGCAAAATTAGCCTGTCATTACAGAGTTGGAGAAATAAAAGATCACCCAAATGCCAGATCTGACCTGACCTTTAAATGTAATGCTCCAATAATATTTTTCAATAACTACGCTTCCCACTCTTTCACTTGAAGGACAAGGGTATAAGTCAATTACTGCAGCAAGTCAGTTATGAACTGGTCACAGCCTTCCTTCCAAACTCTGCTGAGAAAAAAATTGAACTCGAATGTCCAATGCACATTGTCACTCCTCATAAAGCTGCCACTTTTTTGCACTGTGATAGCAAGAAAAAAAAAAAAAGGGAAGGAAAAAAGTTGTTGATACCCATATTGCACTTGTTAGAAAATGAATAAGCAGATTCTAGTACAGAACTCTGTTTTCCATGTTTGCACACTTGTGTTTTTTCTGCCAGGAACAAGGAAATGCAGCTACAAATATAACATGTAATGATAACTTCTAATCTCACTTTGCATATAAAAAAATCTCATCAGGTTTTGAAAAATCTCGGCACAAACTGTAAATATCTGAATGAATTCCAGGGTTTAAATACAAACATGTAGGAAAAAAAAAAATTGGAAAAAACCCTTGAACTTCTGCATACAGATAGGATTCAGCTCTACGACAATTATATATTAGAAATACTCGGCTAAAGGACAAGAAAACAAGATGTTTTATCAGAAGAAATATTGACTGAAAACACATCACAAAAAGTGGTCAACAAGGAGCTCTTTTGCCATGTTTTTTAGAGTGGCTGAAAGTCAGCTACATCTACTCAAATCTGCACCCCCAGCTGGGATGTTGCCTCCCCTTAGAAAAGCATGTGGGAACAGATATTGCTGCTCAAGCTCTGTGGTTGCTTCTGTAAGTCACTCATCTGTCTCTCTTACAGGAAAGAACATAACTTATGTATCTTTAATCATGTGTATGCAGTTCAGTCAATGAAAACACTTGTTCAAGCTGATTCTCACTGTCTGCCTTGAGCTCAGAAATCCTGAGCCATGGGGCTGCCTGATGCTTGCACTAATCCCCTGTCTGCTGGCACTGGGAGTCCCACTGGTAATGAAATAAAAATGGTATTCCAGGGCAGAAAACAAGAGGCAAGCACAGCAGCAAGAGGAATTTTTCTCGGGAGAAATAATCCAACTGCAAAATAGTATCTAGTGAATGGTACGCTGTAAGTAAAACTCTGACGTACGTAGTCTGCCTGCTCTCACTGCTGAAGGTGCAACAGCTGCAGTGCCCACCCGGCTCTTGTGAATTCTGTGTGCACATCTCTGCATTGCCACAGCATGTGCAGATGGCTGCTGCAAAGTAATGTACCTTCTTCACTCTCCTATCCCCCATACTTAGAGTGGGAATAATATTAACTAGTAAGAACTGGTGGTGATAAAAGCAAAAAAGACTACAACGTGGTCAGAAATTACCCTGCTGTGGCCTTATATGATGTTTTCACTCAGAAAACTCTGATTTGTAGATGTTCCTTATATCCTGTTTCTACAATGTTTGCTTTTTTTCAAAATTCAATACAATGATGAAATTTCATTTTAGCAGAACTCTGCTTAGACGAGTGTTTCCATTTTCCAGTCCTGATCATGACCAATTTCTGCAGCAGTCAGAGAAGATTTTATGGCCTATATGTAAAACATCAAGGTCCTTATTGACATCTCAAAGAATGTTCCACCAGCTTGTTCTAAACTGTTGCTCTTGATTCACTTTCTGTAAGAAAATTAACTCTTGTTGAAGCTTTGTTGTCATCCAATAACAACTAAACAGGATTAATTTCAGGTGATATAAATGAAAGACAACATTATTTCAGAAGGAACAAACCTGAACACTCTACATGAATAAATGAACACAAAGTAAGCAAGGTCAGCTCAGCTGGGTAACATAAAAGGCAGCCTCTTCTCTCAAAGCCTTTTGATCTGAATTTAGCCTAAAATTGCACCCTCCTTCTCAGGTCTTAGTAAAATACCTTTTACACAACAACCAGATTTCTGCAAAATCATATAATCTTAAATCTATCCATTCAGATGCCGGGAGTTTCCAGTAGAGAAGCAGCCTGTGAAATGCTGTGAAGGCTACAGTTGACAGCAGCAGGTTTACAGCAAGTGAGTCTTCTCCTCAAAGACTCCTGGCAACCTCTCCCATAAAGATTTAACCTTTGGTACACCACTGTGAATTAGGTTTAAAAAATATTACACTGATAAAAATGTGATTGCAGTTTTTCTACATCTAATCTTGTTGCCTATACAGCTGATTCTGGACCATACAGGGTTCAGTTCACACTTATCCTTCTTCTTCATTGCACTTGAGGTTTAATCTGTTCTTACAGCAGTTACACAGTGGTATAAAATCATAAGATAATGTAAGTTTACTCTTGGATTATGGATGTATAAAAGAGACCAGCATCAGGGTTTCTAAATTCATGTTCTTGTTCCCCTGGTCCTTTCTGACATATATAGGAAAGAAAATTATAAAAAGCGAAGAACGAACCAAAATAAAAGTCACAACTTTAAACCATCAGGATAATTTCACAGGTTTGGTAAAGTCAGCAGTTAGGTAAATTTTGAAGTGATCCTGCAGGAGACTCCTCTGTTCAAAGTTCGAATGAGAAGATATGAAGCAGCTGTATCCACTCAGAAGAGAGCTTTAAGAAGCAGGTATGGTTAGCTGATATAATAAACACCTGTTTGCACATCAGATGAGAAATTCTGAAATGACAGAACTGGCTTGCAGCATTTCCAGTAAAGAATTTTAGCAAGACTGTAAAACTGTCTTGAACTAGTTGATTATTCTCATCCCTGCTTGATGCCAAGGGAGGGCTATGAAGATTCAACAAATAATGTGAGAAATTAACACTCTTCCAATAAAAAATTACGAGCACCAGGGCAGCCTGCTGTTGCAATCACATTTTTAAATGTTGAAAAAGCAAGACCATGAAAACCTGCCAGCTAAAAGAACAGGGCACATTTTTGATTCATCAGGTTGGTGTTTGTGTACACAAGAACAAGCACAGTTAGAGCTACGTGTTGCAGAAATTGATAGTGTATTTTTTAATAGTTCTCAGCTGATTGACAGCCTTTAAGATATGCTGTTTATTTATAAAATAAATATGTTCTTCATTTATAAAATCAAGTCTTTGGAGTCACAGTATAGACCCAGTTTTCATGAATTGCCTCCAATAATACAAAGATCTGGTGTGACTTTCTGATGTCCCTTCTGAAATTTTTTCATCATTCTTTCAAGGTTCAAAACAGTTTGATTCTGTGTATCAGAAGTTCAACATTTGCCTAACTCTTACACAAGCTTTTTCAGCTCTTTCTACTATATTCTGCAAATATATTCTTGCAGCACGTCAGGGTGGCAGGCTGAAGCCCAGAGCAGGCACAAGAGAAACTGCTACACTCTGCTAACTCTACCACTTTGTCTATGAGCGTTATTTTTCATGCAAAGCCACTGCATTCATTTGGATACTTCTGAACAAGTGTGATTCCCCTATCTAGGGTTTTTATAGTCAGCAAACTAGGTTTACGAACCATCAAATCCTACTCCGAAGGTAAGAGCTTAAGTGAGTTAATCAAATGAGACAGAGTGTGCCAAAACCACATTAACGCTGGAGGAGAAGATGGCACATAAAACACCTTGAAGGGATCCATGACAACCGTCATCATCAAGATGAGTAACCTGTAGTACCCAAATTTATTCTGCCTTGGGGTTTGCCAAGACTTTATGTTCAGTAACATTCCAACTGAGTTGTGTTTTAGACTGAGTTTTGTTATAAATGATAAAATCTTATGTTTCCTGAATATACCGCCAAAGACAGGACAGACAAACAGCAGAAACAAACCCAGCTCAGTATATTTTACCAATTAAATTTTCAGTGTCTGCTTTATCAATGAATTGGGACAGAGTATCACATGGAAAATCATTTTTGCACCTGTAATCCACTATTTTCTATGCTTATTGTCACTTTATTTTTTTACCTTTATATTCAGAAAAATGCTCATTTAGAAAAAATGTGCTTTCCCAGTTATGCATTTGCTTGCTTTAGAAAAAACAGTTCTAGCAGAAGAGTTTGAGATGAGGAAATTCTTTTCTTTTCTTCTCTTCGATTATTTTCTTCAATAACCAGTGACGAATTTTATAAAATCCCATTACAAGGCTGACAGTCATGGTACAGAAAATGAATTAATTTACTCTGATGAATTTGTCATCAGATAAATTAGCAGGACCACTGACTCACTCTGTCACCTTTACATATACATTTTTGGGGCAGAGGCATGGAATAACAAAAGTTACTAGCAAATTCTTTGCAACAGCAGTTTTTATCTGATGTTTTTAGTAAACCAAATACTTTGCAATGTTCTTGCATACCTGTTACTTAGCTGGTAATACCGCTAGACCAGCATTCAAATACATAGAAGCATAAAGTCCACATGAGCAGATACAGGCATCCTTTGGAAAGACCCCTCACTTCCTCCTGTAGCTGAGTAAATATAAATTTAAATGCACTAAATAAGGAGAACAAACACTAACTAACAAGAGAAGAGGAGTGGCTCTGATTTTAGGCAGGTTTATGCACACAGTTTTTTAATAAACATATCAGTTTAAATGTTATTTTTATCCTGGTTTCCCAAAGAATTTAGACTCCGTGATTGTGCTATTAAGTGGTGGTTGCCACCTCCTGCCTCCCCCATCCCTCACTTCCAGCCTGGCTTAAAACTTCCCAAGCTGTTGGCTTTTCATCTGAAGTTGACAACGGGGGAAGAAATCTCCATGATATTAAAACGCTGCAGTTTCAGTGAAAATTAGCAGCTGTAAAGAGCAGAGAGGCTCATGTTAGTATTTCCACTATGAGAAATGCTGCAGTATGAGCTTGACAGTTACCTGTTCTGTGTGGCCTGTCAGTTGCCCTATAACTACTCATATAATGGCAGAATAATTAACCCTCGCATCAGCCACATCACGTGCTTTCTCCCCACTGATTAAATAGAGGAGAAATGAGAAGAGCTGAAAATATGGAAAGAAGTTGAAGGGATACAGGAAGAACTAGAGGTGATAAAGGTATTTAAATGAAGGAGAATTTGAGGTTACTGGGAACAAAGCAGTAAGAGAAGAGCCTCCTCACACACACACCTTAAGGCAACCTGACCCCATCAGTTCTGATGCTCAAATCACAATTTGATTTCACAGCTTGACCCCAGAGCGCTACACTGCTTTAAGGGCTAATGTGGACACACTGTAGTCTGGTACTGAAGCAACAGAATGGGGTTTGCTTTTCACCTGGTCTGGGAATAAGCAATACCGGGTATAAATATGTCTTCTCCACAACCAATCCAGAGAGGAAAGGGCTATGCTACTTTGCTGAAAGGGCTATGTTTAGGACAAGAAAGCAGTGTGTATGGTAAGTTCTTTAGGTACCTAAATCTGCACTACATATCACTGTACGTATTTAGGTTGGCTTTAGAGACCATTATTTTATACACTACAAAATTAAAGAATTCTATCTAAATTAGAGTGCTAATGTTAATAAGCACAGGTTAATGCTAAATATAGGCAAACACAAAAGCTTAGCAGCTGGTTTACTACGTCATCCTTTTGTATCCATCCCAGATCAGGGTACTGAAAAAGAAATAATAAATGGTATCATCATTAAACATAAAGTAAACATATCTATATCATTTTCCTTCACTTTTAGATTTCAAAGCTACTATAAATTGATTAAGTTTCAATAGTACAGTCAGAAATCGGAAGGGAGTCATCTCTCTTCTGTAGAAAATGAAATAAACTGTGGAGTGACATTCAGTTGGGTTCTGAAGTATCAGCAAGACCTATGAGGCATGTTGTGCTACTGAGCAGCACACAGACCGTGTGTTGACATTTACTTGTCAAGTAACAGGACTGAGGTTACAGTGAAAGTCTGTACAGAAGGTGGGAACAGAAACAAGACTTTTTGATTCATTCTTCTCCATCTGATGCTATAAAAAGTAAAATATTGCATTCAGCTTAACTGATTGTACGTTAGAAAACTACAACAATAACAAAGAGAGAATGATCTTGTAGTCATAATACTGGACTTTGAATATTTTTGTCCAGCACTTGTCTCTGCTACAACATCAAGCAAGTTACCTATTTTTTTCTCGTCAGTCACTTAATCCATAAAACAACAGAATTTCTTTTTTCTATCTTGGCCATTCCTGGCCCAGCGGTTTTGGGTAACAGACTGTTTCTCCTTGTATATTTGCCCAATACCTAGCAAAATGGGCGACAGAATCAGATGCACTCTTGGATGTCTACCTTAATGCAAACAGTATTTTTATCTATATCATATTTTAGAGTATGTTAAGGATGTTTTGCAACCCTTTTCACATTGCAGGTCTATACCAACAAGCTGATGTGGGAAAAGCATGTCAGCAAAGCATTGAGAACTGACTTAAAAAATATCTCCTACCTGCACAGGTGTCTCCAGAGTGTAGATATGTTCCCCGCGTACATTGTAGAACTTGACAAGTGCGCTTTTTAACAGGGAACCGTTGCTGAGGTCAAGCAGCTGACTTTGCTTCTCCATGCCTGCCACTGCAAGTAGGTCTCCCTGTGTGCACCACTGTACCACCACATCTGAAATCACAAAGACGGATTGCAATAATCACTGATTAGAATCAGTAAGAACAGCATTCCCAGATGCTGCAAAGTGACTTGAACAGCTGAATCATGCTCTCAGAAGTTACCTAAGTACTTAGAAACCTAAATCCTTTCATTAAGATAGTAAAAAATATGCTGCGCATGCACCTCCAAGCATGACTTTATTTTGTAAATTGCAAAAAATGTGTAAAGACCTTTCTCTGTGGTGAGTCTAGAATGTAATCCGTGGTTGTTCCTAAGTACCTAAGGACAAGAATTGATTAGGGATGTTAAAATTGATGTGGAAGATCCTACGCAGATCTCTGGTGTAAAGAAGTGGAATCAAGTTAATAGACAGATAAATAATCTCACTAAGAGAGCAGCAAAGAATATTTGTCTGGAAAAGCCTACAGTGCAAAAAGGCAGCATATTTAGTGATGCCTCATGTTCTCACTGGCTGTGAATATAACTTCTAGTACGACTCAAATTAAAGTTATGGTTTAGTATAACTTCAAACTAGAAAGACTTTCAGATTTTTGTCTGTAAATACATATGACCTCCATGTCATAGGTTTTCTTTTGACACCTGACTTGTGAAAATCTACTCATCTGTCTAGCAGGAGTTTGCCAGAAGCACACAGGGATTGCTTACTCTCTCATATGAATATACATATCTCTCATATGAATATACATATCAGTTACTTCTCCTACAGGCACCTCATGATGAGGAACGCCCACAGCGAAATTTGAGGATGCTAATTTCAAACCCTTCTATCCTCCAGTTCCTTGTCACACTGCAACAAGAGCACTAAAACAGTATTTTGTGTTTCTGCTTGTGCTTCAGAGGCAGATTTGCATGTGCAAGGAATACTGAGCTACTCTTTAAACCTTTTTACTCTAAAATCAGAGGTGAAAGGCAGCTATTTTGTGCTGAGACAAAGTGGAGGTAAAGACAAAACTTTTGTGCTCTAGGATGCTCAGTCTGCCAAGAACCTTTTGAAGACATTTGTGGGCGAGAAGCTGTCTTCGAATGAAGAAGCAGGAGAGAAATTAGAGTTGCCAGGAAGGATCTCAAAATTGTTTCAAGTTGTCAACTTGTCATTTTCAGGCACTTTTATGTGAAATTTAAAATGGTTTTGTATTATTTCAACTTTCTGATATTTCTCACGGGAATTGTGCTTCTGTACCTATCAGAGGCAAGATACATGTTGCTCAAGATAATTTTTTCACAGCTAGGCATTGTATGCCTCTTTTTTTTCCTCTTAGTCCTCAGGCCTCTACATAATCTACAGTGGAATTTAATTCATCTTTCTCAGAGAGTGTAACAACAGGCAGGTTAGAAATCAATGAGGCATGCTGATCAACTCCACTTGTGGTAACTGGCTTAACTACACAATTACCAGAGTGAAAAAACAATCTCCTTCGGACACATGTCTTCGGGTAAAACTTTCAGTCACTCCCCATACCAAGAGGAACAGGAGTGACTATTGCATCCAGCAGTTTTCTCTCTCTCTCAAATCTCCTACATTTAGGTGCTGCAAAGGCAGTGAAGGGCTGGACGTGGGCTGCAGCATCCCCCTGGG
Source organism: Pampusana beccarii (assembly GCA_013399365.1). Lineage (NCBI taxonomy): Eukaryota > Metazoa > Chordata > Aves > Columbiformes > Columbidae > Pampusana > Pampusana beccarii. The sequence continues at coordinate 396,415 of VWYH01006856.1, read as the reverse complement.
ACAGTGTGGCTCTATGCTAACGGCATCTTCAACGACTATCAAACCTTGATGTGAAATAGCTCAACTGATAACTAGCTCTCAGCACAAGCACAGAGATTGAAAACCAGATGGAGGTTTCATTAGAGGTAACGGTCTGCAAGTGAATCAGTGGATCAGAGTCATCCCACAAAACTACTTGCCAGCCACTACAGGCATGTGTATCAGCAAACTTCGAATAGACTCTGAATGTGCAATAGCTCTGCAGGTAGTTGTTGCAGCTAACTAGTACAACTAGGAGATGTAGTTCAGCAGTCCTGCAGGTAGCAGTGCACTGAAAATCACTGAGTTAAAAAGCGTAAAAAAAAGAAAGGATACAGCTGAAAAGTTCAGGACCTCCACTAGAACTGACAAAACTTCCAGGACCATTCAAGCTGGATAAAAAGAACTTGTATTTGGATAATGAAATTCTCATCCAACGGCAAAAGCTTTTCTATGTCAATTCGATATAAATATTCCCAGTAAAATGACAGCTATTCAAAGCTAGTAGGATGACAAAAATATACTGTAATTGCTTGAAATAGTTTTATAGCTGCCTGCTTTAAAAACACATGGAATAGACTACAGCAACCATAAAGACAAGGACATCTGCTGCAGAGACCACAAAGCAATACTTTGAGATTTCAAACAAAACCACATGAACTAAGACTTGCAAACAATATTGAAAACAATCCATTCTCAGAATACAAAGTGGCTGGAGAGGATGAAGATCCTGAGCTGGTGGTTTTGCACATTCTTGCATGTTAAAAAACACAGTGAAATTACAGTCACTTGAAAAAAATTTTGATAAGAAGATACAGAAAATCTGTACCGCTATATAAAATTATATGTAAAATACTTTCCACTGTACAGTGCTTCGAAACAACAGACAGTGATATCCCAAGCACAATTCTCTGTCTCGCACACGCTCCCAATCCAGCAGTATGTTGCATAGTTTTCATCTAGTGATGAAAACTATGTAGTCCAGTTTACAATTTATAAAAAATATTTCTACTCTAGTTTGTGCATTAATAGTTTGCCAGAGGAGGGTGATGTAATTAAGAGATCTTTTCTCCATTAGCAAAAGTCATCAGGGAAAGAGAAAGAGAACCAGGACAGACAACCTCAGCAACACAGAGCCCTGCAAGTCTAAACAGAGAATAAGACGGGGTTTGTTTCTCCTACTGTTTCCAGCTGAAAGCTGGCCTAGATGACAACTCAAGACTACGACCCATTCTATTTACTATAACTCTATAGAGATGCTGGGTAGACCCTTTGGTGGATATCACAAGAGCTTCTCCAAACTGGCTGCAGTTTCCCAGATTCCAGGCGTCCTTTTGGCTGAAGAAGTTTTCTGGATCATAGGGCTGCCCCATGATGCTACATTTTGCCAGCCATGCAGTTCTTGTGTTGGCACAGATGGAAGCAGGAGTGGAAAAGAAACCTCAACGGTGATTTTTTTACCTCCTAAGACCACCCTACATAGCAGATCATCCGAAAACTATTGTGCTGATGTTAGGGCAACTTTTCACCAAAAATATCCCACTGTTACAGAACAGCTAAGAGCCTGCTCCAATAGCTTTTTTTTTTTCATCCAATATATAGCTATTTTACCTGTGGAGACGAAAAAGAATCAATGGAACTTATTTTTAAGTATGTGCTTATGTGATGTAGTGAACTAAAACTTCTCTCCGGGCAAAGCACTTTAAATTGTACCGAGAGTGCTGGCAAAGTAAGGGATGTTTTTGATAGGTAAGAAGACTAAAAATTTCAATGTGAATTAAAGATTCTACACGGAGTACTGATCTTACAAACATTCATCCACATCACTTAGCAAGACGTGTGGTAATTAATCAGTGGAATTTTCCTTCTCTCACAATAACTTGCCTCTTGATAATTAATAATTCTAGCAAGTTTCCCAAATACGCGGGAGTCAAAGCAGCATTGTGATTCACACCTGGTTACCAAATCCATGGGAGGAAACCTTGTGAATTAAAAATGGAAAGGAAGCGTTACATAGCAGGGGCACTCACACAAACGATAAACATATTAGCACATTCAGCTGAAAAACAGCATACAGATCAATTTGTTCTACAAAACTGCCAGAAAAACACGATCTCAAAAATTTAAACATTTTTTCAAACACACACCAGCAGGTGTCACTGCCGGAAATGGCAATAACAGTGGTCAAATTCTTCTGGGTTAGGAGAGACAATCACAAAAACATAACCCACACACACATCATCAAAAACACAAGAAAAACAGAGCATAGGAAGGGGCTGAAATGGCCTATTTTGTACCTTTCAACCCTGAGCGGATGATAGTAGGAGATAAGTCGTCATAATTGTTCATTAAACTGATGTCTCCCGACGTGAAGCTGACAGTAAGTAGTGGCTTGGTGTTCTGCACTGGGACTGGATATGCAGCTGGTCCATCTGCAAAAACAAGGCTCTGGAGTGAGCAAAAAGCAAACAACCACAAGTAATTACACCCATGCTGAAATACACTGTACTACAGCCTACCGACATCAGGAGTGGTTCCAAGCCTCAAACTCTACCTATTTATTTCTGCAATGTTTATGGACAAAAAGCAAGGCAGGTTTAGGTAGTTGGTTTGTCTGCTTCTGTGAAACCCCGATGTTTTTACTTTGTGAATTTCTTACTGCAGTATATCCAGAGTGATTTATGCTTATACTATTACGTTATACAGTGGTGGTTTTCAATCTTTCTCCATTGTCAACTCCTCAAAGTCTCCATGACTTGAAAACCAATGTTTCGGAAGGCTTCCTTGGGACTCAAGGTGAAAACCAGTGTAATAAACAATATAATCACATTAAAAGCTATTTGTTAGATACACTTTCTGCTTGGGTACGTGCTAGGGACTCCTCCTGAAGACACATAGAGACATTATAAGAACTTCAAGGGAACACACCGACCTTTCACAAATTACTGTATTCTAAATGTTTTTTAGTATTCACTGAAATTCCCTTGTTCCATTACTTAATAACTGATATCACCAGCTGTAGCACTCACTGTTTAACGCTTCTTGTCTACAAGTTCTGACAGGAGATGCCGCTGCCCCCTGATAAAGAGCCTCTCAAGGCCCAGCCAGCAACTTTTCAGTCAACAAAAATGGCACAGCCAGTTCAGAGTGGTATTGCTTCCTGAACTTGGAAAAAAGCTGATCAAAAAGCACTTTGGAGAAAGAAGTCTAGTAATTACCATCTCCATGTGTATATAATTTGATAAGAAAAACCCATCAAACTTCCAAGCCTTCCTACACATCTGTGTGAGTCAAAGTTTTGTCACCTTTGAGAGGATTATGCTGCATCTGCTCTAAAGAAAACATATCATGTTTGGCTCCGCATTAAATTAGGCTTGTAGGCTTGTAATGAGTCCACCCACCCCCCCGACTGACTCAGAAAAAGCCAGCACATTTGGACCATTTAAGTTCTTATCTGTGTACTTTGCAGCTGCACCATCCTCCAACTGGAATCTCAGTATTTTTTAAAATAATGAAAAAAACAATTTAATGTTGTTCCTGTCTTGCTTTAGAAACTTGCTAGGAAATTTGAATTTATTCTAAGGCAAGAAATCTCACCCAGTACCAAAAGTGAGGCATGAAAGCCAAAACAAAACTCACTTTAAAAAGATGCTAACATTTTAATAGATGATCACATTATCTTCTATCATTATTTTTTAAATACATATGCTTATTATATTGATACATACACACATGATGTTGAGAAAAGCAGATTTTCTGACTGAGTCCAAACTAGAGTTAAAACTGCAAGAGTCCTCAGTTCCGTGGTTCAGATCTGAGACGCAGATTCGTAATATTTCTAGCTATTACGTATTTAAATTTGTCACTGTACAATCACAGTTATATTAGTCCTTAATTTAGGCCCCCCTAGGTCTTTGCTATTGATTTCCAAAGAGATTAAAACAAAAACATTTCACCCATTGAGTTATATTTATACTTAAGGGGAGAGAAGGATTTCTTCCTGACCCTCAAACTGGCAATGTGCCCTGAAACATGGGAATTATTAACTCCAGACAGCTCCAGTTACCCTTCTTCTACGCTATGTAATTGCAAGAAATATTTTCATTTCCAATCCTTCTGTGGAATTTATCGAGCTCTTTATGTCAGGACTATCAAGGAATGGGCCTACGATGATAAGCATTATCTCTGCTTCATAGGATTTCTTTAAAACTAAAGATGCAGTACTTTCTGCTATGTCTAGTACTGATGTCTTTTCACACGAATCTATGTAATAATGCATTAACTTCAGTGTCTGCCCTCTGGCTGCCTCCACACATATGGACCACTGCAATATGTCACATCTGCTTATCAGTGAAACCTGATATGCCCCTATCTAGTGTTTTTCACCGTCACTAAAAACTTTGTGCTTCGTGTTGTTATCTCATTTGTGCAAAAAGAGGCAGAGCAGCACAAACGAGGTGTGACCTGCAGCAAGCCACACAGCGAGGCTGGCCTGGTGGCAGAACTGGCAATGAACCCACTCCCCCCTAGCCGCCCTTTGCTGCATCCCCCACACTATCTGCACAGGAACCCATCATCTTTTAGCTTCTACCAGCTTGAAAACTTGGACATCCTACTGCTTCAGTACAGCATGACCACTCCCTGGCGTTTGAGATACCTTCAGGAGCGCCTGCAAACCTGCGATGGAAGGACATGCACACACTACTACCTTGTGGTGGGGAATAGTCGTCAGAGTCCGTGTCACTCTCGCTGCTGTCCTCCACCAGGAAGCTGGGGTAGTTCCAGGACATGCTGAGGATCCCATCTGACTCATGAAGGAGCACATGGGCCAGCATTCGGCCATGGCAGTCCATGACGATAACCTGTCCATCAGCAGTGCCAAACAGTACCTGAAAATAACAGAACAGCCCTCAGTCCCACCAAACCTCAGCCACTGCGCCCTCCTTCAAATGCACCTTGTAACTAACCTAGCTACACTGGAAATTAATTGAAAGCAAAGCAGTCAGGGATGTGAAACAGTGCCACAATAGGACACCACAATCACAGATGCATATAAAGAATGAAGTCAAAGCACCGGAGTCTACAAGGCAAGTTCCTGAAATCTGTGAGCAAGTCACGTTTCACAGTGTGGTGCATTTTGTTCCATTTAATATGAGACATTACACTTTATTTTAACTTGGCCATTACTATCACCAAAGTGAGCTGGCAGAAGGGCTACCACAGATTCTGTAGCACTCTTGGATTATACAGAAACTTCTAAAATTGGTGGCAGAAACCAAGGTATGTATCAGTCATACCAATCTCAAAAGGCACAGCTGATAAAAATGAGGTCTTAGCAATTTCAAACAGCTTGTGAGAAATAGGAAGTTGAATAGAGAAGGACAGGTTATTCAGTTGATGAGCTGAGAGAAGGTGGGAGAATGTCTCCCAAAATCAGAGGCAAAAAGCAACATGATCAGCCAACTGGGAGAGCTTCTACCCACCATTTCAAACACAAAATGGATAACACAATTATTTTTTCTTGCCCCTAAACTACTCCATAGCCAATGCACGCTGACTGAAGGCAGAGTGACTGGAACCTACAATTTCTTTTTTTAAAAGCATTTTCTGTCTTGAGGCTTTAAGCAAGTTAGGATCCCGCATACGTGATTAATTTTAGAAAAACATCAGGAAATAAGGATTGATAAATCCATAAAACAATAAATGCATTAGCCAAGGCTGCTGCTTCTATCATGTAATTCCATATGACGCAAATAATGTTTTAAAGCAAGTTTAAAGGCACTCATAAACTTGAAAACTAGCCAGCATTAAAGCTGAAGCTAAAAGGAAGGTCGAATCTTATACTTGCCCTTCAGTCTACCACCTACTATTGGTGCATGTAAATTTAAGATTCTAATAATTATATGCTCAGATAAAAAATTAATCTAGCCTTATACCTTATCTGTAACAGTGGTCAAGTGTTTGGAGAAGACTAAGAGATCAGGATGCACTAAACAGGCACCTCCTCTGCACACTCATGTAGCTTCCAGCAAAAAAATACTGCCTCTTCTTTGATAATTGATAATTTCACTTGGTAACCTTTACCTCTTAACACTGGGAATCAATACAGAATAATTGTTCCCTATTTACATTCTTAACACTGGTCACAATTTTACAGACCTCTATTACCTAATCCCTTTGTCATCTCTTTTCCAAGCTGATTAGTTGTAGTCTACTTAGGATCTCCCTGTACAGTTTTTGTTCCAAGCCCTTGTTGACCTCTGCTGTGAGAGGCCTTCATTTCTGTCTTCCTTCTGAGATGTTGTGCCAGACTTGCAGCATTCAAACTGTGCATTATATCAGACTTAGACAACAGCACTCACCTAGGAAGCAATTGTCATGGTTGCAGTTTCGACAGTTTCAGAAATAAAGTGTGGCTTCAAAAGTCTTGGTCAAAAATAAGGACTAAATTTTTTTCTATGATCAAGGTGATGATGGGGAAACACAGAAGGCTGTAAACTAGAGCAGTAGTTTAACAGAGAAACTCCAATGAAGTCATTAAAATCTTAAGGAAATCCATGGAATTGTTTCACATTATCAGAAGCAATGAAAAAAACAGTATCTGGCTGCCTTAACTGTCATCATTACATATTACAAATATTTTTGTGTTAAATGCCTGCTGAGTTAAAACAGCGGCTAAACTTTGGTACAAGCCTCAGATTACTATTCTTAGATTTAAAAGCACAGACTTGATCTTTGTTCATCTCATAGTCCCCTTGTGTCCTTTATTCTGCCTTTCTTCCACTTGTATCATCCCATCTCCTTTCACACTGTTCATGATTTGAACTGGTTTTACACGCACAATCAGTGCACGGCCACTTTCACTATTCGCTTTCAGAACACAACCACTCTCAGATCTCTACAAAACAAACTTGGTTCTACAAAGCCAAAATCCGACTGGTTGTCACTGCTAACTTCTCACACCACTTTCAGCCTACTCTGTAGATTAGTTTTTTACCAGTCTTTCCAGAGCTTTATAATTGCAAAATATCTAGACAGGGGAGGTGAAACTATTGTTTCTGAAAGTAGCAGAATAGGAGTTCTGCCTCTTAAAATCCTGTAGAAACACTTTATGGGACTTATCACCCACAGTTCAGTCTCATCACAATCTAAAGCTAACTCTTTTGAGTAGCAATGCCCCCAAGTCGTTTAAAATTGCAAAGCCCTACAGTAATTTTCAATTCAGATCAGAACAGCTGCATGTGGGCATCTTAATTCTTGCACTGGAACCCAAGAGAGCTCTTTAGCAACCCAGAAATATCAAAGGGCACTCTTCATCCCTTTAGCCAGGCGATAGGTTTCAAGGAGCAGCTTTAAGTTTGGGGGTTATTGTAGCAATACAAGCTTTAAGATGAAAGCATTTATCAGGCTGATAGTCCTGCTGGCTGAATTCCTGCTGAAGCTGTAAAAATGTCTAATGGTGTTATCATCCATAACATTACTCAAGTTATAAATGCCACACTCAAGCCACTTATGTCAGATGAATAGAACTCTCTTGACCTTCAGAAAAAAGGTTGAGCCACAGGGTATGCCGGAAGAAATTAAAAGGCTGGATTTTAGCCACCTAAATTCATATTTTTCAGGTATTTGCAGATCTAGGAGGTCTGCAGGGATGTTTGAAAAAGGTAGTGAACAAGCTATTTTGACTTGTTAACCCTTGAATACAGAAGCTAAACGACAACATAGTAATTAAAAAAAACCCATCAAGTACTTATTTTGAAGTGGTTCTTTGGCCCCTTGTTCTACTCTTCTTTTGTCTCCTCTCCTTTCATACTGTTCATTATTTCAACTGGGTTTACACGCATTATCACTTGTAGAATTGCTTTTGTAGAATTACGCATTTTCTGATAATAAAATACCTAAAATCACCCAGTTTATTCCAAGTGTGAGTCAGTTACACAACAAAAATACATTATTTCTTTACAAAACATATCAAAGATAATGAATCCTGCACTACCATGAAGCTGTAGCTGATGAAAGGTCATACAAATGCAGAGCAGTCTCCAACAGTGCCCTGATGCTGTATGCGTTGAAGGGAAAACTCTGATAAACAGCACTGGGATAATTCACACAGTTTTCTAAGCATACTGAGAACTGAAAGCTGGGTTCAGTCCTGAAACACAAGGGTCTGGGTTCTCCAAGAAACCCAAGCTTGGGGTGATTCCTACTTAACTTTACAAATCTGAATACCTGAAAAACACCTTTCTCTGACATCTGCTGACCTCTTAGCCTCTGTGGTAACTTGTGATGAGTTTCACAAGCTAGTTTTGGTAAATAAAAAGGTTTTTCATCAGCTTTTAAACTAATATCCACGAAATTAGCATTCAAGATTGCAATCCCTTTAAACGGCCAAAGATTTCAGATAGTCTTCAGTTTTCAGTCTGAAATGTAACAGTTCCTAAAAGACAGGTGGTAAGCAAAAGACGGAGTGTTTTGCTCTGAAGTTATTTTTTCACAAAGAGATGAATACTAGAACATTCAAGAAGCTAAAAAACTCAGTCCAAGAGGAACAACTTGGACCTGTTCAGTGATTTTGCCATATGTGGATCTGTTGTGTTGAACTGTCGCTATTCCCGTAAGATCTGTTGTGATGCTGTAATGAGTCTGGACCAGGTACAGCACTAGCAGAAAACGGGTTGGCAGCTCCAAGATCAACAGACCTACAACAGAGCAACCACAGAGCTGGCGCACCGAAGGTCCAGCTCAGGAGACCCACTACTTCATAAGAGAACTATAATTTACTAACAGTGATGTTATTTTTGCACAAAATATATTTTGTTGCTATTTAATTTGGTTTAATGTATGCAAGTTGAACTAACCAACAGTAAGAATGCTCAAGCTTTATGTTAATTTGAACACACCAGCCCAGTAGGAAAGGGGGAAATCCTGCAATTTCAGCACTTCTGATTATATGCAGTAGCTGAGAAAAGTCTATACATGGTAACAATTTCACTAGGTCAATGAATCTGTGCTGCCTTATATCCACAGGGAACCTACTCATTGTCCACTCCTACATCCTAGCCTGTCATTCTCAAAGCAGCTTTGCAGAGGTACAGTAATTTTGACTTTTATACTAACTGAGGACAATCCAATCCCAGCAGTAATGTATTTGATGACTTGATGTATATATGAAGGGCGAAAGAGAGAATTACTTCCAGTCTCAGGTTTCTGTTGTACAAATTGAATAGTCAATACTGTTGCAGAAAGATACTGATGAAATAAGATGTTCCATTCCTGACATTTAGTACTAACACTGAAGGTTTCTAATGTTGCTAGTTAAACAAAACTCCTAGGAAGCCTGATCAAGACATTTTCGGAGCAGGGGCTGCCATTCTGTTTCAGGGCAATGGCCGAGCCTTTGATTGAAGCTCAATTTGAAGTATTAGAAGTTGGACTTGCTATAGCTACTGAAAGAACTATAAAGGCACTGGAGGTTACTTCAGGATAGCGCTTTTAAAGTCAGAGATTCCAGTATTGTGATGCTAGGGGGTTGGAAAAGGAACATCTGCTTTATTCATGTTGGCCCAGGATTCTTAAAAGAAGCTTTTTGACTTTTTACAAAGAATGTACATCTGACAACCAAGGGAAGCAAAATGACTCACAGACTCAGCTAATTAAAACAGCATTGAAAATGGATCTAGTAAACTCCATGTTAGTATAATTTGGTTATTTTAAAACCAAAATTTTCACAGAAAGACAGAACTTGCTTTGTTGGACTATGCAAGGTGCATTAGCAGTTTGCATTTAAATTTCTTAATACACTGAAATGTTCTGAAAATGTACGTCGTCTGTCATGAAAACTCAGGTGGTCTAATCTTCCCTCAGCTGTGGCTAAGTTGGCAGCTTTATGGTAACTCCACTGAGCAATTTCTTGAGTTATATCTTTTCCTTCTCCCATAGGATAGGTGGAAGGACAAAGCGACCACACTAAGTTTTTCTAGGAAGTGACTGATGACATTAGAAAAAGGCAAAGGGTTATATGTGTCCTATGTTTCTGCTGGCAGCTAAGTTAGTTCATGGTGAAGATCCTTCATAATCTTTGGATGTACCAGTCGGACAGAAGGACTTGCTGCATGTCAAAGTAACCTGTTCCAGGACCCCTCAGGCTCAGTGAGGAGCCTCTCAGCAGTGAAGCAGTAGCCCAGGGCAGAAATCTCACCAGCATCTTGTGACCAAGTAAACCATGAATGACCTCACAAAAACTTATGCTTTTGTATTTTAACATTCTCCAGGGCTGCATTTCCAAAGTCTGGAGAATTCCTCTTCTACCTACCCACTTTGCAAACCTTGCCCTTTCAGCATTTTCTTTTACTGTTCGCATTTCTGGTTCCTTTTCTATTTGGGGCACACATCTTCCTGTACAAATGACACCACTAACAGTTCACCCTGCGTACCTCTGCATTTGCAGCTGCCTCATCCAATGTTGTTTCCCTGACGTTCGCCTTTTCAAAGTTGCTTTTTCCTTCAGTCTTCTCATACTGCCCCAAAAGAAAATGTCAGCACTGTACTTCAGAAACTACGTTCTACAAAAACACTGATAAACACTGACATTTGCACTGTCAGAAAACGGTGAGCAGTTTAAGGAAGCTGAATTAGTTCTGTTTGCTCTGATTTAGGCTTCTGGTCAAACATTAGTCTTCATGATAAGAACAGCCTTCACAGTTGCCACCATACTAATAGAGATAAATCTATTCTGCTGATCCAAAATTAACTGAACTATAAGCGGATTAATACAGGACGTTTCAAAAAGATGAACCAAATTTCAGAGATATAGTGATTTCAAATTGGGTCCATCTTTTTGAAACACCCTGTATACAAAACGACAGATCAAACTTCTGTTTATGCAGGTAGGCTTAGTAACATAGGAAATACTTGGAAAATTACTGCCTTTAAACATTTTTATCCATTAGCCTAACAAAAAACCGCTGGTCTTGCAAAGGCCAAGTTACAACCTTTTGCAGTCCATTCGGTTGTGGTATTAGCATTTTGTATTCCTTGTGCTCTTCCCGTTTACTGTTTCTCCATCACAAAGCAGGAGACAGCGCAGCAGCCGCCTCTTAGCATACATTAAAAAGTGAAAGTTCGCTTTTTCTCAGTGTGGTAATTCTGGCTTTCCTTCTTTTTACCTCAAAATGCAGAGAGAAAGAGAGAGAACCAGAGAGGGAGACAGCTGCTCTCCTGCTGAATACTTTTTATTTCCATAAACATTCAACCACTGTAAAATTATTTCTTGAACTGACACAAAAAGAGACATCATCACAATTCACACACGAGCTTGCAGGGAAATCACTAGGTTTTCACTGACTGCCTTTATGCCTGAAAAAACGGATAAGATTTTTTGTTTCCTTTGGACATGAGGAGTTACCTGCCCCACACATGGATGATACACCAAGAGATCATCTAGCTAACTGCTATATATATACAGCAGTGAAATTCTCATTCGAGATCATGGATGTTTTCAAAAGCTGCACTGGTTTAGTTACCTACTTTCCGGCTTGTTCCTTCTCTCTCTTATAAAGTCCATAGGGTCTAGATATCTGTTACAAAGCCCTCAAATGAGAAGACAAAGTAAATACACTGGAGATCTCGGTGAAAAATCCATTTAATAAATATTGAAATATTAAAACCTAGAGATTCAAACTGCACTGGCTTTATTTCTCTCTAAAATAGTATAACACCGATGAATGACTAAGTGAGATACAGGCCTTGCACATGGTTTCAGGACTCAAAAACATACACAGTCTCAAAGCCAGGATCCCAAGCTATATACAGTTACTCTGGACATGTGAGGACGGAAGAAACTGTCCAGCTGAAGATAATGTTATTTGAAAGCATTCTGGCAAATCACAGAAAGAGTGATCATTATATGCCCCTGTAATTATACCTTGACTAATTCTGACTTGGTATTTCCAGGCACACACATTTCTATATTCTTTCTTGAGTCTTGAGATACTTTTCAAGAAAGCATTCTATAACAATTAGATTTTTAAGTGAAAAGAGTTGCCCTTTTCTATAATGTTTACTGAATTAACAACATACTTCAGTTTACCCTAGATTAAAAAAAAAATGTGTTTTTTTTTTTAACTTGTGTTAGGTTTCAAACCCCACTCAAAGTAGCATGCAAAATGACCAAAAAGCCAGCAGCTGGAACACCTTCTGCAGAACATCTTCTGTAACTTTTAACACAGACAGAACTCTGAGCCTGGATCACTGAGCTCCCACAGCAGAACTCCTCTGGAACACTCTTCAAGCAGCATCATTTTCTGTTTTCTCACTAAACTCTGCCAGGAAAGTGCACACATGTCTATGAAAACACATATTCTTTACATATATCCAGTTATATATAGCAACAAAACCAACTACTTGGTACTATTAGGTAAGAAAACACAATTAGTTTTACTAACAACCACTCAATCAAACAGAGAAGTCAACAGATACATTTGGCAGCCTCCTGCATCGTTGCCAAGCCAGGTTTTAGTTATTTCCTGAAAGATATGTTGACTGATGAAGCTAAAATTTCCTTCAGAGCTTTAGAAGTTTGAGAGTTTCNATTTTATTTTAATTTTTTATTAATCTAATTGAAAATGGTATTGCTTCACAACAACCAGTGAAAAATGCATTATGAAGCAGCTTAGAAGCAAGATCCTTCCTGTTTTGAATTTCGTAATATAAAATCAAGAAGCCCCTGGGTTAAGCTATACGCTAATGGAAGCCAGCCCCTCAACTTCTGCATTCTCCTTTTAGGCCTTGGGTGCTGGCAGAAAGGAATAACTCAGCATGGTCAGCAAATATGTAGAATAGATGAGGTTAAATATAACTGAGTGAACACAGAGATAGGCTGAGTAACAAACTGTTACCACTGAAGAAGAATTACTATCCTTCTAAAAGGAAGGAAAGCAAGGCAGGATTAATCCGTTTTCAGTTGATGCAGTCACCAACAATTCCTCAACGTCTGAACACTGACAAGAAACTGGCTTCTGGACAAAGAGTAGAGAGCTCAAGTTGAATCCATGCAGGATGAAACACTCATGGGAAAGGTTTTGGAGAATGAAGAGACACTGCTCCCACTTGCCATTGGCATACTATCTCTTTTTGTCAAATTAATGGAAAGACCATGTGATATCACTTGCCAAAAACATCAGCTTTCATCTCCAATTTACTACAAAACTTGGCCTTGCTCTCCCAGACAAGACCTAGTGGAGAAATCCACAAATCTCCTCCTCCAGATTCAATCACTTTAATCTCTTTCCCTGCACCAAGATTTCACACTGTTCGCAGGCTTGAACACATCTGACCCAAGTTCAAGACCCCATTTGGCTCCTGATCTTCTTAGTAACTTCCAAAATATTGATGGATCAATCCCAGTGATAATAAAGTTTAAATTAGCAACTCTGGCAGCTACATTTCTTTTGACCTGAAAAGACCACAAAGCTCTTGATGAACCAAAGGGGTCTTGGGGCCAAAGTGTTTCACAGTGTACACAGTATCACAGTATGCTAGGGATTGGAAGGGACCTCGGAAGATCATCGAGTCCAATCCCCCTGCCGGAGCAGGAACACCTAGATGAGGTTACACAGGAAGGCGTCCAGGCGGGTTTTGAATGTCTCCAGAGAAGGAGACTCTACAACCTCCCTGGGCAGCCTGTTCCAGTGTTCTGGAACCCTCACTGAGAAGAAGTTTCTTCTTAAATTTAAGTGGAACCTCCTGTGTTCCAGCTTGATTCCGTTACCCCTTGTCCTATCACTGGTTACCACTGAGAAGAGCCTGGCTCCATCCTTGTGACACTCCCCCTTTATATATTTATAAACACTAATAAGGTCACCCCTTGGTCTCCTCTTCTCCAAACTAAAGAGACCCAGCTCCCTCAGTCTTTCCTCATAAGGGAGATGCTCCACTCCCTTAATCACCTTTGTTGCCCTACGCTGGACTCTCTCCAGCATCCCCCTGTCCTTCTTGAACTGAGGGGCCCAGAACTGGACACANGGTTGTTCCTGCCCAGATGTAGGACCCTACACTTTCCCTTGTTGTATTTCATCAAATTATTCTCTGCCCATCTCTCCAGCCTGTCCAGGTCTCTCTGGATGGCAGCACAGCCCTCTGGCGTGTCAGCCACTCCTCCCAGTTCAGTGTCATCAGCAAACTTGCTGATAGTACACTCAATTCCCTCATCTAAATCGTTAACGAATATATTGAATAATACTCTCAGCCACATGGTTCTGGCAATGGAGTATCACAGACTGTTTCTGAAAAACCCCTCACAGTTTGGAGAGTACCTCCTCTGTAAGAATTACAGTTCCACTCACATGCCCTCTCCTGACCTACTCAAAATCTGAACAAAGAAATTAAAGCAATTTTCCTACCTTACATATGACCTCTCCTTAGGAAGAGAGCAGCTTCCTGCAGGAGGTGCCTTTTTTTTTCCCTGAACTGGCTGAAAAGCAGTGTAAGTATGTGCTGCTACTTTGCACATGGCTGCTAATCCTTGTTCTTACTATTTGACCCTGCAGCTGAAGCCTAACACAGCACTTTTCAGAAACACAGTTTTAAATAAGTACTCCTTGTCCCAAGGAACTTAAGACCTCAGGCTATATAAGCAAATCTTCCTGCTCAAGTGTCAGCAAGGTGAGAGGAGAAGCAAATGACTTCTTGCTTCCTGACACTTCTCACACAAAGACTGGCTGTATTTCTGTTTGTGCTCATCTTTACTTTGCTGGCTCAAACACCGATTCTCCAAAAACGTAAAACAGTACTGGGTATAACACTGCTAGGTGGACACATTCACTGAATTGCACAATGAGCCTTCAGCTCTCCCTCCATCTTGGGTTTGTCACTGCCATTGACCTCCTTCCTTTCCTGAGGGAGGGGAAGACATGGTAGAGTGCAAAGAGCTTAACAAACTCCAGACTCTGGTTAACTAAAATAAGAATATTGTGTCCTACCTGGGTGTCATGTCAGATCAAGGTAAAGAGTCACAAATACACTGTTGAAGGTGATCTGTACGTCCTAGCACACTGTGTATCCAAGAGGATGCAGAAATCCATTCAGCCATTCGCCTTTTGCAGTATCAAACATCAAATACCCTGTCTACAAGGATAAGCAAAACACTAAACCAGTTGTATTCCTCCTCTCAGACAGAGTCATTAAGGGAAAAAATTATTTGCAAGACTCATCTGAAATACTGTTGACATGAAACATTGCAGGAGCTACTGAGAAAACATGAGCCACGATGCTGTCAGCACATAAACATCCCCCATGTTACAGCCCTCATGACAAGAACAAATAGCACCATCTCATCAGTTCTCTCAGTGTCTTGCCACTACAAGCTAGATGTAGAACATCAAGGGAAAGATTAGGCAAGGCACAGACGAAGCGAGTGGGAAGACAAAAGCAAATTGAAGCATCACCTTGTTGCTCTGCTCCTTCAATTATGCACTCAATAACTGTGCAGTATTGACTAGGGTTTCTGGCAGGAAAAACCTTGCTTGGAATAAACCCACAGAGAAATGCCATGGCTCCTAAAGATGCAGATGAACCTTAGAGGCTCCAGGGAGAATATCCTTGTTCTCTACCCTCCCCAAAACTCAAGGCAAAGCCTATAAAGTCTTCAGCTGAGTACTGCATCTGTGGTGGAGCTGCTCAATACTACAGAGAAAAGGTGAGCACAGCTGAAAAAAGGCACAATGCACCAAGCTATTTAACTCTTTTTCTTTCTTCTTTTTGGAAGCTATATTCTCAGCAGAATGATGCATGAAAACCTACTCAAGACAAAAAGGCAAAGAGGAAAAGATAATTCTAAAAAAAAAAAAAGGAAAGACAATGCTAATAAAACTATACATAGACACTGGGAGAAAAAAAAAGAAATCTATTATTTCAGAAATAGCTGCATAATGCAGCTGCATAAGCTTTAAAACAACATAATAAAAAGAGATAGGAGAAAGAAAGGCTAACTAGCACTTAAAAGTCACATTACTTTTTCCACACAAAATTTGTCTGACACTATTATGTGGCATGATAAAAATCAAGTCACCGAGAAAAGAACAAAACCAAATTGTTACTGTCTTCAAGCATGTATAAATATATAAAACAAGAATACAAAGTCTCTGCACAAAACATTTAAGCATTTTAAGTATATATAAAACCCCCACATATTTTGCCTATAAAAGAATGCAATAGGATAGTAAACACTCACAGAACTCTTAGCACAAGCAATCAGAAACCATTAATTTTAACAGAATGTCTGCCACAAAGGTTTGAAACGCTTCTAAAAATAGTCTAAAACATTAAAGACAATTAAGCCATGGCACATTTTGTTTATCTGTTTGTCTTACATAACAAGCAGATTCATCCTGAAAGACAACTGAAGTCTCCTTCTGTCCTCTCTCTGCATTTTAGTGGTACTGCTCAATTGTGCAGCATGCAATGTTAAAATCCTTATATGCGATTTAACCATTGTGTGCAGAGCTCGTGGCTTGAACAAACTGTCTAGCTAATTAATGACACTTTTTCAATGCTATAAAAAGCCTCTAGCCATTTTACCCAGTAATTTGAGTAATCCATCCGCCAATGAAAATAAGTCTTTCATTTCTTCCTCAAAGACTGTATCTTACCATGCAATTCTGCGTGGTCCTGGTTATTGTAAACATATATGTAAGATCATTTGATAGTCTCTGCATCCAGAATTGATAGAGGAAAGGATGTATTTTTATATGTTAGGACACAAAAATGTAGATATTCCCTGACATTTTAAAGGCTCCTTTACATGAACCTGTAAAGATTCTTAACAGAGACAAGAAGTACTCTAATAAAGACCAAAATCATGGCTTACACTTTCAAATTTTACAGACTGTAATTTTTTTCATTTTATCTTTCCTTCCCTTCATTCATAATAATTAAGGTAAATATTTGCCTTCCCTCTTCTGCCCCAGTTGCCTGCTTGTAGCTCCCTTTTATTATTCTGTCAACTCATTAGAAGCCTGCCTTCAAGATTTTTTTTTTTTCCCACACAGCTAGATGTCTGAGCATAACTAAACTTGATCAGCGTGACTCTTGCAACAGCAAGGACTGCCTGAATCAGATGTGTGCCACAGCACAATTGAAACCAAAAAGGTAGGGTGAAAGGAAGCCCAGACTCCTCATTCCAGAGCAGCAGACAAAAGAAGATGTAGTTGAGAAGATGACATCATGGCCCAAACAGATGCAACATTTTCAAACACTTACAAAGTCCTTATTTTTAACCCATGCTCTGGAAGTTAGGTAAGGTTACTATCCCTACTTTCAGCTTAGAAGTTGTTCAGAACAACAATTTCCCTGCAAAGGTGGTAGCAACTGCAAATCATAGCCCACAGATGAAAATGGGACAATCCAAAAGCAGACTGTACTGTAATGGATTTATTAGCTAAAACTACTGCCAGGGACTAAAGCCACACCAAAACCAAGGAGCCTGAGAGGCAAGTTCACGAAATGCCTGGTGTCACCAGTAACCATTTGACAGCGCTTCTTGTTATTAACAATTAGCTCCTACCTCCTGGTGAGAACCCTGCCATAGCTCCTACCGCATGGCGGTTGCTCGGCACAGCACAGAGCTGGGCCTGCCAGGGGCACGTGAGACACCAAGCGCTGTATTAGCACAGAGATCCCACCCGACTACACTGCTGCACCCAGAAAGTTGCGTGCATCCCCTCCTTCACGTGAAGCTCCTTTCTGCATCCCAGGCTCCACCCTGAAGCGCTGCAGGTGGGCAGGCTGCTGCAGGCAGGGCGAAGGAGCTGGAGCCTGCCCCTGCCTCATGCCTGTCAGAGAAAAAGATGCTGAAGCGTCTGTGGTTGCCATGGGAGTACGGATGTCAAGTGCTGGGTACAGGAGTGACTAACAGAGCAGAAACTGCCTTCCTGCACAGCTACTGCAAATGACACAAAAAACCCCCCCAAAACAACCCAACATACAGACCTCCCGCATCCTGACTTTTGAGACATGGCGCTTACATCTGCTACTGGTCTCACAGGTTTTCTTCAAGTCTCGTAAAACCCTGCAGTGCACACAGTATCTGTTCATAACGCTGTGCTGCTTTTCTCCTCTACAGGGAGAAGGATTTGATATAAGTGGATGCAGAACAGGCTGAAACTCAGGCCTGTATTTACACATTGTTAATACTAATGCATGTTGTGTTGCAATGGGACCACATAGAATAGTTAAGTCTGTACCCCACAGGATGCTAATCAAATTAGCTAACTGCTTGTATATCTATTTTCAAAGCAAACAGAAGAAAATGCACTGGCCAAGTTCACACATGCCCATCATCTGTCATGTCCAGGCCAAAGAGAATCCTGGCCAGTTGCTGAACTTCCACAAGTAAAAGCTTGCAACATGAGAAAGCAGGTGAAAAATGGAAACAATCCCAGTGAAGTTCACAGTGTTACACTACATTGCTATGAATAAGACGTTAATCAGACTCTTCTACAGTTCTCACTGTGCCTTTCTGTCACTGTGAACAGAGATAATAAGCCTCTTTAATTGGTAAAATCTGGGAGAAGGAAAGGATGGCCCAAGGGCAGAAGAAGTTGATAGAAAAATGTCACCAGGAGCTGAGCAAGCACACAGGAAAGGAGATGAAGCACTGGAAGGATCTTTCATATGACTTGTCAGCTCAGGAAAAATCCTCAATTACTTATTGACATACTTCTATAATTATAAATAAACCCTTTGGCTAGACAAAACTCAAGTTCTTTGCACTTGGGAAGTCATTTAGTCTACTTGGTATGTACACTCCCGCTTCGCAGACAAGTGTGGTACAATACCACAGAACTGTCACAAGACAGGGTACAGCATTCTCTGATATTTCAAATTTACTTTTCATTTCAAATATACTTTTCATCCCTACATGATCCTAGGTGAGCCTTCTCATCAGAAAAATACTCCACATGACCCTGATGAAGTAGACTTTACCGCAGCCTCTTGCATTCCTGAAAGAAAAAAAACACCACATTTCAAACCAGTGAAAGGAAGGTCACACTCCTGAGTGATCCCATTCATCTGAGTTTAACCCAGGTGTGGCACTCTGCTGGAGATACAGAAGACCCAGTCCTGTAAAGTCTTCCTATTCTGGTTATAGTGTACATGAGCGGGAATCACCTAAAGCCCTCCACAGGAGCAGGACTACAGACACACAATGAAATGAGAAAATTAACTTCTAGTCCTCTACAATAAGCACGCAGAATCACAGTCAAAAGGCCTATCTACTGAATTAGCTGAAGAAGCCCATAGCTCGAAGCCCAGACTCAAGACCTGGGTGCGAACCACAATAAAAATCTGCCAATGACCTTAACAAGATGATCATCTGACAACACACGATGCTGAGAAAGAAAGTGTTGCAGTCAGATTGTATCAACTGTCCTATGACTCACAGTAAGTCTGGCCCCCACAGACAAGGATAGCTCAAGAAATCCTGGAAAACTACAGAGCCACAGAAGAATGATACCACTCTCTTCCTAAAAGAAAATGCAGAACAGTTGCACAAATATTAATTAAACCAGCCAATAACTTCCTCAGGGCAAAGTATGTTCCAAATCAGTTAAAAAAACCCCCATATACTCAGTTTCAGCAGGACTGGCCATATCTCTAGCTCTCATCTCATCTCATCTCTAAGGTCTCAAAAGACTTGAGGAATCGTTAACTACATAATTCAACCACAGGTGGCATCAGCCACTACCTCAGGTGCTTTACTTAACAAGCCTGTGTCAAAGCACAGCAAGGACACAAACCCAGTGGCCACACAGGCTCTGTCAAGCAAGAAGATGGTTGGCAATACTGGAGCTCCAACCGAAAGACAGTGGAAGGAATTAACCCTCCCTGTGCAGGGCTGCCACAGAGCTGTGGCGAGGAGTGACGGAGGTGACAAGGTCACTGGTGTTGAATAGACAGATGGGAAAAAAGACGGAAAATGAGACTTGAAGGGGAGGATGCATGCAGCAGAGGGCTGAAGCGGAAAGACAACTGAAGAGTGAACAGACAGGGTATACTTAGCAATTTTTTATCAGGACTATAGAAAACTGATGCTGAACTATACATTCCCCTTTGAAATTTAACTTTCCAAGTTAATTGGGTTAAAGGTCATGGGACCATAGAGTGTAACGTTTTCCAGGAATACTTTCACCAGCAAAGTTCATAGTGCCACAGGGGTGACAAAGAGAATAGTATGAAAATATAAATTTTGACATTTATCTTTCACTCACTGCATTGAGAAATAGATTACATTAGGCAATAGGGAAGATGCTGAAGCTGCTCTAGACTAAATAATATTCTGTTCTCATTTGCATAAATATAAATCAGGAGATAAATTAGATGAGATAAGCTAGTAGGGCTATCCATTTCTGTATGTGCTTATTTGTGTGTAATATATGCAATGTCCTTCCCCCCAATTTGCTATTTTTAGTTTGAACTGAGCATAGTCTCTTGCCCAGAACATCAGTGAATCATACTCCCTTGTGCCTCCAGAGACAAATACATCTAAGTACATGTTAGAACATCGCTTCTTCCTACCAACTCCAGAGAACAATACGAAGATCCACCATCAAATAACATGCAAACCCCATAGTTTGGAGAACTGTGCAGAGCAACATCAAACCCTTGACTGATTCTGGTCTCTATTTTGGTAAATTTGTCAGCAGCAGAGTCTCATAACTCAAGCAAGTGATTTTCACCCAGCTGGAACTGGCCATTATGTTTGAATGTGCTTATCTGGACACTGAACAAGTGTTTGTTTTCTGCAATAACCACTTATGGAGCATCCAGATTAGAAAGTACAAACATATTGGCTAAATTGAATTAAAGGCAGTCAGTCACCCCAAATTAAACACTCAAGTGAAGATATTTCCAAATACAGCAGGAACAACTGAGTATCAGTCAAATGGGATAGCCTCATGTTTAAAACATAAGACTGAGAGTCATTAGATCTTAGTTTCCCCTCCTACCTCTGCTGCTTGTCTTTTCCTCTTGATCTTGAGTAAATTATTTATTACCCCAGATTCAAAAAGAGGCAATTAGACTCCCTGGCTTTAAAGAGCAGTGTTGCAATAATTAATTCATTATTCTTTGCAGAGCACTCTAAAATTATTAGATGCTGCTGCAGAAATGCATATTATTAGTAGTATTATATTCCACTAGCAATTCCCAAAATAACTCTATCTGGTATAGATTTATAGTATTCTAAATTAAAGTCAGTGGTACATTGAATCTTGAACCTGTACTTTTTCATGGCAGTGTAAAATGAAAGACGGAAAATAATCCAGTTGTGATCATAACACAGTTTCTATTTGCACTGTTCTACTCTCATCAGTTATTTCAGTACTATATTATAGGCACATTAACCGTAACGACAGCAAGCATTTGGAAAGAAAGATCATTCCAGTAAGCTCAACAGTGAACGGCAAAGAGCCACTGTAAATTCTGCAAATAAAACGTATGGGCCAGGTCAAGCCCTGCTGTAAATGGTGATGGAACCACTACCATATGCTTCATTAGAAAACCACCAAAGAATAATTTTTTAACTGGCTTTTTCAAAGCTCAGCAAGTTTCGGACTCAACCATTGGCCTTCTTTTAAATTACCTTATTTGCATAAGGCTGAGAGACACTCAGTCAGTTGGATCCATTTGCTCATATGAAGGCAAACATAACCATATCTGCCACTGGAACTGTTTTTGCAGCAAGTGCAGGCTGGACAGGTGTATACAGAAATGAACAGTCAGATGTTTACTAGTCTAGGCCGTATCTCTGTTCAAATGCATTTTCAAGATAGTTGTATCAACAAATTAGGGGTACAAATTCCTGTCTCAAACAACTAACTTTGAATAAGACTGAGTGTGAATCAGGGTGAAACCTAATGACAATAGGTAACGTGGTACGTTTTCATATTTGCCTAATGAGAATGACAGAACAAAGTAAATTTTTATTATCTGTGGGAGCATCAGTTTCGAGGTTCTTACAAAGTGACCATTTTATTTAACAACTTTTTAGAGGTGTATTCTATAGCATATTGAAGCAATACAATTAATACCCCTAAAAGCCCCATTACCTGTTGGTCATCTGGAGTCCATATGCCACAGGTGATCTGACTCTCCAAGTTTATTTCTGAAGACCAGTGTCTTTGTCCGCTGACTGAACCAACCAACACAAATCCATCTCTGTAGGAGATAAGTGCTTGAGTCCCATCGTGGCTCCATGTAAAGTCGCTTACCTTAATATATCAAAGACAAGAAAATAGATATATGGGCCACGTACAAATTTTTCGTTGTTTTAATAAAAGGCAGCACTGCACAGAACTAGACAGGGCAACAATTAGCCCAGTTGTAGCTCTGATGTTACTGCTACTGGATAAAGCAACTGTCTTTGCAAAGTGTCTTTGTTACAATTCTTGCATATTATTTTCAATAAAGAAATGTTTTGTTTTCCACTGTGCTTTTTGGAAGGTATAAAGCACCATTAATTGTCCTCTTCATTTTGCCTCTCAGGGCTTGATCACCCTTAACTGCAGAGAAAACAAGCATACCAACCTGTGCCCCCCGATCGTTCACAAGCTCCACAGACCATCTGCCTTCGTATTGTATCCAAACAAATATTCCTCCATCTGCATCGCAGGTTGCTAATTTCTGGAATGGTTCGTTCCATCTCACCAGCACAACCTTAAAAGATTACAAACAAAAACAGCATTACAAAACCTGCATGTTGCGCTAACAACTATTTAACAAGAACCAGTTAAACAATACTGCAAAATAAACATCATCGCATTTAAATCCCAGAGATGTACAAACCAGCAATTTTCAGCACAGCATTAGGCGCCTCTCAAGAACAGCTGGAATCGTTTTGTCATGGCTGTCAGGAAATGCACAATTTCTCACCGTCAGGGCTTTTTGGAAGGCATCTCATGCTTTCAGTAAAATCCGACTGTACGCTGGAATGCAGGACTTCATTACAGAAGCAGCAAACAGGAGGCCCCGCACAGACCGTCCAGCACTCCTCACACTGATTTCCTGCACTGTCAGCTCAGAGAGTGTCAGACTGCACGTCAAATCATCACCTCTTGCTCACTTCAAATAAAGTTGCGTGCACTGGTATCAGACTGAATTTGAATACTCATGCCAACAGGGACATGAAAAAGAATTGGAGTCCCAAATTATTGAAAAAAGAAAAAAATCATAAAAAAGTTGCTTTGCTACTGATTGCAGAAGGAACACAAAGCAGTTTTAGGGTCTTCTCTCTGCGTTAGAGCTATCTGGGCTTTTTCTGGAGAATATAATCAAGCCTAAACCTACCAAATTGCTCTCTCATTTCTAATTAATATCAGTTTAACAAATACAATATCTCTTGAGACCTCAGAATAAAACTGAAAAAAGCATGTCATCCTAGTGCTTGAAGCAGAAATTAGCAGTAAAACCACTTAGCTTCTGATGGTGACTTTTTCTTAGAAACTTTTTTCCAAATTAGTTTTGTTTCAAAAACACGTAGATATATATGGGTCGCTTACTTTCATACACAAGGAGATTCCCTCCAGTTATTTTACAGAGACACAGCATATGCAAAGAAAACATCTATTAAACAGTCAATGAGTAGAGTGCTATTTTAACTACCTAATGGGCATCCAGCTCTAATGATGCTTCTTCATAAATCTAAATAGATAATTAAATATCTAAAAGAGACAGAAGATTTTCTGAAATATATTTTCTTGTTTACAGAGAAGGACTGATCCTCCTAAAGATTCTAGTCCTAAGATGAACTCTGAGTAGACAGAACCTTCACACTTCACAACAAAATCAGCAATCATTTTCAGAATCAGGCTATAAATATGCATACCTTAAACCTAAATTTGACAACTGAAGAAGGATGACCTTACACTTATTTAGCGAGTGCTAGGCTTATTGACAGTGCCAAGGGTCAGAACTTCAGAATCAGTACCGCCAGCCTGAAGTATCAACCCTTGAACGACTAAACAACCACAAGAAAACTGTTTCTTCGTGCATACGTAAAGATTATACACACATATGACAAATCGCTTCTCTGTTGTTAAGCAGCTAAGAAGAATCCCATTGAGATTTTGCAGAAAAACACCTGCTTCTACTTAATTATAACCCTTGCAGCTGCACTCCAGGTCGCTACTCCTGTCTCCAGTCGAGTAGGTTTTATCACGCCACTAGATAGATTACATTACACACTGCCCTTTTTTTTCAGTTTTCGTCGGAAGAGCAGCAAATAAAATATTCCATCATAGTAACACAAGCAGATGTACTTGGTAGAGGGTTTGCTCTGTCCCCTCCATCTAAACAAGAACATCACAGATTTGTCATAATTTTGTTTTCTCTTTGGTGTATCTCCCATGCACAGAGCCATCGTTTCATCCACCCTGAGGCAAAATGCAACAATGACCTAACTGTACTTGCCAGTAATGCCTAATAGTATTACAAAAGAAGTGAAGAAAACCCCCAGGATAACACTGAAAAATCTTCCTCTTTAAAGGCTGGGAGCTGCTAAGGCTAACAATGACTATTAATAGAGTGGAAGGTACTTATCAGCACCAAAAACCAGACCTCTAATACTTAGACACTGCCCATGTTGGACATTTCATAGATCATACAGAATAAATTGCCAGAGAAAATTTAGGAACAGAAGATAAAAGTAATTCTTCAAATAACATGTTTTTAGCTAGAACCATCAAAGGTGCTACTACCAGCCTTAAAATCTCCCTGTTTGGTCTGGCGAAGATTTGAGACGAGCATATGATTTTATAGATTAGACATACCAGTTGACTTAACAACAGGAATTATGGGCAAAGTGACAACAGCTACCTTGATGTGGTTTGTCTCTTTTCTATTTTAAATAGGAATCTTGTTAAAACTTGAAGATAACTTTTGATTAAAATTCTGTACAACCTGTCTGTCTTTGGATGTGCTAAAATATCCAGGGTATATTTGAATGTAAACAAGATTAACTAGAACATCCCTCCTTCCATCCCAATTAGATACAAACTAGTAACTTCCAAAATAAACTTACTGCTCTATAGTCACAACTGAAAGTGAGACAATGATTAGATATGCATTCTGATAAAATCCCCATAAGGAACCCAATTTGTGATTTGAAAATTCAATTTCTTTAAACACAGAGCAAATGTTATCATTTGATGAGGTCATTTTAAAGATGCTTCCACCGTTTACATTTAACATCTGTCTACAGGTGCTGAGTCCACAGCTGCTTCAAGTATTTCCAATTTCATTTTAGACACTTAACATACTGAAATAGAGATAAGGCAACAAGGATTGCCCTAAGTATTAAGATGACTCTTGGTTTTATGTTGGCTGAAATGTAAAGAATATGAAAACATGCCCCATTGACAGCGCACTTAAATAAAGCATAAGCTTGAATTACCCCTCTGCAAAGAGGGATTTTATTGCTAACCCATAAATGCAAAGATATCATTACTATCACTAACAGCTTCAACTCACAGAGGACCCATTTCTACTTCTGCCTTTATGGTTCTCTGCTTCCTCCTTAGCAACTTCACACAGGTACTGAAGGGCTAAACTGTTTCATGTTGTACTGAAAGAGCAAAAATGTTGGTGCGCCTAAGAAAGTTGTCTGTGGACCATTTCTGGTCCACACAGCCTTTGTATATGGCCTCATTATTTTGGTTTGTTTGCTGTTTGTGGCTTTTTAAAATACTATAAAAATTGCAAATTGTGTTTGTTCTGCTCTAGAAAAAAATTGTATCACAGACATGAATCAGCTTCTAAACTGCTATCTCACACAGGAAACGATCTCCCATTAATAAAACTTCCAGGCACTCCTGCCCTAATATATTAAGTACAATGTAAAGGCCAATGCTTTCCATGAAGATCAATGAGGTTTTGAAACAGGGTCTTACCTTTTCTTTTAGTTTCTTTCTATAAAATGCATAGTAGTGAAATATTTGTTTTTAAAGTGCAACATCCAGCATCTTTAAAAGCTCTGTTTTAATTCACAACTTGATTTCAAGGAATTAAATTTAATTAAACCTAAAGGTGCTAGAAACTCTCCTGAAGAACTGACTGCATATTATAATGCTGCAAACAGCAGAATCCGCAAAAACATTAAAACCTTAAAAATTATTTTCCTCGTGAATTAAGGATATGTGAGGATTCGTTATCCTCAGTGTTAAAAAACTTGTTTAAGTATAAAATGAAAAAGGATAATATTGTTAACTTACACTTGGGAGATGAACCTGTGCATTCACTGCCACTACTGTGGAGTAATCAAGAATGAAAGAGCTGATAACACTTCTCAGTTAAAAATGTTGTGCAAACATAAATTGCACTTTAGGAACCTCAGTTACTTCCCTGTACTTCTCATCTTCACAGATGCTCTATTTGGAAAAGGCCTTGTCTTGTGGCAAAGGAAACATCTGTGTTATTCTAATTGAAAAAACAATAAATAATACTTTTTTTTTTTTTAAGATCACTTAACTATCCTTTAAAATTTCCATTCTCATTTATTCTAATGCTTTTTGGTCCACTACTGCAAAGCCTCATCAGTCTCTGGCCCAGAAGGTCACCAACTTCCTTAGAAAGACATTGCCACAGAAAGAGCACCATGCAGCTAGCAATGTTATTTATTAAAATCTTACACAAGAAATTTTAAGTAACTGTAATTTTTGGAGTAGCAAATATGTGATTTACAGTAAACGTGACCTCTTCCCAACAGAAGCCAGGTTTGGTGATTCATTATGTGCTATTGACACTTTTATTACTTTTTTCACATTTTCTAACACAATAAAAGATTGCTAAAATCCAAAGCATTCTGAGAGATTTTTTTATTTCTAATTTCATTACAGTTTTTCAAGGAGGTGCCTGAAAATATTATACCAATCAATCTTTCAAGAGCAGAAGTCCTTAATCTAGAACGTCATGCCACAGTCATTACTGTAACCTTATATCTGTAGTTCCTAAAACATGCAGCACACAACTGCTATAGAGGCAAGAGACAAACATCTAGAAAAAATAAATGAGTAAATAACTAAGGCAATCAGTTCCTAGAGTTCCTTAACAAATTTAGATAGATTTAATTACTGATATGCTGCAGTGAGTCACAGTGAGTCTTTTTTTTTTTTAATCTTTGATCTTCTATCCCTTTTACTGGGGAGCAGGCACATGCTCTAAAGATAGAGGTCTTCTCCAGCATTCATTTTCACATACGCAATGGAGATGTGCTTGCAGACGGACTACTGCAGCAACAGAGAGTAGAGAATGCTTGATGGCAAATTTTGATTGCAGCACAATTTGCTACACCTTGAAAGCCACGTTCTGGCATGAGCATTTCTGAAAATAGAAGCAAGCCAGGCATCTTTGCAGGGTGCACAGGATGTGGTGCATTATAACTCCTTTGAGCATATACAATACTAAACATCCTATGGAACTGCTGGCCTTTTTTCCCCCCTAAAAAAAGAACTCTACCCAAAAGCTTCTTCCAATGCTGTGCTTTTAGGAAAGTACTAAGCTTTTAAAGGAATGTATAAGGGTTGAAACAAAGCATTGGAAAAGGGGACTGTACAATGTACGTCGGATCACTGAGCATCATCCATTTGCTGTACCAAGCAATCCTATTATGCAATCCCCTAATACGTAGATTGACCTCCACTCATGGTTACAAGTATAGAGAAATACGTGTATATGGTACATGTAACACACTGGCACACGTTATGGCTTATTAAAGGCAACAAAGATGAAGTGATCCATAAGTATCGCTATCAAAGAAAAAAGATGAGTGTACGGTGGTGAACAGAAATGTAACATAAAAGTAAAGTGACCAGAGAAACCAATAACCACCTTTACTCGCTAATTCAGTTCAGTGTCTCCCTACATAATATATATAGAGATATATATACATGTATAATGTATGTATACATTACATACATATAACATGGATGTGTATGTGAACACACATCCCTATTAAATCCTTGAGGAAACTGTGCTGACTTTGTACATTTGTTGATTTGAAGTTTGCTAACTAAAGTGGATTTTTATAACTGAAATGTAATTTGACAGTGACAATAGGTGCCCAGAATAAGCAGCAGGGTTGCAGGTAACAAGTTGCTGCTTCTCACTATACCTATAACCAATGCTTGGTTCTAAACGGTTCTGCGTATGTTTAGTTCAATGAAATGTAAAGTTTAACTATTTTTTAAATATTAGTATTTTTAAAAGACAGGCTATTCAAGTTTCTCTCTCCTAATTTATCATGCTGCAAACAGATTGTTTTCAATTTTTCTTACTTTCACCTTCACTTATGGCCTTCATGTCTTTCCATGACAAAAATCAGCAGACAGAGTAGACAGCTAGTTTGCACCTCCTGAGGTGGCACACCCATCTTCCTACCCTACTTGTCTTACATGGCATTCTCTAACGATACACTCCCCGCCTCTCCCACACCCGTGGAGCTTTGACTTTTTGTTTCCAGCAACATTACACCCAGGTGGAAATGCTTTGCTTGCATATGGAGCTGTCAGCTTCCAAGATAGGATATCCATCAAGGGTTTATTTCTAAGAAGAAACTACTACTACTACTAACATTCTGCTGCAGCTAAAGAATTACAAATTTATAACAGTATCTACATTTCTTGGGAAAAACTGCCAACTCACAATAGGGGCTGCATGTTACACAGTGGGCAAATGAGCAGCAAATGAGTTCTTGGAGACAGAAAACACCATTAAAATTCTTTGTGTTTCTTTAGTCTAAATAATAAGAAAATTAACTCTCTACCTGGAAGGACTGGAGTTACCTCCAGCTATCTCAGGGATGGATGTCCTTTAATAGCCCTGACCCCTGGCATGGGAGGAGCTGTGGCCACCAGCAAGATGTGCTGATGGCACCTGCCCACTGCCCCTGGGGGCTTCGGCTGCTGCTGCTGGCAGCACTTCCCACTGCCACTCACACGTTAGAGGTCTGCCCCTTCATCCCAGGATCCTACTTTTTCCTTGAAAGAAGTGTTATCGCTCTGCCAGCAGCTGTCATCTTGCTTTTGCTGCTCTTTGAAAAGGAGCTTCAATTTCTATATATACTATTTAAACAAATATAACAGCATTGTTGTGAGAGATGATGTAAAAGCTATTAACGATGGGATTTTAAAAATACAAAAAAAAGTCCAGGCAAGGACCCAATTTCAAGAGCCTTTTTTTTTCCCCTTTAAACTGGATATCTGATTTCATGGTATATAACATTATCAATAAGCTAAATGTGACATCTGTGTCAGTGGAGGACCTAACCTTGTGAAGACTGAAACCAGAGATAAGGCTGGACCAGCAATAAGGTGCTGGCCTTAATGGACCTGAAAGGTCCGTGTCCAACTCTGTACCTTCTTTTGACCACAGACTTCTCTGTGGTCCTCACATGAAAACCTACCCCAAAGGAACTACATTCCTAACTCAAACACATCAGGTAAGGTGCTAAAAGTAAGTACAATGTAAGGATACCTTAGAAGCTCTGTGCCATTTTGTGCAATATGCTTGCTCTAACTTTTTTCCCCTTTCTCTTTGGTGTTTGTAAGGCTCAGAGCACACATGGGGCTGACAAAGACTCAGATCATCTGCTCAGCTACAGAAAGAAGCAAAAAAGGCCAGGTAGGAGCAGCGCAGTTTACCAGCAAGATCTTTCTGAGTAAGCAAGCACAGGGGAAGGAACCGTTCACCCAGCGCTCACCCGCTCTCCGTGGGAGCAGCTCTGCAAGTAACAGCCTGGTGGCTCAGCCGCTGGGAAGGGTGTTGACGCTCCCCAGCAAGTTTTGTCTATTTGCTTTGCAGACAAATGCCACACATGCCTATTTTTAAAATGTATCTTGGGGTTGGCATCCAACCAACCACATACACCTATTTTCGAAAGGTATCATACAGTTGGCACTCAACCCCCAATGGAAGGCAGTCTGACCTTTAGAAACTCTAGGGGATGATTTTGGCAAACAGGCAACTGCAAGAAAATCTTGTTTTGATAGCTCCTTTGAGGAGGGAATGTACTTAGTGTGAGTAAGATGCTTCTTAAAAATACCTAGACTGTCAACATCTCACTGAATACATTTAGGAGCCTTGATAGTAAACTGATGAGGACTCAGGCTCTAAAGTTTTACAAATCTCCTTACATTAAGTAACACGCTTCATTTTAAGAAATACACCCCCAAGTCTATTAACCCCAAGGACTTGCCATGTAACCATTTTATACATTTATAGAACATAAAACATGCCATCTGATCCCCTACCTTAGAGTAAAGCATCCCCAACACCCTCACAAGTAAAAAGAAGTGTTATATCTTCTTATGAATGAAGTGGCTCACGGGGCCAGTCTCAAACAAATCACTATTTTCACTTTGGAATCACCACGTTTAACCATGGCTTCAAAGAACTACACTTGTGGGAGACATTTACCAAAAAAAAAAAAAAAA
>VWYH01006856.1:160842-365883 GCA_013399365.1 Pampusana beccarii | reverse complement strand
GGTATAATCTGAAGGAAAAGAATCAAGGTATGAAAGGAGTGAGGGCCTGAAGTGATTCGCCCATATGCACAAGGTACCTGTGCACTATGTTTTTGGAAGGGAAAAGGTTGGAGATCCGCTCATCTCCCAAGGATGCTCAAATCCCAAAAGCTCCTTCACAGAAAAGACACCCGATTCCACAGAAAAATCTTTTTTAGATCTATGTCATGCTCACTTCAGTGAGGGAAATTCCTTTATAGCATGTACTCTACTACCACTTCTCCTGTTAAGGGTCTTCCTGCTGTTAAGCATTCCTGTGAGATACTTCTGTTTAACTGCCTGTACATACTCTCTAGAAGCACAGAGGCACGTGCAAGTTCACTAAAAACAAATCAAAACTGAATGTTGACAAGGATTAGCAAAGGATAAAATAGTTCTATAATCTCCTTCCTTTATAAGAAGAAAGATCTCACTTCGTTCTTGTTTCCATACAGATAGAACTACCACAATAAAGAGAGACAACTATTCTAGCTAAAGATGAACAACCATTTTGCCTTACGATCAAAATAGAATCATAGAATAGTTTGGGTTGGAAGGGACCTTCAAAGGCCATCTAGTCCAACACCCTGCAATGAGCAAGGACAACTTCAACTGGATCAGGTTGCTTAGAGCAAAATGGTTCTCACCCTTTCTAGCAAATCAGTGATGCATACCATTAGGAAAGATCCATTGCTGTTATTAATAATGTTATTAATATTAACGTTATTAATAAAAATAAGACACACGCAATAACTATGCAGAGCTGGCAGTTCTTTGGGTTTGGGCATCTATACTCACATATTTTCCCACAAGAAAAAAGGACTAGATTTAAAATTGTCTACTATCTAGCCAACATTAAATTAAGAAGTCCGTGAGCCTAGTGCTCATTTCACTGAAGTCTGACAAAATTACATTACAGATGGTATAAATCAGAACCATTTTACAACAACAGTTACATTCACTTCTAGGCTGTGTAAAAGAAGATCAGTGTAAATGAATCCCAAGCTTTAAAAACAAGAATAACACTCACTGACATCCACCTTTGCATCACCACCACATATGAATTTGGAGACCATGCACATCTTTGTTAGAAGTTCCAAGGAGGGGGGAGAAAAAAACAACCACAACACCCCCCATAAGACAGATTTAAAACTCCTTCTGTCATATTTCTCTGGCTAAAAATACCAAAAAAATATTGGATGCAGACATACATCCTGTAGCAGAGCCTACGGATTTTATTCTGTCTCTTCTTTTTAAAAATACGTAATCAAGGACAAAATACTGCTTGGAACCATGTATTATATCCAAAACGATGGTTAACCAAATAATTACAACAAACAAACAAAACCCAGAGGAGACAGGATAACAATAAACATTTATGAAAACCATTCCTGTTCCAAATGAACTAGCTCTACTCTACTCTCTCAACAGTAGCTACTTAGGAATTCCTATAATATCTTTCCACCTTGTAAATGCTATCTTGTTTAGGAATACCCTAGGGTAATGAATTGCTGGAAAAAGTCAGTGAAGTGACTATGACTGAGACACTCTCCCTTATACTAGATCTTCCCAGTTTGGTGGTTAAAAATTCCCGACGAACTGTTCATATAATAGTGAAATATAATTTTATAACTTCACATGTATACCTCCATGCACAACAACATTATTCAAAGGAAAAAAAACCCACTTGTACTTCTAGGAAACTTTAAATGAATCTCATTAATAAATATTATTTTATAGAACTGTGCCAGTTAACAAAAAGAAAAGAAGTAATACAAGTTCTTCACCTTCAGGAGTCTATTCTGAGAAGTGTCAGAAAAATAATGGTGTCTCATGACCAATACTGAGGATTTGTCTATATCAAATATACTAAGGCAAAAGCTAATTTTCCACTCATTGGATATTCAAAATCATACAGTATGGCAATTAAATAACATTATTCCAGGTTTCTGAACCTCATCATTAGCATTTGTGGTAGAGATTTTATAACCAGAAGCTGGCCAATGGCTATCTCGATGATTTTACAGGGTAGACTACAACTTAGGTTGTACCTGCTTAGCTGAAATCACTGTAACACTCCTCCAAAGAAGTCTTAAATGGAACCTGACTGCAGCAAAAGCTTTGTGCAAGGCCTCTCCATGAATATTAACTTCACCCTTCAAGAACTGCAGAAAAAAATTGATTTTTGTCAGCAAGGTAAACAGAAAAGACCTTAAAATTCAGGGGCAAGTGTCAAAAAGTGTTGTCCAAGCGTGATTATTTCTCTGACAGCTACAGTACTTCAACCTTTTTTTTTTTTTTTTTTTTTTTTTAAGCGCAAGGAAGTAAAAATAATCCAAACTTCAGTAAGAGCACAGATCAACACTTCAAATCTATTAACATCACCCAGGTGATAAGAGCTGTGCACTAATGCAATTAGGGTGAGTTATGAGGCAAACTAGAGACAAATGGTATAGCTGGGCATTTCACTATCCCAAATTCCCGAAGAAATACTAAACTATCATTACCCTGCTCATCAAGTCCAACCTTAAGACCTCTGTGTGAGTTACATGCAATTGTAGAACATTTCTGGCCATCTGAGGAATATCAGTGACCATAAATCAGTCACAGAAACTGAGAAAATAAAGCACTTGTATGATCTTCATTGGACTGCCTGGGCTGTCTTTGCATGACCCACGGAGACTGTGCATCCCTAATCCTTTT
The DNA here is from genome assembly GCA_013399365.1 of Pampusana beccarii. NCBI lineage: Eukaryota > Metazoa > Chordata > Aves > Columbiformes > Columbidae > Pampusana > Pampusana beccarii. The sequence continues at coordinate 363,162 of VWYH01006856.1, read as the reverse complement.
GTGAGAAGGATGGAATTCCACCACATTACCTCGTCAAGGTAGGACACCTACTTTAGCTTCCACTACAAGGCCACCACCTGAACCCCTCATCTGTTGGCTGCCCCTGAGTGGGTTCATTTAGACAATGTTCAGCTAGCGGCATTTAAAGCAGTTATTGAGGCAACTGTGTAATTGCCGAGACAGACATAGAAAGCAAAGTGGAAAATGAAATAGCATTTATTTCCAAGGCTGATGATGCCAGGGAGGGAGTGGGCAGTAAAACAGGGAACGCAGAAGGGGCAGCACAGTCACTCAGCACCTGCACCTCTCAGGACAGAAAGGTACAAACAGGAAAATCTAAATTAACAACACAAATAACTAAAAGTCACAATATTTGCATGCAAAACATTCAGTTTGGTGTCTTACAGTAAATAAGATATCTACAACAGATATCTACCAAGAATTACTTTGTTAACATATATTGCCACCACAGAGGCTCTGATTCAGGCTTGAGATATACTCGTCCACCTAATTTGCAACTGATATTCTACAAACTTCTGACAATGTGAACACAAGCTAAAGACGTGCCATACTCTAAGAAATGTCAAATAGCTGATTTTGAAAAGGCCATCATGCTTCAGCTGGCCTGCAGTTCTGCACAGACTGTATTCAGAACAAACCCCTGTATGCAGTTTTATCTCAATTTCTTATTTCTTCATGAAATAAAACTGTACCGTGACACAGCTGGACAAATGATCAATAATTTTTCTTGTTTGACTTTTCAGAGAACACAAGGGAGCTATAAGTAAGGGGTTCAATCAGACACTCAGACAGGAGGATCGCAACAGGCAAAGAGGAGAACTCCAGAAAGCACAAATCGCTGCTATTCCTTCTTACTGCTGTGGCATAAGGAAGCCTCAACCAGAAAAGACCCTTGGTTGTTAGAACTGCACCGTTTATGAACAAGGATAGTCCTCGAAGTTTTTGGCCTTGAAGACAAAGCAAAAGGCAGGCTAGGGAAGCCCCGCAGAGAAGGCTAGCTCTAGAGAACTGTAAAATGCCTGTATTTGCTCAATGCACTCAAAAGGGCTGAACTATCAGTTGGGAATGTGATCCTTGGGCACCCTAATGGGATAAAGGGTCAACGTGAGACTACCCGATCACTAGCCATAAGTGTGACAGGAAACACACATCTGATTTTCTAGGACAATAGCTGACCCCATCTAATGCAAACATTAACAAAGACATTGACTACTTGTGGTGCAGAAGGCAGTTTTCAAGGAACTGAGCTAAAGCTGACCTACTTCTCAGAAAACAAAGAGCAACAATATTCAACCTTTAACAACCCTGCCAGTATGTGAACCACAGACTAGAAATGAAAGTTGCTTGATCCACATCCAAGAGCCTGAGCCAGCTAGCTTATAAGCACTGCATGACTGTAAGGTAATTTTTATAGTTTAGACAGTTTATCCTTCAGTTCACCCAAAAAACAGAAAGCAAAAGCAATAAAAAGTATACATATTTCTGTTCTTTTCCCCAGTAAAATCCTTAAGAAAGCTTCACCAGGCAAAATAAGCAGATGTTTTCTGTCCCAAGTCACTTGCTTGTTGACGAGCATCTGGAATACGACTGAAACAAAAAACTAGTGAAGGAACGAACTATATTTAAGCAAGCAAGTCTGTCTGTGCACTACTTCTACATTATCCAGATACCCTTTCCTTCCTTCCTGTCATATGAAAGTCTCAATGCAAACAGTTCTCCTTTCAGGTTTTCAATAACACGAGAACTAATCTGGCTAAATACAGCAAAGAAGCAGAGGCAGGTGGCTCCCAAACTTTTCCAAAAGTGAAAAATCTCCTAAATCAAAAAGGAAACTTTGTTTCAAAGCAAAAGTATTAGTATTTAAACAATTTAAACAACAAACTTGATGATTTCTACATCTCTGTCCAACACCCTTATAGAGTTAGAAGAGTTACCAACTTGAAAACACTTTTTTCAAACAGCGACCCAGCCTGCCCCTGTCTGTGCTACCAAGCCTTCTACACCAAGCCATTGCAGCTTTCCTCCCACCACAAAGCCTTCTTCCTATTCTTTAGGCTGGGGCACTCTCCATGTTTTAGTCTTCTGTCTCTCTGTTTTAGAGAGTTCCAGAGAAGGACTCTAGACCATGCACACAATTAGCAGTGTACATTCATTCCCCCTGCCCTCAATTCAGCATTTTCCTTACAAACCTTGGGGTGTTGTGGTTTTTTTGTTGTTTTACTATTTATTGATCTGCACCATTTCTGATGCCTTTGAGGGAAAAAAAACAAACGAGCCCCACATGTTCATATTAACCAGAAAATGAGGCAGTAAGACAAGATTCTGCAAGAAATTGCGGAGCAAACATCACTAAAGTATTTAAAACTGTAAATATACAACATGGATTTAACATAGGTATTGTTAAATAAATGCTGCCATAATGCAAGAGGTTGCCCACAAGTGTGACTGGTCATGCTTTCTGACTGCCATGATTCTACGAAGTTCAATCTCAAAAGCAGAAAACACTGCCACTGGGCATCCCTTTATCAAGCAGCAACGGCATTACTTCAGATTGGGCTGAAGAAAATACTTCCTTCTATGCACAATTTTTGTTTATTTTCTTTATGATTATTTAGAGATTTTAAAGTAACGTGGTTTTTTAACATTCTTAAAAGAGTTTAAAAAGCAATAAAAGTAACTGAAGTTTCAACATATTTAATTAAAGGCAAATAATTTTTAAAAAGAGCATACTGGCACAGTGGAGTCATGCAAAGAGTCAGCAAGTACTGGAATGACATGAAAAACCAAGGAAGGTAAGACATTATTAAATGTCACTGTAAGTAACAGAACGATATTCAGGAAACCACATTTTAGGTTAAATATCAAGTAAAGCTTCCAGCAATGGATGAAATGGTTGAACAGTCTTCTAAAAGAACAGGTGGAATGAAGCCAACCTTTGGAAACACTTCACACAAATTTTCACATAGCATTAGAAGGTATATCACAGGGACTTACTTTTTTGTGTGTGTGTTAACTGCCTACATGTGGTTATTACAGTTCAGTGGGTCTGTTATTAAAACATTATTTTCCTATTCATTAACCGAGGTTCAAGAAAAAGAATTGGTTTTATTAATAAGCACATCTATAAATTATTTTCAATTTCTATTTTTTTATAGAACAGTATCAATTTAAAGCTCACTTGTGTGCTGAAGTATTGCACATATATGGAATAAAGACACTATTTCAGTATGATATGTACGAGATAAAAAGAAAAATAACGGTGCTACTCTATGCATGAGGTTGAAAGGAAATTATCTGTATCTTTATGCTATGATTAAATCACAATTTTTGTGTCTACCTATAGGCTGGGGGTATAGGTGATGGCTGCCTAGATGGTCTACAGGGCCTACAAGAAAGATGGAGGAAGACTTTCTAGCAGAGCTTGTTGTGGTAGGACAAAGGATAATGGTTTTAAACTAGAGGGAAGATTCAGGCTAGACATGAGGAAGAATTTTTTTTACAATGAGGGTGGTGAAACACTGGAAGTTTGCCCAGAGAGGTGGTAGATGCCCCATTCCTGGAGACATTCCAGGCCAGGCTGGATGGGGCTCTGAGCAACCTGATCTAGTTGAAGATGTCCCTGATCACTGCAGGGAGTTGGACTAGATGAGCTTTGTAGGTCCCTTCTGACCTAAATCATTCTATGATTCCATGATTCTTTTCATGTCTGCCTGCAGATCTGCAATCAGTCATTCCAGTAAGTTTTGCTCTGTGTGCACTGTTGTTACACTTCGAAATGTTAGTCTGCTCGCATTTTCAGAGTACATCATCTTCCTAAAGAACAACACACATATTTAAACAGTCTGAGAATCATTTCCTTTTCCAGAAACCTTAAGTAAAAAAGTGGTGGCATCACTAGCATGATAATCAAACAGCTTTATTTGGGAATTGTTCATACTACTAAGCATCCATTGATCTTGGTGGTGGGGTAGGGGAGGTTGCTCATCGTATAAGGTGGTTCTGGGTGGACCATTTCATAATACAGAAATCAGTCTCTCTCTCTCTCCAAAAAAAAGGGAGATGGAAGGTTAGAGCAACAGATCAAAAGCATGGAGTCAGGAATGGGACCCAAGATACAACAAAGAGTGATTTTGACCAAGCTGTCCTCTATGCAGTACCAAAGAGTACTCTGTGGAAGACTCAAAGATACTACACGGACCATCAAATACCACAATGTTTGGATGCAGGAGTGAAGGAGCTCCAGTAAGCTGACTTGTAACCAAGCTCGGCTAGCACAGGGCAGGAGATGAAGCTGGGCTGAGAAGACTCCAGCTAAGCATCTCCCAACAGGGATCCCACAGCTGCAGCTCTCAGCCACCAGGTTCTTCCACCATCCCTTATCCCAGAGCCTCAGCTGGAAGGTGGGCACGTGGCTCACGGCAGCCACTGCCTCCTCCTGCTCCGTGGTCCATCTGTGCAGCCCACCAGCCAGAAGTTTTTCAGCAAACCTCCATGTCAGTGCCAACCACATCCTTGGAGTTGTATCCCACTTTGCTACCATTACTATATGGTAATTCCTTCAAAGTATGTTTCTGTAGAAAACACCAACAAAAATGCTTTTGTACCCTAATATGCCTGTGGTATCTGAGATGCTGATGCCCTCACGCCACTTCACATGAGCCATAGCAGGGACACTCTGCCTGGCCCACAACCACGCTCGCAACCCTCCTGACACCATGTGCATCACCGAATCTCAAACCCACTCTCTGAAGAGCAATTTTGCTCTTAATGCACCATTTTGACAGCTTTCTTGAAGGAAATGAGCATAAGTCCTAGACAGTGTCTCTAAGCAGAGAGCAAGAGAATGCAGAAGAGGTTGCTCCTGAGCAACCCCTGGTGCCCAGCCTGACTACCGGTCTCACATGATCTTGACATATTAGATGTATCAGGACTAAAAAAACCCATGTGATGAAGACTCATGCACCGTTGAGTCTGTTGTTATGCCGTGAAACCACAATAGCTGAGATACTGTAATGATGAGCCAGTCATCTAGATGTAATAGATTTATTTGCATTTATGATCCAGTTAGTTAATACTATTTTAACAGAAATCATGCTAGCCTTTATTTTTTTCTAAAATTGTTATTACTGCTGCATAGGCATACGCACAATTTATTATCCATTGATTTCCTAAAACTCTCAAGTAGGTTGTTTTTTTTCCATACCATTTTACTGATTCCACTCAGCAGCTTTGTGTTATGTTTGCCATTTGAAGGCCAAATATCAACATTTTCCATTAACATTTTGGAATTACTTTATCTTCTGGCAATTAAGCAGAAATTAGTTTTTTTCCTATATAGCTTTCCTTTCTCAAGTGAGTTCGATTTCAAAAGCCCTTTCAAATATCTAACACCTTTAACATATGCAGACAACAGCATTATTGTTGTTTTTTTAAATTATCCTAAAATATGTCACCCAAATGAGGCACAACTCAGAGAATAAGTGTATACCAGCATTGAGATGAACAAGCTTGTAAGACTGCAAGGACAATTCCTGAGGCGGTTACTATCAGGTAAAACGGCAGGACTACATGAACTGACTGTCTGACGTCTGGCAAGTGTCAAATTCATTTAGGGACAAGTATAATTTAATACCACTTAAAAAATGATGGACTGCTCATCATCATGTAATCATGTGCATATCACATCTGTATCCACTCACACGCATATCCATGCAAGCGATGCATACTGGAACTGCACTAAGGAACTGTACTTTTGTAGGCAAACAAAAAAAGTTTTCCTCAATTTAGGTTTGCCTATTTACTTTAACAGTTTAACTGAGGACATCACATAAAGACAATAGTTGCTTACATCATGCCTTTGAGTCACTGTCCGTGCAATGAACTCCAGAAAACAAGTGTAGAAAGTGTTCTTGCTTTAAGGGCATTTTTAAGAGATGAAGATATTTTACTTATACATGTAATGCACACATGACCCAAAAAAGCCGATTCAACACCTTCTACCTGAATTTACAATCACACCAGTTCCTGACCTTATGACATTTCTGGAATCCCACATCTGCACGCTTCCATTTAGCCACAGACCTTGGCAACTTTGAGAGCTGTTGGGAATTGCTCTCACCATCCTGCGGCCTCTCTCTTCAGCCAGTGCCTGAAAACGGAATATACTGCTCCAAATTCAGGCATCGCCCACACAGAATGCTCTTTAGGATGCTAGTGAGAATCAGAACTAATTTCACACCTTTTAGACAAATTTTACATGAATTACACCACCAAAGTCCTACCTAACACTTTATGTTAGGAAGGAAGAACAACCAGCAAAAGAACTGAAAGGTATTCCTTATAGTTAGAGATTGTCTTAAAATCTCAAGTGTGAGGCCTAATATCTCCTTCAAAATTTGTCAGCATGGATTACAACAGCTGTAAATATTTCTGATAAACATTGAAACAACATTTTAAAAACCTTGTTAAATTCTTCAGCCTAACAACCAATTGCCGTAGTGACTTTCATAAGTTAATCACAGATCTGAACAAGAATTTCCTTTTATCCGTCTTGGAATTTGCAACCTTCTGATTCCTTTAAATATCCATTTATTTTAGTGGAAAAGAAAACAGAAACTACTCCAATCTATCTTCTCTATTATATTTTACTGCTTTGTACAGTTTTAGCACATCTTTTCTCTGACTCACAATTTTCTTCAGCCTCTCTCCACAACTGTGATTTCCCGAATCATTTTTCAGCTTCATCTTGTGTTCTCAGAACTCCCACTAACTCTCAAATCCTATTTTGAGGTGAGACAAGGGCATTCTTGAGCGCTTTTACTTTTGGTAACATTCTCTGTGCTATTCTTTATTACTTTTCCTATTCTTAATGGTATGTTTTAAAAATTACTGGGATTTATTTCTTTTACTAGTGTATTTTTCAAGTCAGCTGCACATCAAGAAAGAGCTCGCTATTCTCAGGTCCAGGTCTTTCCATGGAGGGGTGTAGGACTGACAGCCTCATGGCTCTCCACACTCAGGGATCGGACACCACTTAGACACTTCCCAATTCTGCCTTTCAGCAGGGCAAGCACATCCCACACCAGTGCTGCTTGATGCTTGTAAGAACAGAAGAGTCCCCACCAGTTTAATGTGGGACTTTATCAATCTATCGCTGTTAGAAGGTCTAACAAGTTAACGTGCCCTCTTGCTTCTGTCCCCAATACAGGTTTTGAGTTGTGCCAGCAAATTGATTCCCATCTTTGTAGTGCTGTGTTTCTTAATAACCACCTGTGAAGGGCAACAAAACTTTCAAAAGCTTTCATCAGTTGAATTATGTTCCATCTGTCCAAACACGTTCCTCCTCTACAGTTCAGTACACCACCATTTTCTTCTGTGCAGTATTGAAGGATGCAGTCTATGAATTATGACCTGTCGGTGATTATTATTTCAGCTAATTTAATGACTACCAGCATAAGCTTACTAGGCCGTGCTTTCTAGAGCCTTCTAACACATTTCATTTCATTTCACATTCTTATTATGTTATTTCTAATAAGACTGGGTATATTTTGTATAACACCTCAGCCACTTCATTCTTGTGCTCTCTCAACAAATCTGGATGCACATTTGCATTGAGGACTGGCACTAATGAATAATTTAACATCTCTGCAATATTCTGCTTTCCTGAATTGCTCCCTTTGTGCATGACAATCCACCAGTTGTCTCACCAACTTCCAGTTTCTGATCCACTGAAAGCACTCTCTGTTCTTTGTTCCTGTTCCTTCAGCTATGTGTTCCCCTGCCAGCATTTCAGTCTTTTGAGGTCCATTTTTACCTGTTGTAGGATTACCTTACGGCCTTACTTTTCTTTAAGAGTCCTACGGCCGAGCACCTTCTGAAAACAGTGGGTTTTTTCCTCTCCAGGCAAGGTGCACATGAAAGACCATCCAGTTACTGCATCCCAGCTACAGGATCCCAGAGCAGAGGCGCTGCCCAGGCTCTGCTGTGGATGGGGGAACTGCCAAGCCTCTCCCCTGCTTTTCTCACTTGCAGGATTACAGGGGAAAAACGCTCTTGGTGCATAGGTTTGAGTAAGGGATCACTTCTACCATAACTTTCTTCCTGTTTGTTAGATCTCAAAGCACACCAGAAGCTGACAAAGTAATCTCATTTACAATTTAACACAAAAAAAAGGTCACGTATTTTTCTGCTGTCATCAAGAGTAGAATCACAAATATGAACAGTTCAAAAGACAAAAAGCTGGAAAGCTCTGATATTTTTAAGTTAAATTCATACAGTTTGGGTCTGAGACGTGACTTTTGAACGCTTATGAAGAGAAATGCTATAGACCTTAACTACGAAATGCAAGACAATTAATGAGATGATCCCCTATGGATCCTTAATCTCTTACCTTTTCCTACAAGATAAGGAGAGTTAATAGCTCCACAACAGATTCATGCTGAATCACTGCCTCTTACCCTTCACACTGCTTATCACGTTTATATAGTGTCTATATGTTCAACACTCCAGACACGAAATGTGTCCCCTCATTAGCAGCCACAGATGAAGAAAAAGTAGAGTATGTTAAAACGTTCAACATGTACACACACACACACAAAAAAGAAAAAAGTGCATGTTGTCTGATCCTTTCATTATCAACAAACATAATATGCCTTTACGTTCTGTGTTACCTAGGCTGAACAAGCTTTTATTAGGCTATTCTGTAACCAGGCTCTAAATAAACGACATTTGACTCGCTTTAACAATCCAGGGCATTGCCTTCCCTTAAAAGTAACCTGACTTGACAGTTGCACAGTGCAATACTCTGGTTTTCTAAACAACAAGGACATGACTCTTCAAGCAATTCTTACTGTAGCACTAAACAGAATGAATGTGGTTCAGCTGTAAGTGAAACAAGGCATACCTACAGTACGAATTGAAGCACATTTTCACAAAAAGTTAGGCCTGTTGAGCAGTGCCAGTGTGGTGTTTAGGATCTACACAAACGCTCCCAGGTTGGTTGAGTCAGATCTGCCAAGCGCTGTGCTATGTAGGAAACTCAGGAATTGCTGCCGTATCAATTTTCTTCAGTGGGCAAGGTTCCCATCTCAGCTGCTTGTTCCTACACCTGGTTCCCATCTTACTGTTCCTTCTTTCTTGCCAACACAACTGTGTGAGTGGACAGACAGCAAATCAGATCACAGAAATAATCTCCGGCAACAATCAAGTGTTGCTGAACTATGGTGCAGGAAAATAAACTTCTTGAATGAGTTCGCATGACCCTTTGGTACCCCAGCAGTGATGGAGACACACAGGGGAGCATGTTCGTCCGATGGCGATGGCCTCGCATGCCCAACACAGCTCAACTCCTACATGTTTCATCCGACTTGCTAAACTCCAGAGCTGAAGAAAGGCTACAGTTCTGCAGAGCTCCAAAACCTGGGTGCTTCCTGGGGTAGCTTTTGGCACAGCTCAAGCCTGGCCGAGAGGAAGGCTGTTGCTGATGTACGACCCACAGTGTGGAGCACCCAGCACAGGGAAACACAGAACCCGAGATGGTTGCTGGTTTGTTTTTACAGTGCAGTGACCTTGTCAACATCTAAACACAGGGGTCATCTCTGGTCATTAAAGCCTATTCAAAGCAGCAGGAAGACATGAGTTACAAGAGGATGACCTGCTCTTCTCATCATGAGGCTGACACATGCCTCAAGACTCTGTGCTTTGCTTCCTAACTATAATTTGAGGAAATATGCAGAACATGAGTGAGACTGGTGAATTTTGGGAGATTTTAACTCTTCTGTTTTGGGTGCGAAATTATTGGCATCTTGCCCTAAACTGGTATCACAGTCAAAAACAGAATTCATGATTGAAAGGTTTCTTTTTCTCTCGTCCACAGCACGCTTTCCATCTCCCACACTCACTATAAATAATGCACAACTCTCATGTGAAGTGAATTAAAAAAGGCTGAAGGACAGAAATAAATACTCCACAAGCAGATCCTAAAAATCCCACTTTCTTTTCAGGCAGCTAAGTGTTCCAGGTTAACTTACCCACCCACTCAGCATGTACCCAAATCTAGAGATATGAAAATTCATCCACAGTAAAGAGATTTTCTCCCAATTTGGTTTTCTGTGATCTAAATCCACACTGCTCTAAAACTCAAGCTGTGTATACTCTCACTATTCAACGATGCTCTCATTTGAGACTCATCCCTCCTTATACAGCCCAAGCATTTGAAGTCTGCATAATACTTTTGACCACTTCTGCTGAAGCTCAGAGTCAGGAACCTGACTCTCATCATATGGGATATAAGTAATTCCCATTTTTCACAGGAAGTTATCACTATCCAGCAAAATGAGAACGGAGCTCCAGATATAAGAGTAACATTGACAAAAAATATTTTAGTCATAAAGAGCTGCTATTCAATGTATAATCACTAAGCTAAGGGGAGAGCAGTGCTATTCCTAAGAAGATAAAGGAAGATTAAATGGCTTCCACAAATCACAGACTAAGATTACTTCATTAGCCGTCTTTATTTTTTTTTCTCCTCTTGCTAAAAGAAATCCATAGCAGTTAATTATTTCCAACTACACTCTTTATTCCTGAAGCATATACTATCCATACTTCACTGTCCACTTTATATCACCACTGCATAATATTATCCACAATTTACAGCACTGTAGTTTTTCACTACTCAAGGTATTTCATGACTGATAACGCAGTTACAGACAATGCAGCACTCCTGCGATGGTGCACTGTGTCACTGGAAGCATTTATTCCAGGACAGAAATTCTCCAATTGGGAGTCATGAATAGCATTCAGGAATTACAACCACCTGCTCTTTTCTCAAAATAGATGAGAGGAGGTGATCCAAAGAAAATGTTTTTGTAACGGTCAGTGCACAAAGAAGACCATTCTACAGTACTGGACTGAACAATCTGGAGTGGCTTAGGGACTATTTTCAACCTGCAGTGCATCGAGGCAAGTATTATGACCACAGATAAATATGACAAAAGCAAGAACATCAACTTGCCAGGGAAATTTTAGACTCCTCAGCATAACTGCTGGCACACTGTAAGAAATACAGCTTATAAGGAAGAACTGCGTCATATAGCACATAGACAACACTTCTCTCAAAGTAATGCAACACTACATGGAAACGCAACATAAAATGTGATTTACATAATATATTTCCAACATGCTTTGTGGAACTTTTTTTTTTCCCTGAAAAAATTCAGCATCTGTACCTTTTTAACCCAGATTTGAGACAAAAGAGTGCCAAAATAGTTTTATCCAACTCTTGGCTTGTGTTACATTACCTTACAAGGACAGGTTATAGAACAGGAGCTAGGACAGAAACAACCAAAGAAAGAAGCTGAAAGGAATACTGCAGTCAAGAAAGATGTTAGCCTCTAAAGTTCACAAGCATCTGGCTCTTCCAAACCAGCTGAATTGGGCTTGTTCCCAAAAAGAACATCTAAGTGCTTTAATCTGTTCTCATATTGATGGCTGAGCAGAATTGGGGGGTTTGGTTGAGGACCAAACTTGCAACAGCCGCTGGGAGCAAAGCAGCAGTGCAGACATTGGGCTGCAGAGCCACCCTACAGCCTGCTGGCTTCCAGCTGGGCTCACACTCACAAACATTAAACCTCAAGAACAAAAACAACAACAAAAAAAGCAGGAAAGAAGCAAATATCTTAATCTAATGGTGAAGGTGGTGTTACAGCAAGAGCTTGAAAGAATTAACTCTGCAGTTTCCTCAGCCAACTTGCACAGACTCCTGGGGATGAGGCAACACACTGATTTCAACTTCAGAAACTAATAGTAAATGAGACATTTTCTTGATCTCTATGCCACATATGATAGCATCTTCTCCTCTAACAATAAGAGACACCAAAGACTTTCTGACCTGAGTGTGTTATTCAATTATTATCTTGACAGAATGACAAGAGGTGGAGATATTAATAACAATTGTACTAAATGTAACACACAAACCACTGAGATGCAACTGCTTCTCAGTGTTAGATACCTACAACATTGAAACAGATTCTCATTTGAATTCATGTCCAAATTCTTAGATACAGATATACACTGTAAACCAGCATCTGACCCATCTTCAGCACAACACAGAGGTGCCTCTCTGCTCAAAGAGAGCTGTGAATAGTAATAAGTGCAAGAATAAACATGAAATAAAAAGCTACCTAATTCAAATGAAGGAGGGCTGTACGAAGTTCTTAAAACATTAATATAAAAACGGATAAAAATAAATGTGCTATTCTGCAGTTTTTCCATTCCTAGCCCTGTCTCTCACCCTGCTGTGTTCCTGTGGTGCTGCCTGACCCTGCAGCCCACGAGATCACAGCACAAGCAGAAGTATCACACCAGCTACACAACAAGCACTCAGTGCCGGGCTTCAAGTCACTCACAATTACTTTATAAAGCCAGATTCTTCAAAATTATTTCATATAAACTGAGTGTCATTAGGGAGGCCTGTATTATGAGTCAGTCTAGCTACAGACACAAATGCATCCAGTGTTGGCTGAGCAGCAGGTCTGGAAAAGAGAGGGAAAGCTGTCCCTGTTACACTGTACCTATCATCCCCAGCAGTTCCTTTATTTCTTCACAATTTCTGTCTTACCATGGTCACACAACGATACAAAGAGAAAAAAAGAAACAGTTACCAGTCAGATAAAAACTGCCATTAATAACACAACCAGCAGCTGTCAGCTCTTGCACTGTGGCACTCAGAGGCCTCAATGGCCTCTACAGAGGGTGATTAGAAATCACTATTCCCAAATTATTGATGGGGAAAGTAAAGCACACTAAGGTGAATTAACTAGCCCAAGAACATACAGGTTGTGAGTCACACTTGGGGTTAAAACCTGTGCATCTGGAGTCCTAAACCACTAGTATCTCCAACAGGGTGGTGGGTTCCTACATGAACTATACAGGGAGAATAAGGTACATCTGACACTGTTGACCACCAACAGAGAGCAAACACTGACGTTTAAATGGCATCAAGTGGATAACATGGTGGTAACTCTGCTTTGGTCCTTTCAGGTTCTCATGTTACATAGGGTCAAGAGAACCCATTTTTATAACCTTGAACACCTGATCTTCCTACCTTAATGGCACTTGCCTGCAATCTCCCATATCTCTGCCATATGAACTCACAGATCAACGTTATGTTAGCAGCCTGCTGGCCCACTCACCCCCACCTCTACACAGGGCTGGGAGATGTTACTGGTGGGCTTTGCGGATATTTGCTGACAAGAGACTCATGAATGCAGGGTTTATCATAGCTATGGCAGGCCATGGTGTTTAGTACTGCTATCTTCTGCCTTTTCGCACCATAGTTAAACTTCTTTAGTCCCTTTTTAAACACAATGTCCTTGGCCCCATCATCTTTCTTACCTACTCCCAGATCCTTGTCCAACCTCGTTCTAATCTCCCTTCCTCTACTTCCTTATGTCCTTGTGAAGAACCATCCATCAACCATTTATTTGATTGTCCCCCTTGCCAGCTCCTACTTCCAGACGCTCTGATGGGCTTTCCATTTCGGACTGCCCTCCAGCTATGCCTTGCCTCATCATCCAATTTCTTTTTCCAGACAAATTCACTTCTCTCCCCTCACCACAGCTCTTTCTCAGGAATGGCTCCTCTGCTCTCCCCACCCACCCATTCCTGCTTTCACTTTGTCCACATCACTTCCATCTTGCCTGTGCTCCTTCCTTTTCCCTGTTCCTACCCTGTGAGCTCCGTTGTCTCAACACAGAAGCAGCCAAAGCAGAAACAGTCCAACCTCATCCCCATAGCATCAGCCACCATCGCACTAAGCCACGCTGTGGGACGGATGCATGTGCAATTGGACCAGCATGAAGAGAGATGGGAACATACTCAATAAGGAAGAAGTCTTCAAAGATCTAATGACTAAAACTTAATATGCCTCTCAGATTTCCAGGAGTTATAAATTGTTCAAATAACAGACTTAGAGAATATAGAGATAGAAATCCCTGTTCCACAACACAGAGACAAGAGAAGTATTCAAAGAAAGAAAACCCTTCTCATCCTGAGCTAGATAAAAAACTTATAAAAATTTCAGCCCAAGTGGCTCCAGCTGACAAATTTGTAGGCACTGTAAAACACAGTCTCCTAACGAGAGGTGTCACACAACCTCAGTAACAGGCAGGGCTTTTACCTAAGACAGCACCTCACTGCTTTAGCCAGGATACTAAGATATAATTTTCCTCCCAGCAGAATCTACTCTGTTAACCCTACCTGTACTTACTGCAAGGAGCAATAGAGGACATGTTTGCTGTGCCCTCTTCCTCTCCATGATTACAGGGTACCTAACAACTCCATGGATGCCTTGCTCCTGAAATACATCCTCTGCACAGAAAACTCATGATATGGATTTTCCAAGCTACACACAACTGTACCAAAACAGATCTCTCTGTATTACATTCAGTGAAGTTTCCACAGCAGTACCAGCGTCTGGTTTACACACTACTACTGTTCAATTGTTTATCTTTAGACATATAAATTTTAAAACTGTCTAACGGTAAAACCTTCTGAAATTAAAATTATTTGCCTTTGCCTTCCAGATCTTGACAAGAAGAGAAGAAAGAAGAGGCAAAGACTTCCTCTTTGCTGGCAAAAGTTTGGTGGAAAGAACGAAATGCTTTTGGAAAAATCAGTATAATGATCCCAATGCAGGTTAAGTATTTGATGCAGTTACATCATCTACTGAATCTGACAAGTTCTTTTTCTAGGCTGTGTTCCTGCTGAGCGCTAAGAAATCAGGGGCTTTGTATACTGCTGACATTCTTCCCCAGCAGTTTCTCTCTAGTAAGCAGCCAAAGTAAAAATACGATATATCAAAATAATTCAAGAAAATGTTGTTCTCAAGTAAGAACTCAGTAACTACATGCATGACAAATATGACCTTGTGAGCAGTTGTAGCTTTCACTTATGGCCTGTCATATACATCTATGTACCCAGTCCATTTACTCTACATGCATTATTTTCAGACAAAAGCATTTCAGCTGATGACAACTATTTGAAATGGAAAGAAAGCCTTCAATAAACAGAACTTCCGTGGCAACCTACACTAAATCCATATCATGATCTGTGTGCGCAAAGCCCTCTTGGCCAATTATTTCAGATAATTTGAAAACAGTGAAATCACAGATTTTCAGGAAGACGTATGATTTAATTATAATTTTTATTAGTCCAACTGAAATCTGCAATCAGCAAGTGTAGCTTCAGTAACAGAAGTGTATCAGAGACAACTCCTCAACTGATGAACACTGTCATATTGCTGTTGTAAATCAGCTAAAACACACAAGCTTTACCAAAAAAAAAGTCTTGTATTTGTCCACACATACGCAAAGATGTTTGCTTTCACTTCAATTAAACTTTTTTCCCACCATGAATCATCCATTTAAGTAATCAACATCTGAATTACTCTAAGGAACACTTCATTCCATGTAAAATTAAATACAAAAAGAGAGCAAAAAGTAATCAAAGGAGGACATTCTCAAGCTGTTGATTTATTCTTTGCCTTTTGCTAGCATAAGTATTAAGTAACTTCCAGCTGGTTGTAGATCAAAAATAAAAGCTATGCCAAATAACATAAAGCTCAATTTACCAGCTCAGTGCAAGTGAATTCCTTCTAAAAACATTATTTCAGAAGAGTCTTTCTGCTATTAAATTATAGGCTGTGTTTTGCTCTCAGAAAGAAAGAAAAACTACATACACAGACACACCAATGAAGTTTGTAGTGGGGCTTGGGATTTACACCATGTAAATAAAAACAACGCTGGATTCTTCCCTTCTGAAACTAAGCAAATAACCATATGGGTGCTTTTTTTTTGATGAGCTATTTATTGAGGCACTGGCAGTCATTTATTCAAGAGCGTGCCTAAAAAAATAAACAAACAAATCCAGAAAGCATTCAAATGAGGAGATTTCTTTTCCAGATATCAAAAACACACACTCAGCAATGCTGCCCTGTCACTATAGGACAGCCCACAATCCAGTTCACAGAGGGGAAAACTTGCTGACCTGGAGAAGTCCTGCTTGACTTCCAGCATTACTGGTAACCACGTAATACCCACCAAGGGAACAGCAAGAACAGCAGCTGCTTTCCCTCAGTGACACCCACCCCTCACCACTCCTGTTTTAAGCAAAAGAGCAAAGACTCATTCAGCAAAGGTCCTTAACTACAAGGCATGCAGCTATTTTCTTTCAAACTAGCACCAAATGAGATAAAGGTGGGGAGCATATCAAAACACAACCATGTAATGCAGCCATCAAAACATCTAAAAAACATCAGGAGACGAAACTTTACTAAAAGTTGCTACAGATAGTAAATAAGTGCTGAAAATAAATCTGATATTATGAATTCAGCATTTCAGTCAGAATGGTTACTACAAACACTATTCTATTTTAAAATCCTATTGTATTTCAAAGACCTGTCCACACTGCAGTTTCACTGAATGGTAGCATCAAAGGCTAATCCTACCCCTGAAGGATTACAGATCTATGCATGACACACTTCACATTTCCATAGCATATTTATAGCTCGGGATGGCAATACACTTCACAGTCTTTTTTTTTTTTAATTATTATAATTGTTCCTTGCAAAGAATGAATTATAATTAGCTCTACTTTACAAAAGTTAAGGTAATGGCAAATCAAAAGATTTGTACAAGATTAAAAATAGCAATATGAGTATTATTCCATTCAAAGTGCAAAGGGCAAACCTACTGAATTCAATCACATAGCTAAGCAAAGACACATTTTCCAGGTAATGTCTCCTATGAAGCCCATGGAAACCATGGTGTTCTAACAGTCTTCAGTCCATAAGACAAAACCTGGTATCCTTAATTACAAAAGCTTAGTATATAAAAATGCATCACCCACTGCTCTGGCCATACGTTTAATACAGTCAGAGATGACTCATCATTATATCAGAAAAGCTCTGACATCGCAGACTGAGAAGCTAAGCCTACAAACGGGATCACAGCTTCTCATTGCCATTTCATGTGAAACAACAGACTCACATCTATGACTTTCAGGAAAATAAGCAAGGAAAAAATGGTAAACAGTTTCTCTAAAGAAAGAAGAGTTGTGGACAGGCATCCCAAATCTTTTTTCACCCCAAAGTGGCCTATAGGAAGTCACATCTAGATTCATTCAAGAGCCAGGAATGCACACATTAATCTTGGTTTTGCACCTGAATAAAGCTGCTGAACTGAAGACTTACAAGGTCCAGGGCATGAAAAGGCTTTAACCTGAGATTTTTATATCTCCTTACCAGTTTTCCTCTTCAATAAATTAGTATTTTAGTAATCGTTTAATCAAGTACAGGAAATCACCTACCCTTATGGTAGCCTACTACCTTACTAGTAGGAATCTAGCCAGAGGGATACTGGTATTTCCAAAGTGAGACAATTTACTGATCAGAAGGCATCTAAAACTGACCACCGCTTAAGCTACAGTTCAGTAATTCTTATACAAGAGTAGGAATGAGGGAGAAGGAAAAGGAGAATTAACTAAGAATTAAACCCAAGCAAACAGCAAAAAAATGGTTAGGTTGTAACAGCTTTTATTTTCCCCTTTTTTCCACTGCTACAATCTCAGAGCAGAGACTTCCTTGTGAAATGGCACCTCAGCCACAGGAATGTCAACTTCTAGCAACCTGTGAGCTGCTCCACACAGGCTAAAAGGCATATCCTGATTTAACATAATAGGCAGATAGTTGTGTGGTTTTTTTCTTTTACACGACTCACATTTTTGAGCTGTATTGTATAACATGAATTTTATAAATAAAAACGCATTTGCTTTTACCTTAACCTGACTTAGGGAGAATTTCAAGGCAATTTAAAGGAACAGCTGGGAGGGGAGGTAGCAGACAGCACCTCAACATGTTTTCCAGGGAGGTGGTTCACAGCATGAGCTGGTGCAAACCTCCTCAGTGCCAACCATGATCAGGGAAGCCCAATTGCATTCAAAATACTTGAGAAAACACCTGCATTTCCAAAGAGTACAACAGGCAACACATTCTTGTATTAACAATAACACCATATAAATTCAGAGGAGGAATGAGTCATTCCTCCATCCATTACTTACAGACCAAAGAGATCAGTCTGAATTTATGACAATAGCTCTTGCTCCAGCTATAAAGTACACCCCTGACACTACAAAATAAACTGATAGTAATTCAAAATCCTAGTTTCTACAGCATGTGTATTTTCCTCACCTTTGTTCATCTGCTTAACATCCATGACACTTCATCTCTTTTATCAGTGTTTATATCTCCCAATTCCGTACTCCTGCCGCTCCTCCCTGTATATTTTGTTTCTTGCAATCATCTCAGTCATTTACTTGCTTTTCAGTACCATATCATTAACCAGAAAAGAATTTATTTTTGTTATCTGTGCCCACTTGAAAGCTCCAAAATAACAACCGCAGTCAGAGCTGACAAACGGACCAGACGGATGGCAGTCCCTCCACCAGGCTCTGGCCAGGTGACCGACAGGGTGTGAACCACACGTTGGGATGCAGACATGGGGTCTCTGCCGAGCACAGCCCAGGAGCCCAACTCCAGAGACATAAAGATCTCCGCAATTACCCTCTAACAAACACACTTCCAGGAAGTTTAAAACAAAAATAAAAACCGCAGTCCTTTTGTTTTCACTGAAGTATTTTATTCCGTTACTCAGAAGTAATCACCCTTAGGCTCCAGCCCCATCTCTACAGGTTGTCAGTCACTGTACTTTTCTGTATCTCCTACATACACGACACAGGATACTGTTCATATTGGCTTTCTGGGTCTGTAAGCGAAGAAGAACAATATATGAGAGAGAACAACAGCTCTTACAGACTAGGAAAGGGATGAACAAAGCGAGCTTATGTCTAGCTAAGGGGCAGGCTTTTCACTCTGCCGTTGGTTTCCTTCAGTTTTTAAACGAAATCCTGAACATGAGATCCTAGAAATGCTGCTTGTAATACCACTGGAAAAGTAAGTGGAGTTTGAGGGCTGAGGACAAGCAGAAGAGCAGTGCTCTGCAGTTGACAGATGTGCTCTACCATTCCCCATTCTTCACTCTCCATTCTCTTTTTTTGTTTCCTTCTTGAAACCAAGGCCATTTCTACCCTTGGTTGATAAAGGCTAGGAAGCTTGTGTTCAAACCCAACTTAGCACAAAACTGTATCAAATTTAAAAGGTAAATCTTGCTGGCACTAAAAGCAAACAAAATCTCTGCATCTCAAATAAGTTTTCTTTCTGTAAGATTGATTGCCCATGGCAAATAATAAAGATCAGTTTGCTACATACTCCTGTCTTCCAACAACTGTTGAAACACTCGGGTCAATGAGAAGCTCAATTCAGCATCCAGATTTTGCAAATTCATGCACCTTTAAAAAAAATATTTTTCTCAGCATTTGAGAAAGGTGAATTTCAAATAATAACCACCACCTCAATAGTAAAGATGGTGAAGTTCAGTAATTTTCCTTGACAGGCGCATTACAATCGGGCACATGTTGATGGAAGGTGCTTTCCCAAGTTTGGTTGCAAGTCCAAGGCAACTGTTTTTATGAACTGTCCCTTTAAAATTAACATTATCTAAATGGCCAAATACTAAAAATCAGAAAGAGGTAAAAAGACACATGTGGAAGATCGCTGGTGACACTGAGAAAATGCATAATGAAATGCATCCAGGGAAAAAGCCTTCTTGTATGGGAAATTAGCTTAAAGGCATACAGGCAGGTGTAGAGTGGAAGAGTGACAGACAATAAGCACACAAGATAGAATATTACATTTACAGAGCTGTAAAATTACTCAGTTTTAGAGGTTTTTTATTATTATTAAGCCACGCAGTCATATTACAGAACTAATCGAACTCTAAAGAATTAAATTATAATAGAAGCCAATGAGAAGAACAAACTCTTCAAGCAGAGAATTCAATCAAGTTACCAATACTACAGTTAGAAGAGACAAACTTAGACCCTTCCATCTCAAGATAAAAGTACAGTTAATAAGGTGACTAGACGATGACTTTTCACACACTAATTACACAGGTTTCAATTTCACGCATCACTAATTACACAGGTTTGAATTTCGTGCATCACCTGACTCTGTCAAGGAACACTGATGTATCCTCAGCACCTCCTCCAGCTAATGGCCTAGAGGCAATCCTAGAAGTCTTTCTATGGCAAAGCGCTGTATATACTCATTAAGTACAACGTACCCACACCAGTATGTGTGTGAACATGTCTATACACATGGGCACTACACAGACGTTGACAGGTAAAGTATACTTTCTCTTTAGAGCTTTGTCCAAGAGGAATCATCATCATCAGGTGTTTGTGCCCCTTCCAGCATATCACATGCTGAAGCTGAATGCAGAGTTAGAAACAAGTCTCAGGTTTATCCTCCAAATTCAGTAAGTGCAGTGGAATTTCAACTTATTTCTTTTAAGAAGAATTGTCCTTTCATCTGAATAAAAAAATGACATCCAGTCATATGTTTCTGCTCAGGAAGGAACACTGGGAATCCTAATAAATATCACATGCTGGTTACTCTGGTGCCCCAGTTCTGACATGCCACATGGGGTGTACCTTTTTTTTTGTTTGGTAGAAACTTCAAGGTGGAAGTGAATCACCTCTATGTAAACAGGGTGCAATAAATTCTTTCCATTTCAGAGGGAATTTTTCCACACAATATTGAAAAGGTAACCAGCAGCAGAATACAGCACCATTTGTTACCCTTTTTATCCTATTTAGGGGTTCTCAATAAACTGCTCTTTTTAACTGAAGTCCTGACCACAAGGCTGTTTGATTTCATCAGGAATAAATGGAATGCTAAATATAAACCACTTAATCTGTTTTTCTAAAGAGGTCTGCGTGTGGCTGCCCTGGAAGTGGACATAGTGAATGCCATCAGCAAAACAGATGAAAATATCCCACATGACAGCTTGAGAAGCAGGGCTTCGGAAAAATAATTTAAGGATGACAAGATTATTGCACAAGCCTGCTGCAGCCTTATCGCTCTTTCAAAGGCTTGTAAAGGGTTTATGGCGTGAAAAAATATAACTGCACACATTATAAATAAATGACACCTCCTCATATGCAAACATTATAAATGCCTGCATATCTGTGTAGTATTGTAGCAATCAAAATGAAAACATACCCCTAGTCACTAGTAATAAAACTGACCAAAGCCCATAGGGATACACAGTTGTACCTGGATCCCAAAGGTAGCCCTTTCCACTAACATTAGGAATATGAATGGGCATGCAACAAGACAGCAGAATTGACAACTGTCCATCTGATTGCCATGACTGAATACTAGGTTTAATATCTATAAGGAATACCAATGGCACCATTACATGAAAATAAACATTACTAATGACTCTAGCTCAGTACTGCACTTAAACCTAATCATAAACTGACATTGCTGTAGTAAGACTGAAACGTGCTTAAATGCTTCCATGGAGTGTGGACCACAAAACTTGGTTCTTCATCTCAATTCCTATCCCATATTCCACATTTTATACTACATACTGTGCTATTTGGACTCAGAAAAGTTGTGGAGTCACAATTCTCAGAGGTGCTCAAAACCCAACTGGACACAGTCCTTGTCTGCTCCAGCTGACATTGCTTTGCACAGAAGGGTTGAACTAGACAATCTCCAGAGGTGCCTTTAAAACTCAGTATTCTGTGATTCTGTACAGTTATAGATTTGGGCAAACTCAGGAGAATGAGGCTTTATCACATTCAAATATTAGCGTTAGAGTGGAGACGTTTTCTTCAGAAATATAAATAGACACAAAGAAAACTGCTATGGCCACCCTGTCCCATTACGAGCATATACATAATTACACATTTCATGTTCATGCACACAAATATGAAGTGGTTTGATTTTGGCATGGTTAGCATTATTTGGTAGGGGTTTTTTTAATTGATAAAATATCTCATGCATTTTCATATCAGAACTGCCAAGTCTTCTACACCACTATAAAAGATATACCAATATATGAGCACCAGACACTGTTTTTCAGTGTATAAAACTCTTCATTATTTATTTCAGATAAGCTGCAGTCAAATACAAGCTAGGCAATATTCCAGACAAAATCCTTCTTTGTTAATGTTTCAGGCAATTTCTAGTTTCTATGAAAGTTTGAAAGAGCGCCAATTACACGATTCTCTAATGCAATCAATAAGTAAAGGGAGGACAAGCGGGATTACGTATCTCTAAAAACGTTCTTAAATATATTGGAAGGAGAGGAGCGCTACACATCTTTTGCAATGGGGTACTTCAGAATATATATGTGAAAAAAAATAGTGATACTCTGCTCTCTTCTCTCTTATATTACCTTCAAAAGTAAGGTCCAGCTCAGGTCAATAGCTTGCTCAGTAAAAGCCTCATTACACAACAGCCTTTAACATGACTGCATTTCCAGACCCCCTAATGCAGATGCGTCTGTAGAAGCATATCATAATTTTAACCAAACACTTTGTGGGACAAGATGACAAAGCTCACTTCAGACATACACAACATTAAGGTGTTAACATGACCCAAAGCGCACCATAGCATTTTTCTTCCTCTTTCTTCCAATTCCAGGTGTATAATATCAGGAAGCTAAAGAGGCAGAAGGGCATTCCAGACCTTGTGCTGCTCTTACCGCTTCTCCTCTCATCACTCATCCACTTACGATACCAGTGCACCAACCACCTATACCCATCATATGTATTTTTCAGGGGGTGTTGTCAACTCGTGCATTCCAATGTCACACCTGTAAGTTCAGTAGCTGTGCATGGTCTATGCTAGCAAGACATTCCTCCAGCAACATCCTAATACAGTGATTCTACATTCTACATTTAATATTATAAAGCAAAAACATCTAAACCTTAACAGAAATCTCAGAAAACATGGATTTTTCAAACCTCTGCTGCAAGACAAAATTTTTAACAGTATTGTTCCTAGTCAGATCCTTCGCTCCCATGCTCTATGATGTCCCCTCTAATCTGAAGGACACTGCTGAATCAATGTAACTGTGGGCTTCTCCTGAAAGGAACAGTTACTGTCCAACCTCTCCTCCTAGCACTCACACAACCTCTGCTTCAGGGGCTAAGCTGGCACAAAACCATGAAAAATTAAAAAAAAAAAAAAAAAAATTAAAAAAAAAAGAGAGAGAGAAAGAAAACAACTGAGGGATGAAGAGTCTGCTTTTTTAGCAGTAACCAGTCACTAGATTGGCATTACTCTACTGTAGACCACATCTTGTCTTATAGTCATGATTGCCTATATCTGCTCAATCAGGCTTTGGAATTACATGGCTGTGAACATAAATACTAAAGGATTATAGAATTATGTATATACCTCTTATGTCAGAGCGAGTTTTCCTGAAAGCATTTTCTAACCAACTACTTAATTCTGGCTGTATGTTTTATTTTGTTATACTTTGACCCCAAGCTTTTTATTTCAACACAGTAGGAGGAGAAGTGCAATAATGATAATTATGAGCTAAACTACTATCAGGCTCCTAATAACAGATAATCCATGTCTGAAGTCATTAATACAATAATTGAAAGATGCCCCAAAGCCTAGAGTACAGAAGATATGACCACATGTTTACAACGGTTCTTTCTAACCTCGAATGCCTGTGCACTTCTGGCCAAGAAACAGACTGAGAGAAAATTTAATACAACCTGAAATTCACAGTTCCTGCCTGGTGACCTCATGACCCTAAAGGAGGAGGAGGGAAGCTGTGGTGGACACAGAACTGTCACAGTCCACCAGTCCACCAACACAACCATCTCCATCTTTGCCACCAGCAAGCCTCAACCATCGGCTGTCCTGCACAGGTCCCGCTGCTGCCCAGAGAGAGCTGTCAGGGGAATACAAGGTGCCAGCTGAAAGGTACCACTTCTGCTGCCACCCTGCCTGTCAGGCTTTCCAGAAGGGAAAACGAAAAATAATAATTAAAAACCCCCTCAACCTTTGGTCACTAAGGCAATGCTAGAACAACTATTGCGCTCACCTTTCACTTGGGTGAAACCACTGATTGGTATGTGGAAAATTCTAGCCACGGACTATCTGGCACCAAGACTTCATTTTCGAAACATCTAAGCAGCTGCTAACTTAACCAACTCCTCTACTACATTTGGTCTGTACTACACCTAGGCTCATAGCATATTGATAACATGCTTGTCACATCCATCCCTAGTTAGTTTTCATTCCCCCTTATGATTACTTACTAACAGCACTATTCCTACAATTGCTCTTGAGACATTTTGCAAAATCATCTATGGCCATCATCTGGCAACATTTTCTAAGCTGTGCTCAGATAAGCTGAGCCACGCTCTCAGTTGCAGTCGATGTCCCAACACTTTTAGCACTTTTTATTAAAAGCTATCCCTCTTTGCTATCACAACCACAGAATGGCTGAGGTGAGAAGGGACCTATGGAGATCGTCTAAGTCCAACCCCCTACTGAGATCAGGGGCAGCCGGAGCAGGGAGTCCAGGACTATATCCAGTTGGGTTTTGAGTATCTGCAAAGATGGAGACTCCACAGTCTCTCCAGGAAACATCTTCCTGTGTTTGACCACCCAAGTGACAATGGAAACACAAAATTGTGCTTCAGTGTCCAGAGGGCTAACTTCATAGTGAGGAGGAATGGTATGCACTGATGGCAGAATTATTAAACAGCAGTAGGTGGATATGTTCATTAAAAATGTTATTCCAGCTCTTGATAGACTCCAAATACTCTGCATGCACTGTGTTGCTTTTTATGTGCCATGCATTTCATCCTGCGAAAAGTACAGCATATTTTAACTTTATGCCCCTGAAGTCTCACTGAAATAAAAGCTATACATGAAGTGTTTCCAGGAGCTAATTCTCTTCCTGCTTATCTTTGTCTTGTCAGCATCATTCCTAAATAATTTTTCTTTACATACTGTAGAAGAGCATAATACAGAAAGATGGAGAAGTATACCCAGCCTTTTTACTCAAACCATGTTTTTTTGTTATCCTTCCAAACAGTAGATATTAACTAGTTTCTATTTTCAGTTCTGAATTTAGAAGGCTGGAAAGAATATAAATATATTTGTTTTTACCTTTGCTGCTGCTCATCATTATGCTGAGGCATATTGCTATTTGCCAGAAGGTAAAAGGAAAGATAAAATTAAGTGGGAGATAAGTCACACAAATGGAAGATATAACAGACTGTGAAGTGCACTAGCCAGAAAAAACCCCAAAACCAAAAAAATCCACCGACTACATACATAGCACACTTTCTTCCTCTGAGGCATTTTTTTGCAGATGACCTTTCTCAATTTTATACTGAGTCCTACAGATCAATAACCACTTTCAATATAAAGCAATCTGCAAAACATGGGGGCTATACAGAAAGCATAATTTATAGAGATTGACTACTGAAAGTATTGCACGGGAAGTTATATAAAATTCTACTCGTTAAACAGATTTAGAGTGCTTAAAAGCAAAAATGGTTGACTACAACTTTAAGTTAATGTATAACAATGCAAGTATTAGGAAACTGCAACCTCTTAAAAGTGTTCACCTTACCATTTCCCTTATTACATATTTTTAGCATTCTGTGCCATAAGACAAAATAGTACGGTTCAATGCAGCCAGAAAATACTGCAAATAATCTCCATCTCAAAGTTTCATTTCAGAACATCAGATTCATCTTATAAAAGTTACAGAAGTTCAAAAAGAAATCCCCAGCCTAAAAGAGAGTTACATTTCCCAGCTGTGCAGCACGTGCCTTTGGAACAGCAGGAGTGAGCGAGCCCACCACCTTCCCCTGGCTGCTCTGCGCATGGGCACTGCAGCCATCATGCCCAGCACGGCACAAAGCATTTGGAGACGCCGCTGGACCACTCAAAGTCAACCTAAAGTCGTAAACGGAGCAACCTTTCTCTCTTATCCTCTACCACTCAAAACATGTCCTGTGCAAGGCAAAGGATCCAAAGAACAAAACTTATGAAATGTCATTTCTCTGTAATCAGATAGCCATAACACATATGAAGAAGAACTCTAACATTAATTCTCAACTTCTTGATTTCATATCCTTGCTTCCTTTTCAAATAAGCAGTTTGGTTTTCCTTCATTTTTGTTTCCTCATTTTTCCTTCTACGGAAAAATACAGAGCTGTTCTTCCATGACACGATGGATACTCATGACAGCAGAGAAACCATGGCAAATTTAAAACCCCTGAGTCTATCTGATTTTAGGTGTGGACAGAATGCAATGTAAAGACCACACAACCAGGCGCATAGACATAGTTTGGTATATTTCAAAATTGCAAACTCCACTGTAGACTGAAAGCGCATGGCACTGGAATTCAGTCGACAGAGCCCACACTTCAGATAACAGCATAGAGCAGTACAGCTCCTACAAGATTTGAATATGCAAACAATGGTTTGCAGCTTTGGCTGCCCTAAGGCATAGCCTTTTTTTTTTTTCCCCCCTACTCTTCCTTTCCCTCAATTTTCTGCAGAAAAAAACCTGCATCCAAGTCATTAAATTAAAAAATTCTTCCACCAAAATATTTCCATTCATTTGGGTAATGTTTATTCACAGATAATCACCAATGTTTAGTAGCAAAAATGCAGGCATTTACCACTTGATTTTCTAGGCACTTAGTTTTTCTAGAAAATTAAGGTCCTTATATTATTAAAGTCATACAGCACTATTAGCCTCAGTCATGCTAGATGCAGCACTTTGCTCTCCCAAGGCAGTCCTTGGCTTTTTCAAACACAGATTTTTTTTTTTATTTTTTTTTTTCCCCCCAGATAATCCCCAAGATGTACATCATGATTTAGCCACACAGCACTAACCTGTGTGTATCTGTCTGGATCAATTCCAAGAATATTTTTCATCCCTTAATCTTCCATATTAACAGATCTAAAGGATGAAATTCAGGAAAAAAAAGAGAGTACATTTGCATACAAATGAGCAGTATTATAATCTGGTAGCTTCATTCTCTGTCTCCTCTGGATAACTCAGATGCTATTTTTATTTCTGCAGCAGCTTATGTCTGTCTTTCAAATAAGCGGATATGTTGAAGGTCTTCTCATGTGCTCACCTAACTGATACTATCTACTGGACAACTGATATTTTAGCTCAGCTCGAGACTGTGTCTTTAAAAGTAAGAAATGAGGCTGGTAATGAAGCGAGACAAAGTCTGAATTCCAAATTTATGAATTGTAGATTATAAGAAAGGGCTAACAATCAGAAACTGAAATGTCAAGTAACATGTTTTGTCTCAGCAGGAGCTAACCACAGTCAGTATTTCAAGATTTGTCTATAACACCACAATTATGGGGTTGGGAGAGAGTATTTATATCTACCTACTAGTACAAATTTCAAGTTCTGATCTTTCTGGTGCTGCAGAAATGCCATCTACCATAATTTTATGTCGCAAGGCTTTCAAAGCAAACAAAATATTCAACCACAGTTACATATGAATAATGCCATATATACCAACATCAGCAGGTGCAACACTTGCACAAAATGCAGAACTCAGAGGTAAACCTAGATATAAATTAAGAAAAGGTCACTAAAACGCTGAAAACTTGGCTTTAAATCATTCCCATGTCCCAAGCGATTTCAGTGCAAGACTCTCTCAACATACTGCAAGAGCTCCCTGAAATCTCATGCATCATTTAAAAATTCTGCCTATTTATCTGTTTAAGGATTAATGGCCATGCCACCTTCCCCCACTCTTTGTAAATTAACAGGGACTGACAATTTCTGCTCTGTAGCAGAAAATTCCATTAAGAATCGTACTGCAAAGGGACTGCCACATCCCAGTGCACCTGAAGGACCAGTGGTGCAATCTGGCTTTAGGAAGATGAAAGCCTCTTTGTTTCAGAGCAACCACCATCCTCCAAAAGGGAAAAAAAAAGGCCACATCGAACTGCTTTGCTAATCAATCTATAAGGTTTTCTTTCTTTCTTTCTGTCTTTCTTTCTTTCTTTCTTTCTTTCTTTCTTTCTTTCTTTCTTTCTTTCTTTCTTTCCCTCACTATAAACCTGAGGGAAAAAAAATGGAAAGAAAAAACTGTTTGATGGTTTGTAATTAATTGGCCTGATCTGAAATGGAACACCATACTGTTATTCACAGTCACAACTTTCTGATCACTAAAGAGCATCACAGAAGGCTAGTAGTTCATGCATTTTAGCTCTGAGTTTCTGAGCCTAGATGAAAGCCAAACACAAGAAATTTAACATTAACTCCAAAACATTCAGTGTTTGCGAGTTTCTCCCTTTAATGTCAGCCTGTATTGTTACCAATCTTTACGTTTTTATAAATTCACCTAAATGAATTCTGTACATTCTGAACATGAATTCCATCTCAATGAGGGCTTACATTGGGAATACATGTTTGAAAAATTAATTCCCTCATAAATTTAACTTCTGTTCCGGTGAGTTCATATGATAAGTTTCCTGATTAAAGCCTTCAGCAGTTCGCAGGGTCTCGTGCTAAGTAACAACCTCAAGAGCTCTCTTACTTGTCTCAAGGTTTGGGATAATAGGGAATGAAGCTTCTTATTTCTGCCACTAGTCATGATAGATAGAGCTCTGAGGCTTCAGCTAAGATGAGGATGCCATGGTGCTATATTTAGTGCAAATATAATACAACCTCAAATTCACAGTTCCTGCCCGGTTCCTGACTTTATGACCCTAGAGAGGGAGGAGGGAAGTTGTGTTGCACACAGAGGTGCCACAGCTTATGCTACCAGTCTGCTGATACAACCATCTTCCATGAAAACGAAGAGTCCCAAAAGTTTAAAAATCTACAAAACGAAAGGTCCTACAAAACAAAAATGTCCTAAAAGTGAATTAACATTACTCATACTTTACAAAGGGAAAACAAAATCAGAAAAAGATTAAATGACTAGACAAAAGTCACAAAAGACTGAACAATTGGAACGGGCACTGAATCACCACCTATTTCTTACTGAAAGACTGTCCTCCTCCTCTGTGAGCTTTTACAGATAAGGCTGAAGAACACCAGAGGTCCAGAGAGCTCATGCTCACCCACTACATGGGGAGAACTTTCTGGGTCATAGAGGAGCAAGCTGTCAAAGTGATTAAAAAGCCCAAACCTTTTATCCACACAGAAATCTACGTGCAAATTAAAAGAGCAGAAACAATTCACTACAAGGAAATTACTGAGAAAATGTCTCATCACAAAAAGGAAGATTAAGATCGAGAATAAGATCAAGACTGGAGAAAGCAAAGCCTCTCCATTACCTCTGTAAGCCAATCCTGCTCAGCTGAGCTGACACTGAAGATGCAGCTCAGATGAGAGTCTCTAAATCAACAGAAGTTTAATCTGAACCTTATATTTACCACAGCCACTAAATAACTAACACCAAACGTGTTCATTTTTTTTGTTTGTTTTAGAAAAACCTCATCTGCTCAGCCAGGTATTTTGCTGTCACATCTCAGAAACAATGCAAGTGGTCCTAAAGCAGCCCTAACAAGTCTGATCTATGCTATGCTTACACAGGCTTAAATTAACAATTTCACCGTCTCCCTTGGCAATTTAGTTTACTGGCTAACTGCTCTTGCATTTTTAATCCATGCACACTTAAAGTTCATTTTTTCAGGCTGCAGCAACATGGCTTCATTACTTCTTTTACCTTGAACAGCCAGAGCAACCAAGACCCCAGCTTCTGTAATACTGCCTTCCACACACAGCCTTCCTTCAGTTTCTTTCCTGCTTCTCTCTAAAGCATATGATGGTTTTGTGTTTGTCCTTTCCTCTTCAAATAGCATTCGGAACTAAACACAGGCTATGTTAAAACCCAACCATTGCCACACAAATCCCTCATGAAGAGCTTAGCAGATGAATCTTTACAGTGCACAACTGAAGTGCCCACAAACTGCCAAGCATGACCCAAAGAGAGGAAGAAGCAATTAATAGCTCATATATACAATAATCCTAATAAGTAAAACTGACAGCAACCTCCAAAAGGGAAGAAATGGCACTAATCACTCTACAGAATTTGTTTTGTGTGGGTTCAACCAGCTCAGCTGACCCGCCCTGGAGCTGCTAAGCACTAGATCTGATGCAGAGGAACTGGTGAGAGCAAAACTGCCTCCTTGCCCCTTAACATAATCTTAGCTTTAATGTCCAAGATGAGCATTAGTAAACAACTTCAGTCATTAAGAGTCAGTTAACGAGCTAACACAAATTATTTAATATTTGCTGTAGGCTAAGAGCATGCACACAGAAAATGACTGCAAATTGGAGCAATGCGCAGAAACTCTATCTTCCCTAATCTGCTCCTGTGTCGAAGGCTGTGCGAATGCTCATCGCGTTGCAGCATTTAGGGAACAGAGCCTCAGCGCAGTAACTAGTTCC
This sequence comes from Pampusana beccarii, assembly GCA_013399365.1. Lineage (NCBI taxonomy): Eukaryota > Metazoa > Chordata > Aves > Columbiformes > Columbidae > Pampusana > Pampusana beccarii. The sequence goes on along the minus strand of VWYH01006856.1, from coordinate 332,752 downwards.
AGGAAACAGATCACTGCAAGTATCTTCAAAATGAGGTCAACTGCGGGATTAAAGCCTATTATTGTCTGTTACTGGTGCAAACCTAATCCTTTAACACCTACTCAGATTGATTCTTCATTATTAGCCTGTACTGGCTTTTTAAAAATGTCAGTTTCTCTAAATATTATGCAGAGTAGAAAATACAATTGTGTTCTTATTTTTCAGCACCTTCAGCTTGATATGTGAAATGGACATGGTTCTTTAAAGGTGCAAATCTTCTGAAGTATATTTCTGTGCTTATGTGCTACAACTCTACTAAACAGCTTTTAAGCCATCTTAGCAAATCCCTTACTGCATGCCAATCAGAGATTTAAACATTAATTTTTAAACAATTTGTCATAACGTGGGTTGGCACCTCTCCTGCCTAGACTTCTTGAGGTCTTTTCACTTTTGAGCACCAACTATTATCACAAGTGGTAACTCCAAGCTGGTTTTGGAGGGTCCCACAGTAAATGCAAGCACACCAGGTATTCTGTAGTATAAAGGCGAGGAAATCCCACTATGTGGTTGTGTAATTAAAGAATTTTTTCTGGTGCCTGTGCATAAAGTAGAGAACTCGTGTCACACAGCCAAACTTAATTCAGGAATTTTGTGACATTCGTGCACTCAGTATTTCATCTGCCACATTTTTAAAAATATATTGTACCCACTCATTTCAACACTAGAACAGGTGCAACACGCCAAGCAACAGCCTAGTACAATCCTATTTTAGATAAAATGAAAGCATTTCATGAGCAAGAAGACTGCTTAACAGCACAGATGCTTTCAACTTCAATACACCAAACCATTTGGGCATTGGACTCTCCTCTTAGTTAAAATAAAAGGTAACAAGACACAAAAAAGCAGCTCGTTCCACAGCTGCCTCTTCAGCAGTAATAAAATTAGTCACAATTGCCACCTGTCATTAATATGCTGTGTGCAATAAAATATCATACAATAATATAGCAACATTTCTTCTATTACTAGCTCATCTTCCTGAAAAAAAAACCCTAAAAGACAACAATTATTACACATAATAATTCTTAAGAATATGCATCTTTTCACAAATACATTATTCATTTTGAAGCTAAAACTATGACTGATTCTATTGTAATCAGAAGAGAATTTTCATTGTTTTCAGTGGGCTCAAGATCTGACCCCAAAACTTGTGGTTCACTCTCAAAGCTCCTAGAGAGCTGACAAACTTTGTGTGCTTCTGAAGACAATTCTTGTGCCTTGCTTGGGCACTGTATGTCAAGAAAGGTAGAAAAAAATAATGCAATTCACTTATCCGTGGCAACTGTCACCGTACAGACTGTGCAGAAGTGGCTAGTTTGGCACGGCCCAGAAGGAGACATGTGGACAGGTAACCTTATTTACAGAAGTATTAAGCAGCCTTCAATCCAAGTGGCTTTACAGATACTGCTTCAGTTTTTCTGAGCACAAACTTTGGCTCTCTTTCTCGGAGCCCCCTGCACCAGACTGCAGGATCCGGGGCTGCTTCAGAGCTGCGCTCTCAGCCTGGCACTCGACTCCGTTTTCACTCTTCTGCCTGAATATGAACCAGTGGCAAGAGGCTCTGAAGCAATTCCCATCGCGATGCCAGAGTGAGAAAGAAAAAAGAACCACAACCAATCCGTAAGAGGCAGCAACTGCACAGAAATGTTATCAATTTAACACTCCAAAATTAATAACTTATTTTACACTATGAGAAGGCATTGTAGTACTGTTCCCCTACAGGCAGAATACAAATCAAGTTTAAGCAGGATAAGCGAAAACTAAATAGATTTTCACTGAGCTTCTCGCAAATGAGTCTGTTGTTTAGATTTAATTGTTTTCTTCCTTTAGAAAGTGCCCAAGAAACTAAAAATGTCATGGGTGACAACCTCTGTACCTATTCCAAGTTCTGAAAAAACAGGCAATGAACAATGTACACCAACCAACCTTCTCACCCAAGCGTATACTTCCAAGGAGAGCCATTATGCAGACAAGTGGGTTTTTTTTCATAATTCAACCTGAATGCATTATTTTTCCAGGAACATAGGTTAACCTAAGTGATTTTCACGCTGTATGTTTAAAAGGTATAACTCATTGCACTTGTATTTTCATCCCTCTACAGACCATATACAAGCCAAAAAATGACAGCATGTGTTGAGATGTCATCTCATGTAAAAGACCGATTTGGGGCGCTTTTGATAGCAATCGCATTAAATGCTACTTCAGTTTCCCTTTCCCCAAAGGAAAAGACTGAAATAATTGATTTTGTGGAATTTCTGCGGTCTTTCATTAGAACAATGACAGACACTCAAAAAGACTTCTGACAGCATGAGGCAGACAATACTGAGAGAGGAGTATCTGGTTATCTTAGCACACAGCTCCCAGCAGACTGCCTTTGGGTCCCATTAACTCCTATCAACTAATCTGTCCCAAATAGTCCTCTGCATTTCTCTTGACAGCTACAAGTGAGAGGGTTTTCAGTAGTACCTCGAAGCAATTTACAGATTATAAATAATGTTGCCACTGGATATTTACTTAGAGGTAAGAAAAAATATTGCAAGGGCTTCTAAGTTTCATTTTCTTAATGAAACAGAAGCTTGCAACATCTGAGACAAAACGAATGTACTTTTTTCAACTTCAAGAGGAGATTTTTATCCAAGTTGTGCGACCAACTTTCAACTTACTGAATTCTGCACTGAGCTTGGTATTACAGTTTGTGACAAACTGGTGGCCAGACAAGATGATGCACTAGTGCCCTGTTTCCTTGGGCTCTTACGGGTTTGAAGAATTTCATTCTTTGAAGTCCCAATGTAGACCCTGACACGAGGATTAAAGAAAACTTGTCATCATTGTTCGCACTGACATGCAAATAGCTGGAAAGAAATACTCGTACCAAATCAAATTTGTTTTGATGCAAATGAAATAATCTGCAGAGAACATTTACATTCTGTCTCTAGGAGATCATATAATTCCATTGACTTCTGTAGCTTTCAATCTTTCATCTTTATTTAAAAATAATATTGTTCAAGTAATTTCTCTAATGTTTCCAAAAAACAGTTGCTGATTTGTTTGTTTCCTACTGGATTCCTAGAAGAGAACGTTCAAAACTAAAGCTCTACAAATAGTGACAGAACTGAACAACACCGGCCGTCACAGATCTTCCAAGAAAATAAAACAGCTGATGTTAAAATAGGCTATTAACCACCAAATAGCTTGGTCTCCTAACTAGAAGTTATTGCAGTTGCAAGTCATTGACAAAAACCAAACCAACAACAACAACCCACAAAAAAATCCACCAAAAAACTCCACCACCACAAAACACCAACCACTTTTGAAACAACTGAGCAGAGGGTTCCAAAGCAAGGGAAAATGTGACTACCAAAATACAACTCAGATGAAAAATGAACTACTTCTCTTCAATGAACTAAAGAAAGTAAAGCATTATAAACAGGCTGTAACAAAACCAGATTCTACCTAGAAAAAGAAACATTCAGTCCTAGTCATTAGCAGATTTATCTACTCACTGCTGGAAATTCCTGGAAGACATCTGTGGAAAAGCAAGGCCATGCCCTGCTCTGGTGGGAACGCTACTTCTCAGCACCTCACATGGGAGGAGGGACAAAGAGACAGGGGATCTTGCTGAATATTTTATTTCTCATTATTACGACAGTGAGAGCTTCTGCTTTGATCTCCTTTCTTCCTCTGCTCTGTTCTTCCATCTCATCTCCTCCACCACACTTGAACAGCACTGCACTGCAGGGCAGCCAGAGCCAGCACCCTGTGTGCTGCCCCGTCAGCCCAAAGCATTTAACGACGTGGTGCTTGCTACCAGACCCCAAAGTGAAGTTCCTGCTGTTAATAGCTTCTGCTAATGGACATTATTATCACCACCTTTTTTTTCTCAAATAAATACATGTTAGATTCCCCAGAAACTTTTATTTTTCCAGTGACTGAAGCACTCTAATCCAAACTGACTAGGTTCACTTCCAGTTAAGTTTTTGAATCTTTTCCATTTATGAACCAGTACAGAATCCATAATTAGATGGTTTCACTTCTAAAAACTGTAGGTAGCATCTTTCCACACAAATGCTAAAATTTATTCTCAGCTAAACCACCTATCCCAAGCAATACAAGCCCTACAAGATAAAGGGAAATCATAAAGAGACTGGAACTGGAGCACAAATCCATGCAAACAAACAAATTAAGACTAGCAGTCCAAAGATATAACAACACTTTGCACTTACATAGTATTTTTCACATTCAAAACACTGAAAACCTCAACTAACAAAAATCAAGATACTATGCTGTTAAAAAAAAAATTGTAAATCAGCTCAAGCTACATCAATAATTACAAATGCAAGTCATAGGACGAAGTTCAAAGAAATACACATGAAACTTTCTTTGACTGGAAGTTATTTGCCTCCATTTCAAGCCAAGCCTCATGGAAAACTCAGTAAGGTCAGTCAATTAGCTTGTATCTGTCTTGGCTCATACAGCCTATTCTGTCTCTTTGAAAGTACGATTTTCCTCTACAGTCCTCTCCACAGTGCTTTACCTTGTCTAACTTTGCATGCTTCCAACAATTCTGTCCCTCAGCAAAGCTTCAATCAATTTTTTTTCATATCCCTTATCAAAAGCAAATACCGTTCTCTCCCTAGCCTGCAGCTCAGACTGAAGGTTTGATTTTAAAATAGTATTTCTTCCTAAAGTGAGTCATCTTAAATGCCAGTGCTTTACATTTTAGTATCAATGCCATCATGATTTTAGATCAAGCACTGACGCCTATGGATTTACACATGAAGCCCTGTTAAAAAATCCAATTTGGATGGCAATTAATCTCTCATTAATTTCGCACTTCTATTGTAAGAAAATAATTCATTGGACGAGTCTGTAGATCTCACTCAAGAATACATTAGTAAGCATCCCAGTGAGTCATAAACACCAAATACCTACTCAGTGCTACTAACAAGACCCCGCCAAGGTTGTTTCTGAATATTATCCTCTGTAACAAGACAACAGTGTTATGCAAAACCTCAATTTTACAGCTAGAGGAGACAGAGCCCCAAATTCACACTGTCATCTGAAGCTTCCCTTCTGTCCTCTCTTATAACTGAAATATAACATTTTTTAACATTTATTTGGTTGAAAAGTTCATTTTAATATCTGAAGGTGAATGTTTCTTTTTACAAATGTCAGCTAAGTTGGCTGAGCTGTTTAAATCATGCAAATGAGAATAAATAATTCCTTTTTATAATTAAAAGACTTCTTTTGCAGAATCACAGGCTGGCTGAGGTTGGAAGGGACCTCTGGAGGTCATCTGTCCCAGATGACCTGTCCCAGTGCTCAGTCACCTTCACAGTGAAAAAGTGCTTCCTTATGTTCAGACAAGACCTCCTGCATTTCAGATCATGTCCACTGCTCCCGGTGCTGTCACTGGGCACCACTCATCTCTCATTGAAAAGAAAAAAATTCAGATTTTACAAGTTCTAAAGGGACAGTGAAAACAAGTCTTTTTACATTTTAAAGAAAATTTAAGTAACAATCGAGGCTGCAAGAACCTCATTTATGTTAATGTCTGCATTCCCTTGCTAAATTTCTATTTTTCCATTTCTCAATACAATTACTCATTTAAATATTTTAGCCCTTTAACTACTGTGCACCATGGTTTTTTCTATTTTTCAAAAATCTGTGTCTTACGCAAATTTTATTCCTTTGTACAGTTGCTCTAGTTTGTAGGTGTCTGTGTCCTTCACCTACACTTTGCATTTTAATATCGTCTCAAGGGAATATGCTCATTAAGTTGCATCATTTCCATATATTTATTTTACTCCATTCAACAATACAGATATTAGACAGTTAGTATCTTCCTCACTAAAACTTTAAAAATGTTCACCATTTTCAAGGTGGACAAATATTACTGAATTAACTGATCTGCTAGCTGAATTCAGAGTAAAGTAGCCTTATCATGAAACACTAGCGTGCTGTTCTTACACCACTGTCTGCAACATGATCTAAGCTGGGAAGCTGGACACCTCTAATAAGACCCACAAGTCTTCCCCTCAATGTATGAGATCTTTCTGAGAAAGGCAGTCAGAAGAAGCAGTACATCAGTACATTCGGCACATCAGTATTACTCTAGAGCAAGCTTAGCAAAATAATACATACCTATCATGTGGTCAAGACAGATTTATCAAGTACACTGCCTATATAAACACATTTTTAAATGCTTACATTTTTTAAAAAGTAAAGATTATCTTATTTCTCATGACAAAAGTCTAAAATAAGGATCACTGATTATACTAAAACTTTAAATATATAAAGGCTGTAGATGCTAGAAAGAAGAATCTCCAGCATTTCAAATACACTTATTTCCGTTAACTTGGTAAGTGAAGAGCTGCTCTGAATTGCCAACCCTGTAACATAAAAACTCCATCTTCTAGCTAAAAGGTAAATAACGTCTGTTTAGTTTCAAGGCTTGATAAAATTTAAAAAGATTTCTCCAAACTGTGGGATGGGCTTCCTGAATGCAGCCACATACCTCTGCATCACAAAATCAGCCATAGTCAGGTCCCAGGGTGGGCTTATCGTGGAGGAACGAGCGCGACTCAGCCTGCGCCCTGCCTGGTTTTGTGCTCCTCCTCCCTAACTCCCCAACATGGAAAAGCAGCTTCTGTTGCTTTATGAGCTTCCCTGCAGACCCTTCAGAGGATAAGCAAAGGTACAGCAGTGGCAGCAGCTCTCCTGCCTGCTCTGAACCCCCCGTTGCAGCGAGCAGCTCAGGACGAGTCTGGCTGCAGGAGCAGGGCCAGGGCCACCAAGGTGGCTGGTGCCCCAAAGAGGACATGAAGGCTCCACACCTCCAAGAGAGAAACACAGCTTGCAGAAACAGGGATTTAGGGCAAGCTTCTCACAAGGCGCATGAAGATGCAGTCACTGTCAAGCAAGGCAGCAGCTCTGCGCAGTAATCTTGTCAAACCAAGCTCCCTTTTCTCCCATGAGCAAACAGATCTCATTTTCAGGCCCCAACTGTATGTACAACGCTCCAGGTCTGCCAGTGTGATTTTGACAGACTGACTGACACAGCTTTTGAAGCTGTTCAAAGTCTTTTATCCGTATGTGTGCATGTTGAATGCAGCCATCCTTCACACTGAAAAAAAATAAATACTATCATCATTCATCGCCACTGTTTTGACAGATATTACATGGAACAAAGAAGCAGGAATTGTACTGGGAGTCCATGTCAGGTCCTCTATCCATCACCAGTTCAAATGTCCCCCACTAGGCCTTCTTTCAAAGAAACACATCAGCCCTAACTATAACAGGTGGTAATTGGCATTATTATGTTGGCCACCATTCGCAATGGTAAGGGAGTGAGGGAGACAGGGAGAAAAGAAACAAGCATTATGTCACTTTATGGATTTTCATTTCTGGAATGCGTAGTTCTTGTTCCTCTAGACTCAAAATGCACATAAGGCAATTTGAAAACACACTGAGAACAGGAAAAAAAAGATGATTCAAATGTATGCCTAGATTAGATTTTGTATGAGGAACACACTAGCACTATTCAAATCAGGGAAATAAATTACTGTAAAGGGATCTTGTATAGGTCTATTAAATCAGGAGTGGCATAAAGTAACTAGCTAACAACTGATACTGCTTTCTCCAGCATAGAAAATAAAGGTCAAAGAAAATGAGAAGGATGGATATTCAAACAACAAACGAATATACTTTTTCCACACAACTCACAGGTAAATACTACAATTCATTATACAGGACAGGTCAAAATTTTACACAGATGCAAAAAGCATAATAATAACAATAGATATTTGTACCATTTAAACAAATACCTAAATGGGCCAACTAGAAAAAATAATCATCAATAAGAATGCCATGAAGTGGCAGCTATGCAAAGCAGAAACAAACTGCAGGTTGCCAGAAAGTATAATAAAACAGCAGCATAATGTTTAGCATGTTTGTTTTGAAGTTTAGAGCTTGGAGCATGGGTGGATCCTACCAAAATGCTGCCAAGTCACACGTTAGACTTTTCTCCTGCCCTCAATAATATAACCTGTTCGGCAACAATAATTTGGCACAGATGAAGGTAGCAACACAGATTTCATTTAAATGATCCTGTAACAAGTAGGGTCCATTTGTGGAGAAATGATCTATTAAAAATAAGATGTTTTAGAGAAGCCTGTGCAGTTGGTCTCTATTTGCCTATAGCATTCTGTTTGCTACAAAGGGCTTTCCTTGGGAAAGATGAGAAGAAATCACCCAGGCCAGCAAAACCCAAAACCTCAAAAGGATGCATCTTTTTTACAACTTCTAGACTTCAACTGGCAAAACATTTCAGTACTTGGATCTTCAGTGCTTAATGGGTAGATATGGGCCCTGATCCTGTAATTCCAACCAAAGAAAGCAAACTTGTATTTTGGAAGAGCAGCTTTCTGACTGGTATCAGCATTGCAGCCTCCTCCTCGCAGCTGGTCATTCCTGGGCAGGTTGAAATCTCCAGACAAAACCCAACCAGAGCCTATGGGCTGCACATCCACGAGGCACCCTGCTTGCTCCAGGCCACATCCCAGCTCAGGATGCCACATTGCACTGTGACTTCCACCTCTGCGTAACATCTCACATTTTTGTGTAACAGGTCAGTATGCGCTTCTTTTCCTGCCCTTTTCTGGCCAGCTTTACTGCAACACTTGTGTATTTCAACTGAGCTATTTTTATCTATTTTGGGTCCGCTCCCTTTGCTCTTTTATCTGCTACCCACGTTTTTCCCATTCCTTTGAGTAGCCAGGAACTAATCCCTTTGTGGGTGGTTTGCAAGAGGTCTGTTGGGCTTGTCCTTGTGCCTGATTATTTTTTATTTATTTATTTTTAATCTTTCCTGGCTATGTATTTTATTTGGCAGTTTTATGTAGAGATTTGGTTTCAGTGTTTCAAATCTATTTTAATTCAGGCCACAGATGCCTGACAATAGACAAATTAATAAATGAGCTAAAATAAAAAAGGATGATGTTCAAATGGTTTCACACCACTCATGGGCAAGAATAGAGTTGCTACAATAAAGCATTTCAGTGGTAAACACATTAACAGGCCCAGACAAGAGGTAAACATCCAAAGGTGCCATGATCTAATGCCTTTCATCTGAAAGGACCCTGGAGCACTTTATTATATAGCTTTATTTATAAAAGGGACATCATAAAATAGATTAATTTTCTAAAAGACCCAGCATGCTATTTGTACTAGAGTTTGTCATATACTTTTAACAGCTTTCTGATGTCAGGTGGTTTGGCATCTTCGTGACTGAGAGATCCTGCCTCGGTCTTTTCTGCTCTGTAGCTTGACTCGGTTTCTTACTGCTGGGACCCTTCACTGATGAAAACCCTGCAAAACAGGGGAAGTGAAAAAGAGGTTCTGCTACGATGCAGCTTCAGGAGCAGCCTGTCTGCATTTACAGATCAACCCAAGCCACATGCAACACAGAACGCTACCACTATGGATGTGGCTCTTGCAGCTGCACAAGGCACAACAATTTATCAGTGCTGGTGGCAACAACAGCAAGGAGAAGGGCAGCCAAATCTCCTTTCTCAGCACGGCCCTGACAAAGCACCTGGGCTCCAAATCTGTACCACCTTCAGCAAAGCACGGTAATGAGCATGTTCTACAGCTGCTGCTCAGGTCACTTCCACCTGAGGGACAAGTACAACTTGCTGGTACATACTATCTATTTATTGCTTCTGGAAAGTATACGACTATAATGCTCCACACAAATTCCAGTCACGTGGCAGAGGAGGAGCCAGAGCACACAATTTTCTCTTAACACTTGAATAAGGTATTGGTTCATCTGGGTAGAAAGACTGGGCATCACTGGTCTACATACACTGCACTCCTCATCACTAGCTGTGAGAAATGCAATATAAAATGGCAGGCTGATTCCTTGGAATGACACCCGCTGCTTCAAGTGACAATGACAAGAAGTGACAAGAAATTTCAACACAGAATCCAGAGTTATCAGCTTGCTAATAACAACCCCAAAATGAATACAAATTGATAAGCAGCCTTCCGTCAAACAATTATGGGATTGTCATGATTAGAGTTGTTCCAAAAATTTCCAGCTGATCAAAAATCCTCAAAAGCAAGCCTCTTATTTCCAATGTAGACTACTACTGGCAAACAGAAATGGAAAAATCTGTGTCTTCAATTTTATTTTAAATATTTTCAAGGTTTCCCCTCCCTACTTATCCCAAGTAGTGAATGAAGAAGACTACTTTCTTTGAGCAGAACTACAAAGATTAACAGGAGTGAGTGAAATGGCTTTTGAAAATTGTATTTTAAGTGAAAAAGTTCAAATACTTTCAATTTGTTAAAAAAAACCAAACACCAAAACGAAATAGCAAGTTGTCATTATCACCAGACTAGATTATTGTTTTACATAATCTAACACGCTCCACTAAAACCAGTGCCATCCACGCAAATATTTTTTTAAAATCATAACCTATCTTTTGCTATGGTAACTAAGTCCATACTGTAAGAAGTCCCCACAAGTGCAACAGCACAGTATGATGGTATTATTGTTAATAAAGAACACTTGTAAAAATAATTTGGTAAATTAACCATCATCAAATTGGACAGTGAGCCCAAAAAAAGCACCCTCCAGAACCACCTTGAAGGATAAAGGGCATTTAAAAAGATATTTTACTCCCTTTTTAAAGCCTCCTCTGCAGTTCACACACCTTCTAGATGGCATTTTATGGGTCTCTGCCTCATTCTGGAAATATAAGGGATTTAAAATGCAGTCTTAAGGGTGATTTATTTGACAGTAGCAACTGTTTACTCAATAAATTTGCTCCCCATGTGTATTCAACACTCACCTCTGCTAGCATTCAAGATAAAAAGTTAATGCTACAGAGTTAGCATAGTAAAGAGAAAAGATTACATGGTTTTGTTTCTTTCAAAACGAAGAAATATCTTTACTCATAAATACAACAGTTTATTCCATTATACCCACTTAAATCCCCTAGATGATAAAGGAGAGCTAACCTACTTTAACCTACAAAACTTTGATTAGTGGTGAGGTTGAAAAGCTCGACCTGATTTTTCAGACTGCAGTGGTTTTGCAGTACTGGTACGTTTGCTGATCAACTGTCTGTATTTCTCAAGCGATTCTGGAGTTAATTGACAATGAGAAAGTTCACTCCATGACTATCTGACTTTCTTCTAGCTTTCACGCCTACCCAAGGGATTCACACTACCATGTTTCAGATTCAATTAAATGCCTGTGATTCGCAGTCTTAATCACTACAGCATATATCACAGATTTTTTTTTAGAACACTTTCAAAGTCAAGCTCAACAGCACAAGTTAGATCTAACATCTCTACCGTTACCATCAACAACACCAAACTCAATTATTAAAACTTCACATTAACAGAAATCATGTTATACATCCTCTAGGTACAATCCACATGATTACAATTTTTCTGAAGCTCCAAACAGGTGATTTCTAAGCTGACAAACAGACTGAATCACAATGAGCTGGATGTGAAACGCATCTAAAAACCTTCTTACTCTGCATACTATACACCTGAAGTCTCAAGTTCTGAAATTAGTTATGCTGTCCATCAGGGAATCCCTCAAGATTAGCTAGACATATATCACAAAAACACTGCATTGGTGCCCACATGCTATGGGGCCAAATATTACTCATGATCAAACTCTGAAGATGAGTCACGAAAATTTATTTTTAAATTGGCATGTGAAATGAAATCCCTGGAAGAATATCAAGACTAGAGTCACAAAAGCAAATGCTTTGAGACCAAGAAAGGGTGGCTACCTGCGTAGAATGATAGTATCTGAACATTTAATGAATATCAATTAATTCATCTTCACAGTTCCAAAGACAGTAAAATGATTACTACCGTTACACAGAAAATGAGAAATACATCCCGGTTACAGTGAAAAGCTCACTTACAAAAACAATCCTTCACAGCACCTCCCGCCTCAACCACAGGACTTCAGTTTTCTTGATGCCCTTCACTGCATACTTACTGATTTCCAAAGCAAGTAATACAGAGCTCGTTAGGCACCTTTCCCTCATTCACAGGCACTATTCAGGCACTGAATGGAAGAGAATTACAAGCAGTNAAAAAAAAAAAAAAAAAAAAAAAAAAGGTATGTGTTCAGGTAATTGAAAACTGAATCATAATATGTATGCACCAACACATTCAAAGAAATGAACTGACATGGTAAATCAGCCACAGGTAATGCTGACATTTCATAACTTCTGATAGCTTAATCCTTCTCTCTGATACACAATGGCTGTCTGACAAATTGTTCAAGCTTTACAAAAGAAATAGGAAAAACCCACATGGTGCTCCTGACATCCACCATCAATCCACAAAACGATGAGCAGGACTGATATCTACTATCCACATTTAACTAACAGCTATTAAAGTTGTCAGCTCTGGTTTGGATCACTCACTGGAGAGGACGAAGAAATGTTGACCACATCTGATAGCTGTTTATGAATCAAGGGCAATTCAGGATCTCAGAACCACAGGTCCAACCCCAGGGCCTGGCACAAAATCTCGCTAGAGAAGCGGCAGGCAGGGCTGCCTGCCCTTTGCCTTTCCTCCCCTCCCTTGGGCACTCCTGCATCTCGCATCCCAACACTGCCAAACGTCCACCCTGCCCTTTCGGCCGCCCTGTTCCCCAGGGCCTGCTCATTCCCCACTTCCACCCAAATTCTCAGCTCTTTCCCTGCTCTCATGGACGCTGCTATCAGTTAACATGTCATTAATTACGTATTAGATCGCTACATCAAATTAGTAAAAACCCTGCTTGAATAAATGCCAGAAAAAATAATAATGGATGCTTATCATTTAAAACGCTCTATTTTTTCAGCAGTACAATAACAATATAGGAAACTTTACAACTTCTAGAGAGTAGAAATAATGCTAATAATTTAGGTGCTGCTATTATTTGCAACAATAATTTTAAAATAACATTTTATAGCAAGCTCTTTCTAATGCTACTAGTAGTACTAGAGAAACAAAAACCAAATGTAAGAAACAAGAGGGCCTTCAGTGTTAAAAAGCTTTCAAATTTCTGTACTGGAGACTACAAACACAAAAGATAAAAGTAACTTAAAAATAACAGCTACCCAAAAGCACCATGTTTAAAATCTTTCAAGTTTATGTCTTATTTTCAGACAGGAGATAGACTTGAGACTAAATATCTGCGTGTTGCAGTACAAAAGTGTCATGCTTGGAAACTACTTTGAAAAAATATCTCAGGTAACGTAATAAAATACCTAGTGCATAGCAATAATTTTCATCTTGGGTACATGTACCAAAAAGGTGTCTCTAGTTTAGTTTCAGCCATGATTATCATCAAGTCTTCACAGCACTAACAATGGGGATCTTGCAAGGCAGAGACACTGAAAGCACATGAACAGCCACAGTAAGAGCAGATATTATTTTCTTCAAAACAAAATAGCTGAATAGGAAAAATATAAGGCCAGAAAGCTTACTCCTTTGCTTAGTATGCAATTCATGCCTATTCACAACAGATTTGAAGAATCATTAGTTAACAAATAAATATATTCAAAGGTCATTATAAAAAAAGCTATGCTCTCATTTAAAATAGTATCATATGTTACGGTACGTCTCATCTATTCACACATTTATCAAGCTCCATACAAATTTTTAGCTCACTACAACATGTGTTTTACATTTTTGAAGCTAGCTGAAAGTAAAGCATGAAACATCAGGAGACTGTATGAGGTCCTCAGATCAAATGGTTTAAGTTTCTCATTAGCTTATTCTTCTGTGAAACAGAACTTTTCTACAGCTGCTATTTTTCAACAGCTTTACTTATTGTCAGAAAAAATGTATTACAAATCCTTTCATTTTTATACATATGTAAAATACAACTTCATTATATGATGTTTTCTAGTCACATGAACAAGCTGGAGTCCTTCAAGTCTTACAAACAAGTTTCGATTATCGTCACAATTATGCGTCAAAGCTGCAGAAAGAGCAACGAGGCATGTATGAAAACATCATATATGTACAGAAACAAAATTACGTGTGTTTGCCTCAAATGGTAGTTTAGGCTCATCTCTTTTTAGAGAAGACATCTCTCTCTCTTTCCCATCTCAGCAATAAAGTGGCTCATTTTAGTTGTCAGCAGCAGCTCAGGACGGAGAAGCGACTTCCACCTGTAATTACTGATACCCACTGCCAGCTACTAAACACATCTGGCCTGTGTGACCACGTCTCATTCCACTCTGAAGGAACAGAGCAGAGAGGTGGCTGAGGGACGACAATTTTAACATGTACCCAGTGACCACAGAGACTAGAACAGTTACCACAATTAACCCAATGAAACCCCAGCTCCAGGTAGGGCCTTTAATAATACATAATAACACTGTGCCAAAACCTAATTTGAATCTGTTTAATCAACAGAAGGACTTTATGGCAGTCACAAGACATAATAACAAGGTACACTTGATTGCATAAGTAGTATGTATTAAAATGACAATATTCTAATTTAATTTGCTAACCTCCCTGCTTGATTTATTTCTTCTGGAGAAAGTACTTAAAGCAGGACAAATTTTATCCTTAACAACTATTCTTGAAACACTGCTTCAAAAGACTTATGAATTCCTTCTAACAAGAAAAAAAATATATATATGTATAGTCCAGTCCATATTTCTCAATAAACAAGTGTTGGTTTACATTTTTATAACTTGCATAAGCATTGCTAATAGTCAAGAGAGCTTATAACATGCAGACTCTCTCTCAAGTGGAGTGCAGGGCCTGTGTTCCCTAACTAGTAAAAGGACTACTAAATCTGAAGAAACCATTGAGGGTGTTATTCTGGAAACCATAAGAATGCTGCAAATGCAATGAAATTTAAATGAAACATGTAGATGACTGATGGCATTCCATGGGAAAACAGCAATTCCTACTCTAACATCTGTGATCAATGGGGTATCTCATGGGCAAAAGTAGAATTCCTAAGATGACATACATGATAAAACATTTATCTTATGTACTGATAAACGTAACTTATGCTAACCGCTCACTTTGTATAGTAAAGCAATCTGTGCCTGTAACTGCAATATCAACTGTTCTTCCATTTCACTTTACTCAGTATTGGTCCCACGTAGGTCATGAAATACATGCTTAAATCAAGACATTACCAGAACTAGAAGTGATACATACTCTCAAACTGCAGCCTTTTTTAGCCACTTAGTCCTCTGTGTACATTTAAGACACCTTATTTCAAGGAACCACAATTTTGAGTATCTATTTCTTACAATAAATATAACTCCTTCCACAGCAACACCACATTAATTAACCAAGCATTTAACATGATCACTTCTGTGCAGCAGCAGAAAACACACTTCATCATATGCTCCCAGAACACTTCTGGATTGAGGAGCAAGGTATTTGTATATTAGCAGGCTCAAGAAATACTTCACAGGACCAAATCAGAATTAAGGAAAGAGGAAGAACTGGGAATAGGATCCCTTTTCCTTATGATAATCCTAACATAAAGGTCTGCTTTTAAACCTTGCACACTAAGGTCTCTAGTATGCCATCAACACTCGCTTTTACCAACAGTAGAGCATCAGAAAGCTGTCTTGTATGCTCAAAACAGCCTTCTGTGATATCTTCACGTATGCATCCTTTGAAGATAAGGTCATTCCTCAAGAAAGGTCCTCATTAGGGTAGCTAGAAATTACAAATATCTCTCTGTTTTTAGTATTTTGTAACTGAATAATCAAGCCTATGAGTCTCCTTCCTACCTTATTTTTTTTCCCACGGATGTAATCCTCTGTTGTGTCTCTACCTGAAGAACGACCTTGATTCATTCCTGTTGATGCAATCAGATTTTCTGTGAAACTCAACTTCCTCTAGCTCTTCCCAGGTGAAAGGCTTGAGAGCTGTCTCTTCCCTGGGTGAAGAACCCGCTGTCTTCCTTTTTTTTCCACCTTATTCAGATGATGGACTTCTTCAACAGGCTGAAATGCTCCCTCTTTCTCAACCCCTTCAACACCTCTTATAGGTCCCTGTGCTTGGCCCCCTCTCCAGGACACTACTCAAAATACTAATTTCAGAAGGTTACCATACTGCCAATAATTGGCCTTCAGTTGTGTCTTCTGCTGCTGGCCATTATCCTCTCTAGAAACCACATCTGTAGAACTGACTATTGCCTTCTGTTGACTGACAATGAACACCAAGTCCCCAACATGTTTGCTCAGCTTCACAAAAGCCAGTGTCATTCTCAGCTTGGACAACATTTCTGAGACTGGCTCTACTCCAGCTACACCTGTCTCTCCTGCACATTTGCAGGTAAATGTACATACCTATCCCTATGTAGTAATGATCTGCTGCTGCAGGTTTCTTCACTTGTCTTTCCTTGGCAAAAGGTTACTTGCCATTTTCTCATTTTACATGCAGGTGAGCCAACTCAGTAATTAGGGCACGGCTATCTTGTGATATAATTTAATCCAGAAGTCAGATCTTTCACTGTCTACATTTAGCATCTTTTTATTACTTCATTTTAAGCTGGGCTGCAGATTTCTATAGCTTACAACAGACTTGTGCTCTGCAGCTTATTCTAAAACCTCTTTTAAAGTGGCATGACTTGAGCTTTCTGAACAGTATCTTCTCCACTTCAGCTTAGTGACAATTTTCCTTCCCAAATTCTGCTTCTCCTGTGAAGTCATGCTCACATCCAACAGTTCTGACTTCTGTATTTTAATTATCTCTGCCTATAACTCCTCATGAGGATTCTGACTACTCTCTAACTGCTTGACTACTTGGAATACCATCTGGATTTATCCTCAGAAAAAATGCTCTCTGCCTCCACTGGCACACCAGTTTGTCCCCTCATTTTAGCCAAACCTGAATGGCTTCTCTCCACACTTTTGCATATTCAGCACTTCTCACCTGCCTTTGTGTTTTCTGATGTTGCTCCACCAGTTTAGGTGCATTCACCTACATTTACAAACAGACTTCACAGAATCACAGAATGGTTGGGGTTGGAAGAACCTCTGGAAGGCCCTGTGGGCAACCTGAGCCAGTTGCCCTCACAGTGAAAAAGTCTTTCCTGATGTTCACAGGGAACCTCCTGTGGTTTAGTTTGTGCCTGTTGCCCCTGTCACTGAGCCTTCTCTTCAGGCTGAACAGTTCCAGCCCTCTCAGCCTGTGAGGCGCTCCAGTCCCTTCATCATCCTTGTCACCCTCCGTTGAACTCTCTACAATATGTCCATGTCTCTCTTGTACTGGGGAGCCCCCCAGAACTGGACACAGTTCTCCAGGTGTGGCCTCACCAGTGCCGCGCAGAGGGGAAAGATCACCTCAGCCTGCTGGCAATACTCCTAATGGAGCTGAGGACACCATTTGCATTCTTTGCTGCAAGGGCACATAGCTGGCCTATGTTCAATGTGGCTTCCAACAGAACCTCTAGGTCCTTTTCTGCAAAGATGCTTTCAAGCTGGGTGGCCCCCAGCCTATACTGGTGCCTGGGGTTACTCCTCTCCAGGTGCAGGACTTTGCACTTCTTGTTGAACTTCATGAAGTGCCTGTCAGCTCATTTCTCCAGCCTGTCAAGGTCCCTCTGGATGGCAGCACAACACTCCGGTGTATCAGTCACTCCTTTCAGTTTGGTGTAATCTAAAAACTTGCTGAGGGTAAAGTCTGCCCCATCATCCAGATCATTAATGAAGATGTCAAACAGAACTGGACGCAGTATTGACCCCTGGGGTACACCACTAGTCACTGGCCTCCAAATAGAGTTTGTGCCACTGATCACCACCCTCTGGGCCCAGACATTCAGTCACTTTTCAATCCACCTCACTGTCTGCTTATCACGTATGTACATCAACAGCTTGTCTAAGAGGATCTTATGGGACAGAGTCCTGACCGCAGAGAACAACTGAAAATCAGGCTCCACCAACACATATCTTCCACCAACCTGAGAACCCTGCTGTTAATCAGGGCAAGGGGTGTAAACTCCTTCCTGCCAGAGTGACCCTTTTGAGCAGCAGAATAAAACCACTTTACTTTGTAGTTTCATTGCTTTATGACCAGGCTAAATAAAGCTGTATTTTCTTCATTAGTAAAGTAATCTAACTTACATCTAATTTCCTTAAAAAAAAAAAAAAAGGGATGTATAAGATACTATTTTCCAATATACTAATCTGTCAAATAATTCTAGAACTGGAACATCACAATTCTATTTTGAAACTTAAACCCAGCACTTCTTTTTGAAGATTCATAAAAATTTCCCGAATTCAACTTAATTTTCATTACTTCCTGTAACATTTTTGTTTTATGAGTGGATTACGTCTCTTTAAAGAAGTTCCTAACTCAAAAAGAATACTGAGAAATTCCTTGGAAGTTCACACATGTTCATAAGAGATTGCTATCAGAGCAGAGATGCTGGTTGCCCAAGGGCAAGTGCCAATAAAATTCCTTTTGTCCGTCCTACTACATTTTAGCTATACTTGACAAGCAATTACTTGGTGCTCTATGTTCAATTATATTGTGAAGTGTTTAGGGTTTGTAACGGGTATCTTATCTGTTCAGACTATCTGTCATTTGATGAATTCCTCTGTGAACTGTTTAAACCAAGGCAGTGTCCTTAATGATTATTATAGCTCAGAAGTGCTACCATAAAACCTGATTTCTCCACTATTCAGATGCTCAGATGTATGTATGCGTATATACAAGGCCTTCAGAATAACATATTCAGTTGTGACCTTCCTTATTTAGAAGGTGCTCATATTCCAAGCTTAGGTGTCAACTACCAGCAGTAATCTCACCTATTCACTACATTCATGAGTGCTCATCATTAAACTTTTGTTAAAGAAAATGTATTTATTTTCCTTGAACACCCAAATTATCATGCTGAACAATTGCTCTGATCCAGAACAATAGAGTATCTTTTTCCTACTTCAAAAGGCAAGAAATGTCCCTTGGGCATATCATTACCTTGAAATACGCATGTTGTTGTTTTTCAGCAATTTAACATGAATAAAAACTCAGGGTCCATTTCTGATAAAGGTGAGCTTGATTCCATTTCAAACTTTTTTGAGTAGAATTATCTAACAATAAAACTGTAGCCACATGTTACAGCACAGTAAAATGTAAAACCACATTGATGACCCACTTACAAATATCATCAGTTTCGTTTAAAAGCTGACAATACAGTTCTCATGCCATATTTTCTTTTTTTACACAGCCTTGAGGGATGATTCTCTAGATGCTTATTAAAACAAAACAGGAAAACTGTAATTTAAAATCTTCCTGAGCGGATAACCTGCCCTTTGCAGGAAACACACGGTGTACACACAACACACAAAAGCAACTTCCAAGAAGCACATCAGTGCAGCATCAGCAATTCTCATTGCTCAACTACAGTTGTAGCAATATTGGATGGTTTGCTTCAAAGCCACATGACTGTGTAAGAACAAATATAATCCTGGTGCACTGAGCAGCCACTCTCCCTTAACTTGAAGAGCTCTCAGAGAGGCTGGGGTTCTGAGGCACCTGAGAGAGACGGACAGACAGATAGAAAGGGCCAAATATCTGTGGAAGCAGAAGCCAAGTGCGGCTTGAAAAAACAATATCGCAAAGATAAAAGACGCAATGAAAGTGGTCACACTTCTTAGAGTGAACAAACTATACAGAAGGTGTACCAGTACAGGTTAGGACACATTTTGGGGTCTGCAAAGTGACATAGGGCACAAAAAAGGGAAGGAGCAGCACTGCTATTTGTCAGTTAAGAAAAGAGCGTGGATCCCTTCCGGCTTCCAGCTCCATTTATTTTCTCTGCTAACTCTCTTAAGACTGTGAAAGACTTTTTGCATGCCACAGAGCACGCTTAAGCTCCATCAAAAGCTCAAAAGATTGGCAAGAAAAAGGCCAAAAAAACAGGTTTAAAATGTATTTTGGCTCCTTTAATACCTGTTTTAAGAAATTAAAGCACTAACGCACCCAGATGGAAGTGCAGAGCAGACAGTTCAACCAGGTAAATAAGGAGCCTGCATGAGATCCCAATGTGTTTGTCCTTTCTGAGAATAAGTAGTCAGAAAAGCCTGGCAATACTAGTCACAATACAATTCAACAGAAACAGCCCTGTCAGGCGCAGGACCTCTTCTCCTACAAATCACTTCCCACAGAAGCACTAATTCTGCCTCTCTCTGCAGCACTGGCTTTTTGTAGCCATAATAGTCTAAAGACAGAGGAAGGGCATGGTTTGTAGACAGATTTAGCATTGTATCAGCTAAATTGTTGTAAAAACTAGGCAAGCATTCATAAATACAAGTCCTTCTTCAGAACCTTGTACACCCAAAAGCTTGTCTGTCTTTTCCAATTACATTAGTTTGCTTTAAGGAAAAGATATTTCTGCCGATAAACCCTGTCCTGTCTTCTGTGTGTGGTGACAAAAAAGTAGGAGAGAAAATCTGCAGTACAACTGCAGTTTACATCAGTGTATGTCTCATACCACTGAGGCTTCTATAGCCAAAAGGCAATATTATGGTATTGCTCTACCTCAATATTTCTTAAGCGTTCCCCAGCAACAACCGTTCCAGCCATATCTGAAGGCAACAATTGATACGAGGTACCCATGCTGTCAAGACTCACGTGCTGACTTGTTTTTTCCTGTCCAGAAATTATGACAAAAATCACGTTTAAGGTTCAAATGCCAGTTACAGTTAAAACAGACAAAGTTGCTTGGTTTTGCTTTTTGTTGTTGTTCTGTTTGTTTGTTTGCTTCTATTTTTTTTTCTATATTCTTACCAGTAATGTTCCAAACCAAGAAACACTACTGAAAAGGTTTATTTGTTTGGTCTTTTAAATGTATTTCCCATGCAAGCAATAGACTTCTGGAAGGAATCTGCTCTGCCAGAATTGCTCAGATCTTTCACAATACAAGCCAAAAAAATTGGACAGAAGAAAGAAAAGCTTTATTTTTAAAACAGGAAAAATTATTTATAATTTCCTTCCACTCAAACAAAACAAAACCAAGACCATGCAGAGACCTCCATAACTAACGTGGTATGAAAAGCAAAAGTTTTTGAATATTCATTTGACAGTCCAGCTGAGATATGTTTATGTTCCTATCTACTTCTAAATCCTGTGCTAAACGGGGTGTTTTTTGCAGCTGTAATAATGTACTTAGGACACTCGAATAACATCAAATGTAAATAAATGAGCAATTTATGCTTACAGTAAAAAACACTATGCATACTCAATAATGTATTCAGCATGTTATTTAATTCACTGAACATATTTGCATATTCTTGCACTACTTTTTAATGTTTCAGTCCAGCAATTAGCATACTGAATCTTATTAAATATATCAAAGACTTCTTTTTAGCTAGCACAGTGAAAAGAAAAATATACACCTGAAAAACATTTTTTAAACACTAATAATTTAAGAAACATCAAATGCCATAGAAACTGCTACCACCATGATACACTAGACACAACAGACCCCATTAAAAGAAATACCTACGGCGGTACCATTCAATCAATCTGATTTGCAGACATCCTGTAATCTTCACTAGAAGTGAAGATCCCTGTAAAGTTATTTGAAGCTCACTGAGGATAAGTTTGGGTTTTTTTTTCTAATTATCTTTCACAGATCCCTTGAAAATCTCTCTCCAGAAACCTCAGGATGGACCAGAAGCTGAAAGGCAGCATCTCTGCGGTATTATTAAATAAAAAATAAAAAATTCAACCTGGCATGCTTCAGAGCCTACTAGTCATACTAGTAATTTTCATATAATCCTTAATTTATCACAGAAATAATGAGAATCATAAAATGAATGTGCTCAATCACTTTTCTAACAATGTTTCCCAGTGCAGCTAAGGAAAGCCAAGTTAGGTCAAAATCAGAGACTGCTAAATTTCATTATTTAATTCCTGCACAGCTCTGCATTTACACATGCAGTGGAGGGGAAGGTATTTTAGGCCACCATATCTCTGCTCCTTGGCTTCAAGTTCACCACATTGTGGTACAATGGCACGCCATTCTACCTTCTAACCTTTCTGCCAGGCTTAAGAAACAAACCCATTGAATGCCAGCCTCCACCAGTTTGTTCTCCCAGACCAAGGGAAATGCTCCAAAGCCAAAGTGAACCATGTGCTTCTGCAGTCATTCACTGCAGTCATTCTGCTCTGTCCACTACCTGCCCTCGCAGACACATCCCATCCCATGGCTGGAGATGCAAGGTGTTCCTACCACAAGTGAAACACATTGTAGCTGCACAAGCGCTGTACATCACACATCTCCCCTTCTTTCTGCATCTAAGTTGCTTCTGCCTTTGACATGTATCCATTTAAATGTTCATTTTTAGAATGCTGAGTCTTAACATAAATGCTATACCCAAGTTAAAAAAAATCTGTCACAAAATGCAGTATTTTCACCTCTTGCCACAGAATAAATGGAATACGCTTATGTTCATTCCTTAGAAACTACAAAAAACCCCAGAAATTGTTAAAGGAAATAATACGGCAGCCACTTCCTAGTTGCAAACTCTAAAACCCAACCTCGAAGCAATTGTAAAAACACAAGCACAGCTCACATTACAAGGCATTTAATTTTCAATTATTGCTCAATGCGATGACTTATGCAAGGCCACCACTGAAACATGTGTGTCAGTAATTCAGTCCTGGGGATTCTTCATTCTTACTTGTTCTGATATGCTACAGGCATGCTATTACAGTCAAAAAAGGAGCTGTGTACCAAAAGAAGTTTTCAGATAATCTCTTCAGCAATCATAAAACATTGCAAAAATACATCACTAGCATCCACCTTCATGACCCACTTAAAAATAGTCTCACGTTCTTGCCAAAAGCACAGTGCTGCCGCATTACCTCTTCCAGATTGTCACCCTAAAACTGAAATACTATGTACTGTTCTGCCCACAGCATATTGCTAATTATAGCCCAAATGGAAAGGATTCAGCTTCCCTATTTTCACCTCTTCTGCTCTGTTCATTACAGCATTTCACACTTTATAATTGAATGCATACTAATATTAAAGCAGCAATCTATCTCAGAAAAGCAATAAACTTGACTTGTCACCCTAGCTTTACCCCAAAGAAAAAGATACAGAGGTATAAATGACCGTTTCTTAGACAAAGATAATACAATACTCTCCAAGAACTAGTCAGTGAAACACACAGGCTCCTGAAGTTTTAAGTCAATCAGATCCCTTTGGGCACATTCTGTACAACTAACATAACTTTAATCAGACACATATATGAGGATAAGCTTGCAAAATCAGCATTCCGTCCTGTAATGTGGTACACAGAAGAGACACGGTTGTTGTTGGCTTGTTTTTTAACATGAGAATGGGAAAACAAAACATTTATTACTTCTTATGCAAATATTAGCAATAAGTGGTGCTGTTCAACTTTTTCTTTTTTTCCTAAAGAATCTTTCAACAGGTAGATTTAGAAGGAAATGTGTTTTCTAAAGAAAAAAAATCTTGTTGTCCACTCGACTACATACCTTGAACACCTAACAAATCCTGTATTACAGTTTCATGCCTACCAAAATGAGTAGGATTCTCCTATAAAATGGTAACATTCCATAAGCCTGGTGAAGAGTGTTGTATATCACATCACCTTGCAAGGATGAACTTCAATCTACACTGATACTCAAAAATATTCCAGCAGGAAAATCTGATAGCAGCCACAGACTCATCACAGAAAACTAGTTGCACTAAAGCCACTTCTCTTCTTAAAGAATGTACAACACATTTTTGAATCCCACCATATCAATTTTGTAGTGCCATACAGAGAAATTAATTAGTTGTCTCTATTCCAGTCATTAATGTATTTTCTGCTACCAGGAAGATTAGTTACAGAAACACAATTCTTTATTAATGACAAGCTTGACCCAGCACATTTTAAGCAACCAAATTAACCAAAAAAAAAAAAAAAATAATCAAACAGAACATTTTCCTTTCATTTGAGAGAGTCTCTTACAACAATCAATGTTAGCCAAAAGGATGCACAAACATCACAGTTCAATCCACACAGCAATAACGCAGTGACCCTGAAAGAGAATCTAATGGCCAACTGAGTAAACAAAGTGAAACTAGCCACAACCAAAGGGCAGCATGCACATCAGCATCTTCTTCACTTAACTGGCACATACTTAAACCTAGTCTCCTATTTCCACATTCTGCAACAAGCCCCCACATTCCCATAAACAGCATTTCCTCCATTGTTTTCAAGACGCATATTATGCAAAAGGAGAAAAACAGGTGCCCAGGTTCACGGAAAAGTTAGAGAAGAAAATATCAAAAAATGAAAAGTGATCGTTGCTTCACACATTTTGAAAATAAAATGCAATTTTTAATTGAAAATTATAATGAAAACTAGAGATGGCTCAAAACAAAATGCTGTATTCAAACACCATTCTTCCCTTTGGGAAAAGGTGGCTGTCATTTTTTGAATGAACCTAATACAAATATACACATGAAGGCCTCTCACCTATAAATATAAAAGTCCATATAATTTACAATACACACATGCACCTGCATACAGATAAAGCATACGGAAGCAATTATTTAAGGCTAAATATTTATCCTCGCTTCCTTTTTTCCTTAAAAAGAGGATTGTTATTAGTGTTAACACAAGAATCAAAACCACCTACCTCTAAATCTTTGGTGCAGGTTATGTCAAAAAGAGCAACAAATATCAGAGTCCAATGAGTAAGTAGCACAAAAGACAAGAAAAAACACACTGTACCTTTGGTTTTAATTTAAATACTTACAGCATAACTCCATCCACCAACCTAAGAGCAAAGTTTTTATTTGAACAGATTCTTTTCAAAAGACCACATCCGAATGCAGCCTAACTAAAAAGCAGAAACAAACCAGCTCTTCACACCTGTCCAAGACACTCTGTATGCTACTGGGCATCATCTGCACTTCCCACGAGATGTTATGCAGAGAAAGAGATAGGTGCTAGGAATATGGTAAAGCACAGCTGAAGTATCAGCTTTTACCAACACATTTATTCCTTTCAGAAAAAATAAATGGAAAAGTTTTTGTATCATTGCAGTCAAGACAACGCCTTGCACTCTGAAGTTACAGTATTTTACTGCAGGGCATCTTAACATTTTTCTGAGAAGTCCCACTTGCCTCTGTTTCTAATAAAATCAAAACTTGACTTGTCACCGTAGCTTTACCCCAGAGAAAAATACGTAGAGGTATAAATCACCATTTCTGGGAGCAAGACAATACAATATGCTCCGAGAACTGGTCACTGAAACACACAGGCTATCCCCTGCCACAGGTCATTCCAGTTTGCAGCTTCAGAAAAACTGGCAGATTTCAAGTGAGCTCTTGTCCTGCTCCCTTTCCTTTCCATTAGTCTGCAAGCCAGGCTGTGTAAAAGCAGTCAACCATCAAAACTTTTAACTCCCTTAACACACATTTATAGAACTTGCCTGGAAACTGGGAGGTGCTGTGGAATGAAGGAGAAAATAGGCCAAGGCAAAACCAGACCCATTTCCAAAGAACCTCTCCACCATCAGCCTCATGTGTTTGAATTTACTAGAAAGACTCCAATAGATCTCAATCACATTTGTATTAGTTCTGAGCCTCCTTCATACCACATGGTCAAATTTCAAGCAGAAATACTACCAAAAAAAAAAAAAAAAGGTTATTATTTCCTTTAAAGCATAACACATATTCTGCTTACCTCGCTGTTGTGGCCCCTCAAATTGAAGTTGATTCTCTGAGGGGTGTTCCGGTCCCTCCTGCAATGGCTGGAAGTAAAAGTGACGCCTACAACTCCTCTGCCATTGCCTGTTGCCAACCAGCCTTCCTCATAGTACCGCCTCCTGCACACCGGTTTCTCCTTCTCACTTTTGGGGACTCTCCCTTTCCAGGAGAGGCAGAGGATGTTGGAATCGCTGCAAAGAACAGGCCCATGTTCCACTGCTGCATACATGCTTTTTAAATATTTTATTTTTTGACATAAGAAAGTAATATGCCTAGTGCACAAAATTTAAATCAATTTTTTTTTTTTTTTATTGATAAGACTGACCTGGGATAGATCATTGAAAGGGAGGAGGATGGGGTCAGTGTTTATAAATATCCACCAAATGCATAGTGAAAAATTCCTCTATAAAAGATGACGGCAGTTGGCTACGAAAAAGTAACACTTAAAAAAAAATTCAGGTTCATTTTTGTTTTTGAGTCTGTAGAGTGAGGGTGCACTTATCCTTTGGAGAAACAGCTACTTCATAAGAGGCGCTCAAGAAATGGTTAAGTCATCTTTTTGCTCAACTTGATATAATCTTTATACAGCCTGAGATTCCAGTTTAGCGTAATGCAATTCCAGAGACAAAGAGTTGCAAATGTGTAGGTTTCAAGTAACTTAAGGCTTTTAAGATTTCCTCCCGTCAGATTTTCTTCAGAAGTTCAGTTGCAGAAATTTAAACACACGTACATACATATATATGTATATATATGACATTCATCTTTTCCAAGCTGCCCTCTGGCATATCCTTTCCATCTGATGTATTTCTGCTGCTAAAGCTTAAAGAGATTGCATAAAGGGAAAAAAAGGCACACAAACCATGCGAAACAACAGACCCGAACTTGTGCAGGCACTGGTGTGCCAGGCCAGTTGGGAAATCACTCTTGGTACTGAACCGCTCGTTGGACTCAAAAGTTTTTGCAATCCAAAACCAATCCAATTTTCATTGCAGCACTTTTTTTCCACCAGAGACCCAAAAGAGCCTGAACTGTTTATCACGCTATCTTGCCTGCTTTCCCACTTTTGGCTGCCACACACGAATGAAAAAGAAACTCCCTCTTCATTTATAGCAGAATCAAAAATGCTCTAAGCCTTTAGCTTTCAAAGCAGATAAGTTTGCCTCAGGTGAACCATGAAGTTCTCTCTCTTCTGAACCAGGCTAAAATGTCAAGCTGTTTTTCCTTTACTTCTCCCTTTTTTTCTGCTACAAGGAATCACAGATTTTTCATCCTACTGTAAAAAACAAATGCCAGAATTAAAGAACATCAAGTAAGCACTCTTTCAAAATCTTCTAAAATTCAAAGGAGGAAGAAATATAATCATCTAAAAAAGAAAGAGAAGCAGCATTAAAAATCTGACTTCCTGGGTTCACTATTTCTCTAGGTATTTTCCTTGCTTGTTTGATCAGATCTTTCCTTCTTGATGCTTGTCTACAGCACAGATTCATAGTTCCAGACACAACATTTGCAGTTGTACAAGAAGGAAACATATGAAGTATTCCAATCGTTTTATTTGAATAACATTTATGAGCTCAATTAATTAGTATTTATACCACACTAAGTGAAAAGAGGAAAAAGGAGAGGGAGAAAGAATATGGAAGTTTGATGACCTGGTTAACTCAAGAAGGATGATGAGGTTTGCTCAGTTCAATGCCCAGACTTGTCCCATAGTTCCTCAACTTAATTACTTCCGGTCATCTTTACTCCACATATGGTCGCGATTTATTAGTCCATTCACAATCTACTGAGCCCAAAGCACAACTTGCCAAAGATCATACATTATTCCTCTGCAATAACAAAATCTGTTTCCTCCACCCTCTGTGTTCCTCTGTTTCCTTCGCAGCTATTGATTTAGATTGCAAAGGTATTTATTAGGCTTTTTCTGCGGAGAGGGTGTTTTTTCTTCCTCTTCTTGCAAACTTTTTTCACTCGTGAAAACCATGTGGAAAGTTGAACATTACTGGCAGGTGTCTTTCCATGGGTTACTGATTCCTGTGCTGTAAAGGTGCTCCATCTGGTTCTCAAATTAATTTTCATCAATTGCAAAGCTCTTAGGAATATGCAAGAGTAAGTCTATGTGATGACAAAAACATGTGCGTTTTCATGTACATGCAGTGCACACACCAGCTCACTCAATCCGGTACTCAGAGCTGCATCTGCCTCTTCAGTTTAGCTGTGGTTATCTTGTAAGACGCCTGTCATTCAAACTTTGAAATCCCTGGATGCTTCAAACTCTGCAAGACAAAGCACACACATATACGAACAAAAAAAGAAAGAAAAGTGAATAAAATAAGACACAAAACAACTAAAATATAAAAGGACTATCGTTACAGTAATCAAAGCATTATGATTAAGGATTTTATATTGGACTCCTGTAAAATATCTATATTATATATAGATACATGCAATATTCAGACACACACGTATTTGATACACACACAAATATGAATTACAAAATATTCTTTTTCACTTCCAAAGTTCCCAAAACTTTTCCCATTTGACACATACAATTAATTAAATGTATCCAGGAAGGATATATTAGGAGAAAAAAAAGGACCTTGCTTTTGGCCACAGTCACTAAGGCAAACTCTTAAACAAAGATTCCACAACTTTGGAGTGAGTGTAGGGAAGAGAGATCTCAGTGATGGAGCAGACACAGAGTTAGACCCTAAGCCACATAAAGAGAATCTCAGAATGGTTGGAAGGCACCTCTGGCCATTATCTGGTCCAACCACCCTGCTGAAGCAGGGTCACCTAGGGCCAGTTGCCCAGAACCGTTTCCAGGCAGCTTTTGTGTATTTCCAAGGATGAAGACTCCACAACCTCTCTGGGCAATCTGTGCCAGTGCTCGGTCATCCTCACAGTGAAGATGAGTTTCCTGATGTTCAGAAGGAACCTCCTGCTTATCCATTTGTGCCTATTGCCTCTGGTCCTGTCACTGGGCAGCACTGTAAAAAGCCTGGCTCCCCTACCTTCATTCCCTCTCAAGTGTTTATACACATTGATCAAGTGTTTATCCACATTGACAAGACCCCTCTGAGCCTTCTCTCTTCTCCATGCTGAACGGTCCCAGCTTTCTCAGGCTTTACTCATATGAGAGATGCTCCAAAGTGGCAAAGTACAGTGCTAAACTTATTAGTCTCAAAGGAGACCAAGATGATTCCTCTAGGGCCTGAGCTACTGCTTTAAAGAGATCTAAGGTACCCCAAATTTAAAGCTTAGAAGTTTGAATCAATACAGATGAATTTTAACTACTCAAATCCTCCATTTGAAAAATGGGGGAAAAAAATGCCTAAATTCAGTTATGTACAGACAGGTATAAATACAGTAGAAGAGACCAAGCAAAAGGCTGTCCAGGATATTCCAGGAGCTGTATCTGACATGCACAGTTATTGCATCTATACAATTACTGCTAAAGAGAGCTCTTTTAAATTAAGAATTGCATCCATGCCATTTATCAGATCTGTAAAAATAGTCTTGTTTGTATCACATACAGCACTGTACTAACCTCACATTTCAAGTAATTAACCACTTTTTTCAGTCTAAAAGAGATGTACCAATAAGAATTTTTTTAAGTGAGAAAAAGATAAGAAAACCAATTTATAGATATAAAACAAGGTCATAAAGTAGTTTGCAACACTATTCACTACCACACTTATCAGTAACACGGTCTACGAGGTTTGGTTGAGTCACTAGCAGAAATTTTCAGCATTACAACTAACCAAAGATTTAAAAATAACACTTGCTACCAATTTTTTTCATCATAGCATGATGAGAATATGAGAAATGTCACCTAGACTTTGCACATTTATGGTGCATCTCAATTACAGTCCAAAGAAAGTTGATATAAAGAAAAATTCAGAAAAACTTTCAGAACGCAATGGTTTGAAGAGCATTTCAGCACTTATCCCATAAGCAAACTTGAAAGCAAACTTGATCCTGTCAAGGATCAGCGCTATTATTTCCATACCTACTGGGGTCTTCCTAACAAACATCTGCATTCAAGAGTCAACATTTTATATTAGCAGTATGTGTGTTATGACGCAAACCTTTACTAATCCTACAGAGAAACAAAAAAAAAATGGTTTACTGAGAAAACAAAGTCTCTGAAACATCAGTTACATTACTGTGAGTTAAGCATTAAACAGAATTGTTAGAACTGTGCAATTACCATGACTTTACAAGTGGATTTTAGACAACCATAGATGCAGTGGCTTGGCACAAAAATTGCATGCAAATTCTGTTCTTTGTCACTGTATATAAAAGTAACAAGTTTGAGAAAAGGGATGTTCTGCATCTTGGCCAATAATCTTCTCTCACCTGAGTCCCATTTACCATCACTTTCAAGACTAGACAAACCAAAGGCTTGTCCTCTTAAAAATATCTTAACTGCATGAGGAATGCTGGACAGGAAGAGGTGAAAATGTAAAATAATTACAGAAGGAATAAAGTCAGTCATTATTCAAACACATCTCCCTCAATATAATACCCCCATGAGAATATTTTACCTTTAAATCACTAAGAGTCAACACTTCCTTTATGTTGTACTTATATTCAGTAGACATGATTAAAAAATACTTCTAAGACTGTAGTGTCAAACACTCAAAAAATCAGCTAATTAAGATTACATATATTATATACTAAGTTTTAATTCTTTCCATTCCCCTCTCCTTCATTTCCACCCACTTATTATCTCCAAAGAAATAACCTAATTAAAAGATTCAGATGCAAGTCTTCCCTCAAGAAAATCAGTAACTAATTTAAACACCCCCCCTTCTTCTACCATTACAGCAGTCCCACATTTCTGCTCTTTTTAACATGTTTAAACCAAGCTTTTTGCCTTCTTTTTCCCAACATGAAACATAAGGGAAACGGTTACTACCTCTATTGTAAAGCATGTGTAAGAGCTGATGATAAAAAGTATTGTAGAAGAGCAAGGTGTTACTTGCACGATGTCACCACCAGTCTGAATTCAGTTTGGACTACCCATATAAAGATAACTCATCCAAACTAAATTTTTAACTGCAGATTTTTTATCATCAAATTTAAGCATTTTTTATTTCAGAACAGGGCAAGGACGAATCATAGAAGTACACGAGATTCTGAAAAAATATTTATTTTTCCTGGTAAATTAATTCTAGCATTACTAGGACACCAAATATCAACAAAATGCAGACACCTATTTCTAGTGTCACTTAAAGGGTAGCTGAAAACTATCTTTGCTCTGGATTTTCCCTTTAACAAAAGGAAACGCTGCTTGAACTCATCCTCTAACACTGTTTTGAGTCTAAGTCTAGTAATGTAAAATATTCCTTAAGTACAGATACCTAACGAGATAAAAATATATTAGACCTGTGACACAGGAAAGAAGGGTGCACAAGTATGTTATTTGATTTTGCTTTGAAAGCATAGCTCTTCTTGAATGCAAAACCATTAACAAGTTATGTTCCCACATTATAGAAATAAATTCAGGTATTCATTTTCAAAAATGAGCTTATTAACAGCAGCTGTCATATTTTAGTGTAAATATTTAAATCATCATTTTTGTCTCCTGATTCCATTAACTTTAAGTCTTAAGCCACAGTTGGACAACAAAAAAAATATTTGCTTGTTCTCATGCATCTTTCATTGAGGTGTCTCTTTTGTTGACAGGAAGAAGTCACGCACAGCCAAGTGTACCAATACTGCAGCAAGCTCTTCAGCATTTTATGTTTATTCAAAACCCCACTCTTCAAGGCTCCAGAGCAGAGTATCTGAAGGTGAGGGTAAAAGGAGACTGGGAGGGGAAGGAAAGGAGAGAAGGAAAATTCAGGTGAGTACACACCATTACTAAATTATCATCTTAAAAAAAAAAAAAAAAAAAAAAAAGACTTGCAGCCTGCATTTTGATGATTCTGACTGCCAAAAGATCTTATGGAAAGAAACATAAGCTACAGAGTCTTTGAAAAGTCAGGCTACCAGATTCAAGATTTTTCAGCGTAACCGGATTTCCTTCCTGCCAAACTTGCACGAGGTCAAAGGAAACTGCAGTTTTCCCTCCCTTTACAGTCTAACAAGGAACAAATATACACCAGTATCCATGAAGACAGCAAGATACTTTAAAAAAAAAGAAGTGTGAGACCACAAACTTGCATTTTGTTCTGAAGGATCAAACCACAACTGGTTCTGCACAAGCTGATGTCAGATGATCCCGGCAGCTATCAAATGGTAACTGTGGGAGTAACTTTCAAGGTTACTGCTGAACACTGTACTACAAAATTGGCACATTCTATAATACAGCCTCTATATTGCAGGCTAAATACGATAGAGTTAGAAGCTGGTAAGATGAAACATTGTGTTGTTTATTCAGTCCAACTTATAAAGTAAAATAAACATTAAATAATCCTATCCAAAAGGAAAGAAAATTATATAACAAAATTAACTACTCAGCTCCTAAAAGGCTGAGATACATACAAGAAAAGATAAATCGTTTGGACATAATCTCTAATCTCTTCTAATTATCTTTGCTTTATTCACCTTCCATTGTGGTATAAATCATTGAGGCTAACATCTTTTTTTCATATTACACAACAATACGAAATTGGAGGACGTGATTCTAAATAAATACCCATAAGCTAACTAGTGGTTGTAAAAACATTCTTCACACCTAGAAAATGAAGGAAGAGCAGAGAGGAAAAAAAAGATGTTTGATTATTTTTTTCTGTTTATTCTTAAATCCTTTTCTCTTGACACCGTTTGCCCTTAAGTAATTCTAGAAGCTCTTCCCCTACTCTGGGACAGCTGCATGGCCTGGGCAAGACAGCTGGTTGTGCTAATGAGGGATGTAAAGTGATCTGTAACCCCAGCATAGCTGCACAGGAACAGAGATGTAGCAAAGGTGTAATGCCAGGCACTGTGATAATAACTGCCAGCCTATTAATACAGACACTGTAATGTTAGTTATATGCACCTGCATATGGTTAAGCAAATAAAACTGACAGAAAATGTATTTGTTGGCATATTGAGCAGTGAAGCCTGTATTAGTGGCTGTTCAGCACACATTCATTGTGAATACTGATGAAGTTTATTTCAGTGCAATACTCCAACAAACTTAAAATGATCTCCTCCATCAAATTACAGCGTCAGAGAAGTGAAAATAAAAAATAAGGGTAGCTGATCAGCATTTCTGATCCGCTGAATTACCCTCCTGGGTTCTTGTAATAGGTGAAAAAGCGATATATGTGTGTTGTATACATTTTTTTTTAAGTGCAAGATCTTTTTTAATGTACAGCTGCCTTACATGAAAAATAAGGGAAACATTCGTATTATTTCTAGAACTGCTATATATCCTCCACTTTCAAAACTTGATGTTACATCGTCGGATTAAATGGGAGTTAAATTGGAAAATAGAGTTAGGAAGAATAAGCAAGAAACAAATTTTAAGATGCCTTCAGGAAAAATATTTTCAAGAAAAACACCAAGGGTCCTTACACAAACTGTTAGAAGCTATTAATTGTGAGTCGCCAAATTCATACACATTCTCCAAAAGGTGGAGGTCTGATGGCATGAAATACAATAAATTGGGAAAAACCCTGCCCATGGAGGAAGTGAGGTAAACAATTATGCTGTTCACAGGGAAAATAAGTTAGAAAAGACAAAAGCACTGCAGAACAGACTCAGACCCAAAACTAAGGATATTTGAGCTAAAAACATGCAAGAAAGAGAATACGTAACTTAGGTGTGGTTTTTTGTTTGTTTGTTTTTAAAACACTTTATTTGGCAACTATATACTTTAGGTGAATAAATACTATATCAAGTTGCCAAAAAACTGCTGCAAGTAAGTCCTTTTAATCATTTATTGGTCAAACATGCTCATGGGAGAATTCTGAGTCAAATAACACTAGATCTGTTATGCTTATATGGTAGGGAAGCAAACCAGAAAAATAACTGAAGAGTAGACTTCACAATACAAAGCATTCAGCTGCAAGATGAACAGAAGATGTCTCGGCTCCTGCAGCTCTGATCACTCATTTCTCAACCCCTAGCACGGCACACCATGTTTAGCACTTCAGCCAGGATGATCATTCAAGGTGCTACACTCTGAGAGAGAAATTTCTCTTCAGAGAAATGATCCAAGTAAAAAATTCAGAAATGAAGATTCACAAAAAATATATAAATCTGGTTTGCTAGATTCAGCCACACTCTCAGTTTCCCTTGTGACAAGCCCAACCCCTCCTGCCTCTCCTAATACAAGCACCAGCACTCCTCCAGTCACGCAGTTCAGGAAGCTGATCTTGCCAAAAACCTCCCCTCCAAAATCAGCAAACAATTTTAAGGGACCTTCCCTTAGTGAACTCACCATGTACATGCAGCAGCACTATTGCCAATGTAAGAGAGGGGGTGGGAGGTATGGCAGCACAGCAGCCTAGATTTCTATCTGTTTGAACTGTGCTCAGAAGCTTTTCCTTTTAAGTTGAATCTATCCCCATTACAGTCCCAGTGTGGTCCCACATCCAGATGTACTGGCCAAATGGAGAAGGTGAAACTATACAGCACAAGAGAGAGACAGAAGGGAGGAGTACTTGCAAGTAGTACTACCACTTGAAGTCTTTTGATGACAACTTTGGGACACACAGTATTTCTGAACTAAAGATTTGCTCTCAGAGGGTAGGGAAGCAAAGTTTGTCTCTTGAGGATGAATTTAAGATAGCTATCACAATGTCCTGGAGCCAAGGCTGCCCACCAGCCATGAAAATATACCTCATTTTCAAATAAATTGAAGTGGGCTGAAATGCTTCAGACAGATGTTAAAAAATCTGTTTCAGAAAACAAAAATGTACAAATAACATGTATCAGCCTTTTAAACAAGCTGGAGATTTAGACCACTGAAACATGCATTCAAAACATTTAGAGATTAAAAGAAATGTGAAATACGACTAAGAAATTCCCTTTACTTACAAGAGTGAATCTTCTCTCTCAAGAAAGGGCTACAATCCTCACAGCAGAGAACACTTACACAATACGTAATTCAGGGAACATTTATTTAAAAAGTGGTAACAATGGTGTCTCATTAATGTCATCCAATGATCTTCAAGGGAGGAAGCCCCAGCTCCTACCATCTCTTTTCTATTGAACTGACTGCACTGACCTTGCCTGTAATTACAGAGCAATTTCTTTTCCGTAGGAATGTTCTGCAGCCTGCAAACATCCCTTGAGCCTGCAGCAGTTCCAGCTGGTTCCTAATTATCTCCAATATCTGCCCACAGGCTCTTTTAATACTTTCTTACAAACGTACACTGAAGTTCTGATATCCTCCTCCAAAATCCCAATACACCTTTGCAAGTGACACATGCACTGCAACACTGGAAACAAAAAATAAAATTAAAAAAGAAGGAGGAGATGAAAGAAGAAAGTAACAGAAGCCACCAGTTTTAAAATACAGAAAAGCCTCACAAACAAGAATTATTTCTTACATGTATTTTAGTCAGAAACCTGATAATCTCTGTAGCGTGTTGCAGCTGGGAAGGATGCTGCATAAGCATGTGGGGAAGGAGTTCCTGGTGAAGCCTGCAAGCTGCATCCCAGGTGTGAAGTAGATGGTGGGCAGGAGCTTCCCACCACACAGCTGTTGGCTCACCACAGGCTGCATGGTTAGAGCTGGGAAGCAAGGCGCTTCTCACACCAGAGACCTTCAGTGAGTTGGAGAGTTATTTATTTAACACAAAAGAGTTACAGTTTTCAAAGAATTCAAGTTTCTCAGTCTTTGGCTTTAGGATCAAGAACCTAATTCTAGTCCTGACTGTCCCTCAAATGTGCCCTAACTGAAGATTTTAGTCTGTGTTGGAGGACTTGCACCCACCCCACAACCGCTGCTCAGAGGTCTAGATGGAGAGGAGGGATACTCCTGTCCTCACATAAGAGACATGTAAAGCTGAGGAACAGCTTTATCTCCTAACCACACCTGTCCCCTTTTGCTTCAAGTTCCATTTTTGGTCCTTGAGGTTCTGGAAGGTTGTGCCAAGGTTTCTGGATTAAAAGTGTACAATATTACGAAGACAGACAGACTCAAAGAGTGGTTGCCTCAGGGCAACCTTGACAAGCAACAGTCACTGAAGAGCCCTTTATAAGAGTTGGGAGCTTTAAATGAATGCTTGCAGCAAAGCAAAGACTTCTGTACAGAAATGAGCTGTTTCACTAGCAAGACTCCAAGGGCATGAGATCAGCTGCATACGTATGTGCCCAGTTAAGCGAATGATGTTTCTGAGCTGCTCTGTCTGCATTAATATGCCAAATATTGACTGGTCACCAGTACAGAGAAGAGGCAAGAAGGCCAGCAAGAACCAGCATCCTCTACACACAGTCATACTCTGGTAGGTAACCTGAAGTCAGGAAAGCAGATCTGCACCTAGGTGAATTAGCACAGCAGTCTTCTGTTGAATTATTTCTACTGTGTAGAGGTCTTCATAAGTAGGATTCTCTCTTCACACTGGCCAGATGTTCCTATGAAAGATTTAGGTACATAAAGTGTAAAATTTTGAAGTGGGGATAAGAAACAGCATTACGCGCTGTAGTCACTCCATCATTCTTCATGCATGACAGCGTGACACTACAGTCATTCTAGTAAGAAGTCCACAATAGGTAAAAATTGCTGATTACAGAAGTATTCCATGGAAGGACAGCTATCAAGGACTGCATCTTATTTTTATAAAATATGATACAAAATATGTATGTTAAAACGATCACAGATTTAAATGAACGAACAGAAAAAGATTTTCAGAAACTCTGGAAAAGTATATTCAAAGAGCAACATGAGTTATTTTATTATATTTTAATATAACAAATATTATTAATAATGTGTTAAATATATTAATAACTGTTTTAATAAAATATATTTAATAATAATTAATTATAAATATTTAATATAGTTTAAGTACGAATTCTGAACATTTCCCTTTAAGGCCATCAATGTAAAAAAAGAGACTACTTAAATTTTCTTCATAAAATTCATTTCCATAATTAACTAAAAAAATTAGTTGAGATGCCAGTTCTTCCCATTCAGCTTTGTCAATCTGCACAGAACAAGGCTTTGAAAGGTATAATTTTTAATATAAAATTCATTAATTTTATATTTTATTGATATCTCTATTTCTTAACATGGTGACATCCCAAGATAGCCAGACTTCATGTAATTCATTTAAATCTGTACAACTATCAGATTGTGCTTCCTTCTTAACTATAATCTCTACAAAGATATGGAAAATACTCTCCTGTTGAACACACATTCAGTTTTCACCAAGAAGATAAACAAATGTTGTAAATTTGTGGGGTCTTTTTCAGTAATATTCTCACCACTTCCCAGCTAGTCTTGTAATTAATTTTCTTCCCCCCCGCCTTTCCCCCCGACAGAAGTTACGCAAATGCAGTAACTGTCAAACTTTTTGGACCCAATTATTTATCTACCTCGACACAAAACTCTGAATGCATTTCAGCATCTTCACCTAAACTATGCTTACGAGATTTTTTGGATAAAGCTCAGTTTCAGAATCTACAAAGCTTAAAAATCAAAAGGGAAGATTCATCATGGCAGGTAAATCTATACCTTTTAGATAAATATTCACACAGAGCTAATGCATTCACATACACACAAAGCTAAAGCTTTCCATGCCATTAAAAAAAAAAAACAAACAAACAAAAAAAAAGGCCCTGGTGGCTTGCTTTATTTGGATTTTCTTTATTCCCATTGCCAAGTTTCACCTTACTGCCTTTCCCAAGGAGAACAAGGACCTTCAGATGAAGATGATAAACTTTTCAAAACAGCCAGATAAAAGACTGACTCGACTGAAGAATGTCAGCTTCATACATTTTCTACTTCATTTTGAAAACCTGGATTTGGGAAAATAATATGGTTGCATTTAGTAGATGATGTGCTACTTAGCAGGCTTCTTCTGCTAAATCTGACAAATATGAGTTATACTCCTGCACTCATACTTTGCTCATGCAAAGGTTGCCTTTTTTTTTTTTTTTTTTTACAGTATGGTAAATTCCTTAGTATTCCATCATTCTTGCAGATTCTAGCCAAAAGTAACAATAAGAAGGTAAAAGCAATATGATGTAATTTTATAAATAATTTTGACCTGAGATTTTAAAGCTATCTTACGTAGTTGCTTTTTTCATTCTATGCCTATATATATTATGTATTTAGACAAATTTGGTTTAGATCAATCATTTTTTATTAAGTACTTCACAAAGTAACGCCAGAACTGTGTAAAAGCCTAATATTTACTATATTAAGTGCTATTTCTGTTTGTCTATGTAAAGGGATGAGAAAGCAGAAAAATCAGAGAAAAATAAAAACTGGTAACATATAATCCACCTTGATCATTTGCTCTATAAAACTCAACACCTGTATTGAAGGTTCCGTTTCTGTATTGAAAAAGTCTGCTTGCAAACTGCTCAAGGAAAATTCTGATGCTTTTTCTGGTAAGCAGCTTGGCAAGGTAACATCATAATCTTGCAGTGTCAGTGGTCCCCTTGAGCTTACAAAGTCTATTAAAACAAATTACATGAAAACATCTTTTCAGGATTTCAGTTCTATAGCTTAAGAGGATCAGTATATTCCAGTTTCTTTTTAGAACATGAGATAGTATACTACTTCAGTATCTAATGCTGTCATGACACCTCAAGACTATCTCCATTAATTGTGCATTTTGCACAGACCACAAAATAACAGGTTACTAGGAGAAAACTATATGCTTTCTTGATATCTATACCAGCTAGATTGTAATGAAATCAACACTTCAGCATCTGCTTGGAATGGCTATTACATTTGATCTGTAGTGGATCGATGCACAAAAAAATCCCATTACTTAGACAAAAAGGTAAAATACACAGTATTTCACAAAGCTGATACAAAGCTTCTGAAATTAAGTAACTCAATAATAACATTTTAAGAAAATTCTACCCCAATAACTAAAATGATATCTTACTTTTCACTTACTGTTCTACTGAATGACAGCACGAAACAGCCAATGAACAAATTACAGTGTCAGAATACAAAAATTCTATTCCTAACTATTAAAAGAATGAAAAACCTAAATTAAATATGAGAAAATCTAGTTAGTGATTCTAAAACCTTAAATAATACCTGATACATACGCTGAGTTCCCTGGATTGTCAACCTACCAACTCTCTGTTCGGCTGGTTGATTAAAATTATGTAGGATATAAACTGAAAAAAGAAAAATCTGTTCTACTTTATATATAATCCAAAGATTATATGTTTGTCTGAAATCAGTCTATTTCTTTCTAAAAAGATATATAACAAGACGTTACAGACAAAAATCCTGTCTTGCTTATAACTGTAGACCATCAGAGCAACAGCTGTATTACTGCTGCTGCTACTTCTTCTGTCCATAGTGTATTTCTCTCACACAAGCCGCTGTGTAATGCTTGTCCCACTGCTTAAAGCAGAATATAGAAAAGCCGCTGGGATCATCTGGGAGAAGAAGGATGAGTAAACAACTCATCATGTTCCCAGGATGAGCATTTCAGTGCATTAATACAACTGCAAAGCCATAAGAGAGAATAAGGAAATGGCATACACTGTCCAAACATATTCAATATACATTTAAATAACTCTAACACAGACAGTGAATAGATAAATGTTCCACTATAATCTTGGAAAAAAAAAAAACAAAAAAACAACACACAAGCCCCCAAAGATTATTATCATATAGGAAAAAATAATTTTACAAATAACACACCTGAGAGATTTGTAGTTTGTCAGAGCTATTATCTTCCAAATATTTTGCACATCATTACTCCTACAGTAACCTATCCAAAATCTATTACTAAGAATGGGAGTACACAACATTTTACTGATGGATAAGCACAAAAACCATAAACCAAATATCCCGTCCTTTCCTGCCCACCCCTACTGGGCACGAAGTCCTTAAGCATGTAAAACCCTGAAGATTGCCCACACACATGGCATTTAAGGGGCCTGGTAACAAACCCAAATCTTCCTCCCCTTGTTCTCAAGAATGATCAAAGTATTGAACTAGGATTGGGACCTCTCTAAAACTTCTTTCCCATTTCCATCCACATAGAGAGAGACATTTCTACCCTTGGGTATTCCAAGACAGCTATGAATTGTCTGCAATGCCTACATGGTCCCTTTCATTATCTTTTTCCCCTCTTTAAGGGCAAACTATCAATAAAGTGCTGATAACATCCAATCTATCAGATTTTTTTTTTTGCTGCTTAACTACAATTAGCATTTAAAGCAAAGTACTTTCTGAAGTCTTGCAGCAGATGTAAGCAAAAAGGCAGAAGAGCTCATACTATCACCTCATGTCTTATGTTGATTAAAACTTCAGCAGCTAAAGCTCACATCCAGAAAATATGAAACCAGTAACTCATCTTTTTATAAATATAACTCAAAAGCTCTAGTTTGCACTTGTACATTTACAAATTTTCATTTCAGGTGAAGAAATCCATCTCAGAGACAGAAATTTAAACAGTAAAATAAACCAAGACACTGCCAGATTCTAGACAGACATACTAGAGCAATGCAGAACTGCAGGGACCTGATTACAGACTGATCTTCTGCTGGGCAGCCAGTCTCCCACTGGATGTGGAGCACATACATTGGGATGTTCTACAATAAAAGTGTTTCTTATACAGAGCCTTACAGATGTCACAGGATTATTCACTCTCAATGCTCCAACATTTCAATTTATCAAATTTTTTAAGCAGAGCATAGCAAGGCACTTACAGTTTCATAACATTCCCCCATGCAATGTGTTCTGCGATTCTTGGATCTGTTGCTCTCCTTGCAAGAGCCAAAAGCCAAGTACAAAGCAACTGTTACGGCTTGACAGTGAATACCCTTTATTGTTCCTTCTCAGAACTCTACCCAGATCAGCCAGAGCTCTAACAAATTAAAAACAAACCCAAACCTGTCTTCTGGAAGGCCAC
Organism: Pampusana beccarii; assembly: GCA_013399365.1. Taxonomy (NCBI): domain Eukaryota; kingdom Metazoa; phylum Chordata; class Aves; order Columbiformes; family Columbidae; genus Pampusana; species Pampusana beccarii. The sequence continues at coordinate 291,967 of VWYH01006856.1, read as the reverse complement.
ATGCAGTTGCAAAGGAAATCAGGATACATGCAAGTCACCCATTCTGTTCAACATCTGTTATTGTTTTATTTGCTCTGAAGCAGAGCTACAAATAACTGATGGCTTATCAATTTTCAAAAGAAGATTCTATAATTACATTGGTATGCCCTATGGAAACACTACTGGGTTTCTCTTAGCAACCTTCAGTGATTCAAACAGCTAGCCCTGCACTTCCCACAAAATTATCAACACTAAGAGAGCTTCATCATTCTTCAGTGGAAGAGTTGATATGTGACTGGCAGAATTACCATTAACAATGGTAATCAAATAGCATTATGACATCTCCTAAGAAATAAAGCTTTATGGCAAAAGTAGTAAGAATATTCAGGATACAGTAAGGCAGAATTACTTCTATAAGATCTTTCTCACCGCTTAAGATGCCTCAAACACATATATTACAAAGCCTTTTTAACAAACCTGTAAGATAGGTAAGTATGATCCCTGTTATAACAGATGAGGGAACTAAAGGCACAGGCCTGCAAGACAAGCAAATTGTTTATAGCAGCCTATGCTATAGAAAGACTTCTTAATCTCCACCACCCCTATGACCTACTCCCATTTGCTTTCCTAGATATGGTTGGCCCTCATCCCTCTGTTTACTACTGGGTACCCGTCTGACATCTCCTTGCAGACTCAGTTTCCTAAAACATCAGAAAATAAATCTTTTTAAAAGTGAGTATTCCGTGGCCTTAGGGATGTGGATCAACCCATTTAAGGGTCAGAGAAGCACTGGAGCTGAAGCTAAGGAGCAGGCAGTACCCACAAGACTTAGGTGCAAGGAGAGCTTTCAGAAACAGAAAGATGTTAGATCAGCTCAGCTGCACCATGGAACTTCCCTGTGGAACAGAGCTGGAGCATCCTCCTTAATACTGAAGTGAAAGATAGCATTGAAATAAGAAATTTACCATTACTGGCTTCCAGCCTATACCACAATCCTGTCACTCATTGAGTGTGGCTCCTCTGATGTTTTCCTGTTCATTCTAACTTGCTTCAAAACTTATCTGGTTTGGATCTGCAGGAAAATCTATAACCAGCACTCTGCTTTTTGTTATCATATTTGAGAATATCCATCAACACTTGGTGAAATGTGTCTTGTGTCAAAACATTTCTCCTGCAGTTCACTATAGAAGGGAAGATACTCAGCCCAAGTTAATTCAAGATTATTTACAGTAACCAAGAATAGTTACTACTTCAATCATCAAGCAAGGAAACTTGATTTAAATATAGAATTTTAATTTGATTTTGCATTTCTACTCCTTTCCTGAAAGAAAGACTGTTACTAGGTAGTAACATTAAACTGATGTTGACTTACAAGTAAACATAGCTTATACCTCACACTTTATATTTCTTTTTGCTAACTGTAATGCTATAATATAATATGTTAACATTTAAGTAATTACATAATTTAAATACACATTTATTCAGACTAATGATTTTCACATTTGATGTTAAAGGGTGGTAAACTTCCTTCTCATTTTCTAGACCAGATGTTCTTCGAACTGCATATATTGACCACTGACACACAATATATGCATAGGTAACATTGCAAGTGTAGCAGGTACTCCGAAGTGTCATATGGCGCAGCGTAGAACACAAAGTTACCACTGAGAACAGTCAAATTCAATGTTGCCAATGTTGCTGGGGATAGCAAAAAAATAAGATGTTGCAATATATTAAAGGATTACACTTTAGGATTATCTTCCAAGCTCACAACGGTGTCAAGTTAGTTTCAAAGGAAACTAGAATTCCATTCACAGAAAGTCAAGTTTTACAAGATTTAGAGAATGTCACTAATAAAATTACACTAGATGTTTTGGATTCACATGCCTCTATTAAAAATGTTTTAAATTGATTTTTTTTAATATTTTTTTTTTTTTTTTTTTTAATCAATTGAAGCATTATCTTTAGCTAGTCAACTGAGGTGACTTTCTGGATACTACATCACTACACCACTAGAACCAGCTGATCTCAACATCACATTTCATTTTTATTACATTCTGCAAGAGTAAAACAATCATTTTCAGTTTCTCCTTTTAAAAAAAATTGACATAAGCTACACTGAAATAAACACACAATTTTCTGTCTACGCCTACTGAAGAAAATCTGTTGCAAGCTGATGTGACCCTTCAGCAAAATGAATCCAATTATTTACCCAGCAATTTCCCTCATTTCAGTGATCTGATATACTTTAAAACTTCAGCAAAAAAAATATTTAAGCAATACATATTTATTTGCAAAGCCATTTTATTTAAATTTGACAGCTTATGGTAAAGGCTGAATTCACTACAAAAGACTTAGACAAAAAGTTCCACTTAGAAATAGTATCTTTTTTATATCCATTTTTAGCTACCCTGTATATGTTCTCCAAAATATCGTAGTACAAAAAGACTTCTGGCTATGTCAGGCCTATTGTCAGAAGGGCTTCTCCTCCATTAGGAACCCAAGGCTGCCCTCTAATCACAAAACAAAAAGGTCCTTCATCTCAGTTTAAAAGCTGACAATGAAGATAAGACCAAGTTAAAAAGCCAAACTCTTAAGTATATTTCGTGAGCTACAAGCACGCATTCTCCCCTAATCATTCAGCAGTGGACTGCTGATAGTCTCTACCAGGTACAACAGAAGACACACTTCAACACATTTTGTCTCATAAAGCCCTTTAGATGTACTAGTTTTACTTCTTTAAAACTTCAAGAAAAGTGTTCATACCTTGAATCTCAACACACACAAGATTTCAGATGGATGAATACAGCATCGACAATGCATATGTCAGGTTCACTATAGGGGAGCTATGCAGAAATTAGTATTTCTACATCCCTCCCCATTGAAAGCCATCTACGTATACACACATGACAAGAAAAATCGTAATGTTTTTTTGCCAAACCCTGCAGTGTCATATGGCAGCACTAGGTCAGTCTTTAGAAGAAGTCTCCAACCTGACCACTGATGGATCTGCTCCCTTCCAGCTGAGACATCAGGTCATGACAAGCATTATCCTGGTCATGCAGCTAATAACAGAGCCGGAGTGAATTCCTCTAAGAGAAAAGCAGAGACACCAGAAGCACGCTTCCTTCTGGGAAAATTGGGTGAATTAAGGTGATACTGAGAATAGGCAGGTGGTTCACAGGGTAAAAAGAGCACTAGATTAACACATGGAATTCATGCAGTTTTATTTTGAAGCTGTGATTCTAAAGCTCTTGGGCAAAAGGCCCGAATCAGACCTCAGGCATGGTATCAATTTCCTGGTCTGAGTAAACAGCCCAACAGCTTGTACATATGTACTACAGAGTGTCATCTGCCATCTACTGTAAGCTTAGTAGGGATACCGTGTTTAGGGGGAGGTGAGTGGGAGAATCTGTGTCCTTCAGTCCAGCAATGGCATTTGTAAGACACTGTCACACTCAAAAAAACCCAACCAACCAACCAACACCCCACACAAACAAAAAAACGAACCAAAAAAACCCCACACAAAACCAAAAACACCAACAAAACAAAGTTATTGAAACATTTTTTTAATTAGCACACCAATGTAAAGCTAAATCATGTGACATGAGAAATGACATGTTCATAAAATCCACCAAGCCAGGCAATCCTGTCTCAATAAACTAGACATTTAGGTTCACACAGTGAGATACGAGTGTGTTGTTAGAAAAACAATGTACAATCAGCAACTAAGCAAAACAGAAATAAAATGCTGATGAAAAAAATTAAGATGGCAGTGATTCCTTTATTATTATTATTCCTGTAAAGACCCACCTGATAGGAGCGTCCAAGAGCGGTTTGCCTGAAAAAATGAATACAGATTGCAAACTGCTGAGAGCAGAGTGTGTCATTCTCACACTAGATTCTTGCTAGACACATTTTTGGCTATTAATGTAATCACATACCATGAATGGGGCTCGGGGAACAGGACACAACAAATGAAAATACCCCTTTGACAACAAATATGCCTGTCTCAACCCAAAACCTATGTATAATACCAATACCTTAGTTTCATTTTTGTTTCTGTACAACACAAACATGCACCAAAAACTAGCAGTGGAAAGCAGGAACCAGCCCTTCCAGGTGACCAAGGCCTAGGTTCAGCAAAACACGTCTCCATACGCTCAAGCTGTGAACATATTATGATACTCTACTGATTTGGGGTATTAACCACAAAGAGCCAGGGCATTTGACTGAAGGATGTTATGACTATACTACATAAAATCAATTTATATGATATTAAGGATCTAACAAGACACTGACAAACATCTCTTTTTTAGCTGAGAAAGGAAGTCGTTGTGTGGCAGCATTTTCAGGACCTCCACTGAGATCATGCTAAGAGGTAATTGTCCCAAGGCAGATTTAGACTACTGGTAAGGATTTCAGTTGGGGGGGATAGGGAGGGGGCAGAATCAAACACAGACCAAACAAATGTACTCTAGGAAAAATCTAAGATTTTGCCTATTTCGTTTCTAAATACCAGAAAAATTCTGCAGAAGATACTCCATGTGAATGGGTGCTAGGGCAAATAACTCACAATTTGAAGTATCATGCTTTTTAAGCCTTTGATCCCTTCAAACAGTAGAGTATGGGACATCTCTGTTTGAGTCTGAAAAACCTTAATATAAGAAGATTATGGCTTTCAGAGCAGTGGCTATATATCATTTTTTTGTCTGAATAGTGTTTCGACCAGAGTTCTAGGCCTGAAATTTTTCAAAACACTGAACAAAAGGTCTTTGGCTGTCAGTTCACAGCAAGTCAGCTGCAAAGTGCACTAGATATCCTAATGCTGCCAAACAAGCTGTGCACTTCTGAGAGTTTCATTTGGTGTGGAAACCAGCATCTCCCACAACTTTCCCCTCCCTATTATCACTTATTCATACTTTAAAACACACAGCTTTGAAATATCCTGCAAGAAAAGCTTGAAAGAGAAGGCTTGAGTACTATACTATGGTACAGGCCACCTAACAAACAGCAGAGTTGAGAGAGCAAAAACCTTAACAGTCTCATTTTGGGGAACTACGCACAGTATCAACCACACAGCCACAGGAGCTTGTCCTGAAAGAAAAGCTCAAAAATGCAGAGGGACAAAGCAGGAAACTTAACAGCATTATCATCTTTTGATGAATTTAACCCCCGAGAGATCCCTGAATTTACTCAGTTACTCAAAAAAGGTAAGTAAACCTCTGAAGGCAGAGAATAAGTGTCTCAAAAAACAAAAAGGAAAAAGATAAGTAAACAAGACAGAAGTGGCAAGCAGATCAAGGTGAGACACCCAGGAAGCCTCACACCACAACTTGAGAAACCTAGAGAAGAAAATTATCATGAAAGCATGCAATTTGGCTCATTGTGTTTTTCATGCCATGTTTTCTTTGTTCAGTTAAATTTCTGAGGTAACATATGCACTGGAACACTAATATTCCTCAAAATAAGAAGCAAAGACCTTTTTGGCTTTTTCTCATCCCTCCCTCCCTGTGACCTAAGGAATTTTATCTTGGCCTCTTTGCCCTGAAGTACTGTTCTCTTCTTCACAAGGTCTCTACTTATACCTAGATGCAAGAAAAGAACAGACCTATTAACAGTTGACTACACGAGAGAACCAGTTTCATACCTGCATGATGAATTTAAGAGGAAAATCCTGTAATTACTTTATTGGAAAAGAACACTGCTTAGTTTAACATAAGCACCCAACTTCACATAAAATGCAAAGACAGTGCTGTGCAGAAGTTTAGGCTACATAACCTTAATGTGTAAGTCTTGTCTTAACAAATCTATGATATGGATAAATTGTGTTGTGCATATCATATACTACACTGTTCAAACATAAATCTGAGGCATAATAGCCAAGTAAGTATTAAAGACAATTATTATAAGAATTAGCAGTCTGTTCTCCAGAAACAATCCCAAACAGGTAGGATGAGACTTTTCAACAAAAGAACATCCCTGCTTTATTCATACTGCTTCAGTAAACACGGACATTGCTAAAGGATTGTGAAAATTAAAACTCCCACAACTTTACTCAAAAAATCTGTGGCCAAAAAGCATCTCTATGGATAAAGCTGAATAGTCTATAGATGCATTTTCTATTACATAGGAAAGAAAGAAATGCACTAACTTGTTGAATCAACCTTTGTCACAAATGCACTCTTACCAATTAATGAGTGATACAGTCTTGCCAAGTCCCCAAGCTCCCAACACACCGTATTCTAATTCAGCAACACTATGGACCCTTTCTGTGATTCACTGTCTGCTACAAAGGGGTAGAGAACTCTTTCAACTACAAGAGTGCTTTAGTGGATATGTCTGAATATGTGCCTTACACATGCCTCATCCAAGCATGCACTTTTGCCAATGTTATTATTTTTAAGTAGCATTACTTTAGCATCATTGCTGTATCTCATGGTTTACAGATCTTAAGTGACAGACCAAGAGTTCACAGCCTCAAGAATCAACAAGAAAACAAGGAAATGAGTCATATAATGGTATTAATAGCTTAGCCTGTCCTGCTTCACTCCCCTCTCCTCCTGCAATTTTTTAGTTTAACCTTTACCAAGCCTGTTCATCATCAGCTGAATGAACATTTGATTCATTTCCAACTGCACAATGATTTGTTTTAACATGATCTTGAACTTTGAACCTTTTACCCAGCATCCTAGAAGCACTCTACTAGCCTCAGCAATCCTAGGAGAAGAAGGAAAATAGCATTATTCCAACTATACCTCTGGATAAAAGATAATTAAGCATCTCAAGGCAATACAGAAGCTCATGACAGAATTGAGACAGAAGTACAGGAGTTCTGACTCCCAGTCTGCTGCTGTAATCATCAACTAATGCACAAAAAAAACCCCAAATGTAACTGTTAACTTAGACTGACACAGGTTCATCTAAAAAATTAAAACAGCATTTCATCAGAACACTCATCTACACGGGCTTGCACTTGCTTTATAATATGTTGTGTTTATATGGCAGCAACCTCCTACAGCCTACATCACCTCCCAATTACAAGACCCTGTTAGAGTAAACAACAAACAAGCAGAGGCAGAACTTCAAATATACCAGGAATTATTAGAATACCTGAGGTTATCTGACAGATAAGCAGGGATTCCCTTACACGAATGATTCTGAGATCTGATCCAGAGGATGTACGCATTTATCTGTTAGGAAGGACTGGAAAAGATGTCAAAATTAATTAGGATTTCTTAAATGAAAGTAAAATTCCATGTCATTAAAATTAAGTGAAAACAGGCCAGAACCCTTTTCTGAAAATAGATCTTGCTATGCAGCCAAGTATGCCTGCGTGCAATTGTTATTTATTTTTAAGTTGGGGCAATTTTCCCAATAGATTTTTAGATCAGCTAACATAATGAGGTGCTTTAAAATAAGACAAAAAACCCCACAAGATTTCTTTCCTAACTAAATTTGCTACAAAGATGTAGAGGAAGCAAGGAAGCAATAACAAAACACAGTCTTGCCTAGCATACCACAAAATTTCAAAATTGTAAATTTCAATGAAGGCAAAGACAATAACAATATCAGCATTCAGGAAAGAGGGTCACAATTCTTTACCAGAAAGACTGGAAGAAATGGTCCTAGCCATCGAAAAAAAAAACAAAACAAAAAAGACACTCACAAAAAACATACACTACACCACCCCACCCAGAAAAACCCAGCCTAATCAAGGACACAAACTCAAAGAAGTCCTCTACTCTTTAGTATGTTCTCCAGTGCTTTCTCCATTCAACATGCATCCAACATTCAACCCGAAGCCCATTCTTATCAATAGTGTTATCAGCCCACACAGAGAAGTACATTCAAAAACACCATTTGGGGCAATCAAAACGGAAACAGAAATGAGCATTGACAGTATTTAAAGGTCTTTCATTCAGCGTTTCCACACTAGTCCTGCCAGCAAAGAAGGCAACAACCCAAACCTCCTAAGATACTCCAAGGAAGAAAAATTATTCCAAGAGCCTGAGCAAGTGTTAGACTAAGAAAGCAATGAGATCTTAGTCTACACAGCAACAAAACAAACTAGGAGGAGACATAAGTGAAAACAGAGAGTTACACATCAGTATGGACACTCAGTCAGCAGCTATGATATCTGTCAAAACTGTGGCAATGCAGCTGGAGGCAAATCAATATGATCCAAATTCTCATAACACATTTTATCTTCCTTAACCAAAAATGGACTAGTAGCAGATCTACTCCAGGAGACACTATCAACATCATATTATCATTTCCCACACAAAGGTCATTTGATTGTTTTAGGAGAGTTTTCATTCTCTGCCCGACATAAAGTAAATGCCAGTCATTTTTCGGTTTTCACATTCATCCTTGGATGACAAGGACACAAATTCAAATCCTCCAAACCAAGTAGAAGCTTCCTCACACCAGAAGTATTTAAACCAAACTTCAAAGAGGGAAGGGGACGACAGAACTGACTATCCAACGTTTGAAATATAACCTCCCTATGACAGTGACAAAAGACATTACTGTTGCATCTTGTGAAAATAGGACACCATCTTTTACGAAATCTTCCAGCATTACTGGTCACTTTTAGCCCAGAACAACCACTATTCAGCTCCTCTGCTCTCTGTGTCAATAATGACAGTTGCAAAACCCACCAACACAGTACTTAAAATGAAACTGTATTATGAGAATTTTCCACATAATCTTCTTCCTCCTCTCCCAAGCTACACCATTCCCTAATCAGTGGCCTCTCATTTAAATCCTCGGAAGAAAGAGCAATTTCCAATTCCTTTATTAATAAAAATAAGTATTTAACCTGGAAATACAAGGGAGAGACTAATACCATACAAGTACACTCCTAGGCACACATACTGAGCTGAATTCATACTTTTTTATACAGCATACTTTCCTCAATCTCATTACAGGGCCAGTGAACAGACTTTCAAATTCAAAAATTCTCTTGCAACACTGGGAAATAGTGTATATTGGATTTAATACATGTTCCACAGGGTTATTCTACTGATATATAGGAAGAGAGAACGTCTCCTCAGCAGGCTGGCAAAATCCGGAAGGAATCCACCTCTGGAAAGTTTGAAACTCCGAGAAAGAGGACTTAATCACTTAATCTTACGGTTTGTATTTGCTTTTAGTAGAACCCTGTTGCTGCGTTGAAGTTTTTGTTGTTGAGGGAAACAGACTAATTCTTTATCATGGTGGTCTATTACAATTCATAACAGGGCTTGCTATAGGTAGCTTTAGAAGAGCCACGTCTCTTCTCCCAAATCACATACCTGTAAGACGAACTGGTTTAATTTTATCCCTTGACCATTCATGCAAGATAGCAGACTTTCACTGCATAGCTTGCCATGTCATTATAGGATTCAAATGCATTTACTTAAATCTCTCTCCTAGATTCATGTGTTTTCATTGCTTTATCTAATTAAATTTGTAAAGACCTACCGGACAATGGCAGCTGTAGCCCCATCTTCTGCTCTAAAAATTTTTTTTTAAAGGAAAAAAAGAAAGAAAAAAGTATATATGCTACCATAAAGGATCCTTTGCCTTAGGCATCAAACATCTCCAAAGATCTGCTAACAAACCCTAACACACAAGAGGAAGAAAGAGGAATCCAAATCAGGAATAAGTCCATATCAAGCTATAAAAGTCCTCAGAAGTCTCCAGAGCAATCCAAGTCTGGAAAGACAAATCAAACCCATTTGATTTATATTGCTGTTAACAGTTTAAGTGAAAGTTCAAGCATTGGCCACAGGAAAGAACAATTTCTTTTATACACTGTTCTGTTTCCAAATTATTCAGGATTTTTTTTTTTGATGACTGTATGACAAATATTGGTGTAATACCTGTCCTTTGCTACTCAACTACAGAAACTTCACACCAAAATCTGAATCAAAACTTCCTTCATTCTTATAAACTATCACAAACTTGGCAATTATTTTTCAAAACCAAGCTTTTTACGCTTGCAATGGTTCTACAGACACAATTCATATACAGATATGAAAACCATAGTCTTTACAAAAACAGAGACTGCTAAGAGCAAAACTAGCTATAAGCACTTCTCATGTTCCATTTTAATAGAAATGCAAAGTGTAAATAAACTGCACATGACTGAAACTGAGATTTTATGAAGAGTCCTTTTTTATATTTCTCAGTAAATGAGTCTGCACAGAAGGACTGAAATTCCATATCCACACACCAAGCACTCAACTTTATCCATGCAAGTTTGATATCAAGTTTTACAAATTAAAATAACAGGGCCTTACACGATGCAGAATGAAAGGAGTGAAGGACTGTAACCCCTAAGCTGGCAACAGCCTAACTAAAAATGGACACTCATACTTCCGTCATTCTTGTGTCATAAATTACGTCAAATTATTAAATAACAAATCATCTGCCCAGACACCCTTAAACTGCACCCTGCTAGAAGCCAGTGATACTTCCTTCAGATACTCAGCTATTTGCACATCCTACAATACTCTTCCCTAGGCATCTGCTATAATCCACTGTTAAAAACAAGATATTGATGTAGAAACACCTTTGGTCTGAGCTGATATATCATTCCAGGTCCGCATTTTCGTGCCTGGGAAAAAGGAAGGTAAAATATCTAAAGCTGGTTCGACACCTACACTGTTCAATTCCCTCATTTCCAAACACTATGTAGGGCACTTGTATGGCTGCCAAGTTATTTATACATTAATAGTAACAGTTCTTAATATATTTACATCAATCACGAGAGCTAGGAAAGATACCACAAATATATAACTCCTCCTCCTTCTCCCTTAGCTGAATTCACTCCGCCTTTCAAGTTTTACTTAACACTTAAAATAGCTTTATGAGTAACATTTTTCATGTTTTTATATTATTCACAGTCCATATTATCTGCAAGAGAGAACTGTGTTAGTCAATCTCCCTTCTGTGTATTTTACTCAGATTTTAGACAGGCAGATCTTTGGAGTTGTGTTTTATTTTTTAGTTATTTACAACTGAAAGGATTTCCTAGAAGTCATTCCACCGTGCCATTAGAATAGGGACATCTGTTCTTCATCAAGCACGGGCAACAAAACATTGCTAGTAATGCCTGGATGCCCAAGGGACCAGCGTTACCACTGTACTAGATACTGCACCAAAACTCCCTCTCACAATTTAAGAATTTTGTTTTTCTCCAACTAAAGAGCCTCCTGTGGGCTGTGATCCATCACAATCACAGCCGTCAGGCAACCTTTGCTTTTGGCAATAACTTTATTTGCTACCTATCTTCAAAAACACTGCTCTTCTAAAGTATTCTTATTAATAGTATACATGCAGAACTATTATTTTACTTCATATTGTGCCCCACATTTATGGCTCCTTTCTGGTTTTTGTCTGCTTAAATGGTACCAGGTAACATTGGTAAAGTATTTGCGGTAATTTTTTTTCAATTGCTATGCGAATGGGTCTGGCCTTCTTCCAAATTTTACTTTGCAATTATTATTCAAACTCATGAAAGAAGAAATACATTAAGATTTTATTTAGAAACCAGTTTAGCTGCAAGATATTTGCTTCAACAAATATTTAATGAGAAGAGTGTCATCAAAGGAGAAGAATCTATTCCACCGCACGTACAAAGCAAAGAACTGATAGGATGGATTGATATTAGTACTGAGAAGAGCTAGATATTTATATTCTAATGGGAGAGTTTATCTTCAAGTACATACTTCATGAAGAGTACTTTGCCCTAGACAAGGAAGATGTTTGAGTCTATTCAAACTCAGGGTACCAGGAAAGTATATGACTACCAGCTGCGTCTGCTAGCTCTGAAACTATGGAGAAAGCAACAATCACAAATGAATCAGGACCTCCACGCTACACAAACAGCCCAGCTTTCCAGTCGGAGGTTCTCCAGATTGGCTTTGATACTTTAAAGCTGTCAAGGATATGACGTGCAGCTGAGCAGTACTAACGTCTTTCATGAGTATAAGCACAAAGCGAAAAACTATTATCATATACCATTTAAAAGATATTAAAGTTTTAAGTACTGTAAAATGATGTAAACAAAGGCATTAGTTAAAAATAACACAACACAGAAATAATGGATGAAATACAAAAGCACAGATCAAAACAAGAGTCACACAAAAACAATGAATACAGAAACAGGCAGAAAAACAACTTCTTGGAACTGGACCTCTCAGATCATTTCCTCTTGAACCTTTTTTTCCAAATAATCTGAACCCACACAGATCTGACTGGACTCTAGATGCCAGCCTGCCAACAAACAGGCATTGTTTAACAGAGCGCCAACTGAAATTACTGACTACACCTGTAAGACTGCTGGCAAATATTTCATTACAGTAGGGCAGCCTTCGGCCCCTTTAATAAAGGGTTTACAGCTTAGATTTAAGTTATACAAGCTCATGTTTCTGGACAGCATTATGCTATCTGGGAATACAGTTTGCATGCTATTTAGTATATAGTATACCGTATAGTTCCCAAATTATAATCCTTCCATTACCAATTATTTCATACATTTCCTAACGTGTGCGTTGTCCCTAAAGGACAATGCTTTAATGTATTGTCTTGAACTTTAAAAAAAAAAAAAGGCTTTCTGACGTATTTTGGAAAATATCAACCCAGCAGAAGATCTCGAGTGCAAAACTAAATTACTAAAATGCATCGATAATATAATTACTGATAATCATCTGCACATCCTAAATGATAGAGGTAGTTGGAAAACAACAATCTAAGGCTGTGTATTTCACACCTCTAGCATCAGAAGTTTGTACTCCTACCAGATGCATTACAAAAATGGGATAACAAAGGTGACTGGAACTGGTGGTTCCAGTAAAACAAACAAACAAATGCAAGATTCTGTACCATTTCTAACAGTTCTGCAAAATGGAAATGAAGAAAAACCAAGAAGATATGAGGATGTTAGCCATGTAACTCACTCATTCACACACGCACACACCTTTTTTTCCTGACAGATACTAAGAGACGTCTGTACAAACTCTCTTAGCAGCCAGGCTCCCTAGAAAATGACCTAGAGACATTCACCATTACTACTTCGATCACCTTAACAGAAACTGTCCTGAATTATTCTAACTCATCAACTAATTCAGTTAAGTCTTCAGCAGGGTCTCTTCCGACACTCAGAAGCCTGTTCTACCTAAAACACAAGCTTAGCTTCCAACCTTAGTATAGAAGGTAAACTAGGACTAAACTAAACTATCGGCACCATTAAACGACATAAAAATGCTACAACAGAAAGCTGTACAAAACAAGTGAGTCTGTGGGTTTTTACTGTAAAACAATTTAAATTTTAAAAAATCTGATTTTATTGCTAGACCTTCTTATAGAGTTTCTTAAGCAACCACAGGCAGACAATGATCTCTTTATGAGCACTAGATGAGAATAATTACCCTTAGATAAGAAGAGAATAATTACACTGAATTCTTTTGCAAGGCACTTTGAGACCTAGTAATGAAAAGTACTGTTAAAAGCTGTGTATTATAAGTATGCTTAATAATTACACGAAACAAGTACAACTTTTTCCAGAGGCTAGTTATAAAAAAATTATTTGAAACTTCAGCTGAATGAGGGGTTTTTTTTGTGATAAAAACGATTCAGTAAGCTAAGGAAAGTTGTACTGCAACAGTTTTCTTGGTGTAAGCTTACAATAGAACCATTTAAATCTATTCATCAGCTTACTGAAGAAAACATATTGAATACTCTAAACTGTCCATCAGGAGCTGAGCAGAGTTCAAAGCAAGTAAGGTTTTTATAGAATAGTGAAATATGTTAAGCGTTCTAGAATAAACATCTGTTGACTAGGTGAGAACGAATTCCACAGTCTGTTGTTAGAAGCAGTGGTGCGTTGTACAAAAAAACCAAAACAAACAAACAAAAAAAAAACCCCCAAAACAAACCCAAACATATTTCCATGAAAGTCAGTTATAACATCAGTTATAGCTGTCAGTTTTCTAAGCTATTCTTAATCTTTTCAATATCTATCTTTACATACACACCCCAACCTACTACCTCCTTTCAGCCCCCAAGAAACTGACAACAACCTTCTTATAAAGTTCCACTAGGGGTGTGGGGGGATATGCAGGCTTTTGAAATAGCTCTGCTTCGCATGACATTCACATTGCCTGTGAAAAATGAGGCCCACTCATACAAATGTTCCTTATAAGAGCAATCAGGTTAGGAGCTCCTGGCATGAAGCTGCTTCTTGAATTAGGATTGCAGGATCAAGTTCATATCACCCCTAGATATCACCAAGATTTCACTATTACAGAAAAATCTATTATGGTATTATTGAAATAATTTTACCAGAAATCTTGATGTAATGAGAAATCTGTTCCATAATAAACCTCCTCTTTTTATATAAGGTAACTCTTTAAGCTTAAATAGTTAATAGTTAAATGTTAGTGGATCATATTCAAAGCTGTCAATGTTATATTACGATAAAACACTTGAATTTCGAGCAAATTCTTACTATATTGCATTTTATTAAACAGATATTTTAGGTTTTAAGACTTAAATTTCACAAATTATTTGTAAAAACAGACATTAAAAAACAAATTTACTATTTACAGCTCCCATATGTGTAGAAAATATCCATTGCAAATACCTCTTACTTATTGAAAACACAATATGTTGCTCATGAATCAGTAATCCCTGGACAGGCAAATTTCATCCTGGCAAAATGAAATTGCCTACAACAATAATGAGTGCAATTTTTTTTAAAAGGCAAGGAAAAACCTTTTCTATTAACAGGCCTTTGTCTTGGTCTTTTTTGAAAACATGTATAACTAAGTCATGGAAGAAAAAGCTCTCTTAAATACTGAAACATCACATTTGACTTAGGAAGTCCCTTAACCTCAAATTGCTAGAGGCCTGGCTGGTTTCCCAAAGCTTCACAGCACGCTCACATTGTTGTTATGGTGTTTCCTAAGCATTTGCTCTGTGCCACTTGCAGAAACTGGAATCTAAACTAGACGGACCTTTGATCTGACCCCATACAGCTGGTTTAATAGTATGTTTTACTGTTTGAGTCAAATTTAAGTACCGAACCGGTAAGCGATTCCTTTACTTCTCAG
This sequence comes from Pampusana beccarii, assembly GCA_013399365.1. Taxonomy (NCBI): domain Eukaryota; kingdom Metazoa; phylum Chordata; class Aves; order Columbiformes; family Columbidae; genus Pampusana; species Pampusana beccarii. Next base: position 276,884 of record VWYH01006856.1, on the reverse strand, counting down.
GAACCTTTCAGAAGCCAGGGTGCTCGAACACGTTCGCACGCAAACATTTACTAAAAAACATGATGTGAAGACACAAAAGAATGCGAAGGAGTTGCACTCGCTAGGCGAATTTTAACGTATCGCAGGGCAAATTTCCTCACCATCTACCCCGCCCCGCCCCCCGAGAAAAGCCGGACATGGGGGAGTGTTGAAAAAAGAAAGGGAAAAAAAAAAATGTCAGCGCTACAGGCAGTGCGCGGAGGGTCACAGGTGATGCCGGCGGCAGCGCCACCGCTCCCCGCTCCGCCACCGCCCGCAGCTCCCGGAGCGCTGGCCGTAGCCAGACCCCGGCCGCTGGGCCAGGCGGAGCGGCGGCCTCCAGAAGAGGGCGAGGACCACCCCACCGCCCGGCTTTCGGAGCGCCTGGAGCCGCAGGTACAAGGGAAGGATCGGGGTTTCCAGCCCGTCCCCCGCTCCCGAGGCTGCCGGGGGAGGCAGGATGGGCGCCAGCCGGCGGCCGCGGCTCAGCCCGGCCGGTGGCCGTTGGGCGCGCGGGGGAACCGCCACAGAAAGGGCGCAGCGCGCGGCACGCTACAGATGCGCGCGTGCCGGGGGCGTCCCGGGACCCCCCCAACCCCCCAAAAAACGGACCGCTCTGCCGGCCGCTGGCCCGCGCGCTCGGAGGTACGCCGGTGCCCACCGGAACAAAAGGGAAGCGGCCCCGCAGCCGCCCGCGGCCCCGCACAGCTCCCGGCTCGGCTCGGCCCACCCCNCCCCCTTCCTCCCTCCCTGCCCGCCCTCCCGGCTCCGTCTCTCACCGCTACCGGAGCGGCGGCTGCTGGGCCCGACTCCCCCGCCACGTGACCCCGCCACGTGACCACCACATTTCCCCGGCCCGGCTCCGCCCCCGCCGTCTCTCCCGCAGCGCCGGGCGCCGCCGGGCCGCTCTCGGTGCCCCGAGCCCTCCGCCGCAAGGCCACGGCCCGCTAGTCGGGTCCGGAGAGAACCATGGCGGCGCGACACTGTAACGCGACGTGATAACAGCTCGTTTGACAAGGGGAAACAGCCGTAGGGGGCCAAGGCTGCCGCCACCACGTCCGCGTCTCCCCCTCAGCCCCTTACCTTCCTCTGGAAAATAAATCACACTATGCGTTGCAGAAAGCCAAGGCATATATGGTACTGGGGCTTATTTGAACTTTTCCCTTCTACCTGCAGAGCTAACAAAGAGAAAAAGCTGGTGCCAATAACTGGGGCATCTGAACTCCTCCCAGCAAAAGTCATGGGCACTGGCACCACTATATTCCTACATTTTGACTCATACCAAAAGCCTCAGTGAGTGAAAATTACCCGTGTTGACCAGCATCACACACTGAAGTGTAACCTTCACTCCCAGAAAATAATGCTTACAATAATGAGTCAAGGGGGTGTCTTACGGGAGGGAATGCCTTTATCCTCAAACTTGGCAATTCCAGATTCAGTCCAGAGATATCAACACTACAAGAGCTGGAGGAGCTTCAGTAAAAAGGGATTTGTATTGCAAACAAGCTCTGAAGTTGTATTCAGATACCCCATCCAGTGCACATTCTCTTCAGAAAGCAACAAAATTCCTAAACATAAAAAGTGCAAAGCACTTAGTACTTTAGATCTGATAGTTACAGTTTGTTCCTGGTTTCATGAACAAACCTTCTAAAGAATAGTACATGGGGAGCAAGAAGTGAAAAGGCCCAATGCCCTGCTTGCTTTGGTAATTAAAACTTACTGACCATTTCAGAAACTAAAGAGGCAAATATTTTTCACACTATTCCCATAAGGATTTTATCTTACAAGCTATACATGAAGGGGTCAAATTTTGTGCCATAACCTTCCAGGTCTGTGAAAACCTGAAGCCTGAGAATGTGTTAGAGCTAGGTAGAGGTTTCTATTAAACATAATTTTCATTTGGAAACAAGCTGCTTTTTTTCCTGAAGCTTTTCATTTGCACTACACAGGCTAAATCCTTGGGCATCTCTAAAGATGGAATAACAGTCCCATAGATAAAGTGCAATAAAAAGTTATCAGGGAGTTTGGATTTCATTTCTGGATGCGTTACAGCAGTTATTATCAACTGGTGAACTGTGAAGACCGGAGTCCCTGAGTTACCTCCCAGATAGGGCAAAAGACAACCACCACCACCACCCTTACTGGCAGGCTTAGATGTATTATATTTGGGTTACTTCTTCACTAGAAAATTTTGAGTAGCCAAAACAGTTAAAACCACTGTATCACTGAATTATTGCATTTAACTTAAACATCTGTGCCTTAGCTCAATTCCTAACTTACAGGCAATCATAAGAATTATAATAACTTTAGGAAGCAGAGTAAAAGAGAGGTTTCCAAAATACAACTGCAGCTTTAACACTGTTTGTAATCCTGTTCTCTACACCAGTGGCACTGTGTAACAGTGTTGCTGACTAGCCCCTTCTCTCAGCTTCGTAAGGAGTTTTCCATAGCTGGGTTCATAATCACAAGAGAAAACTATGTCTGGTAGTTGCTCACCGGTCTCTACAAACTACAACCACGACTTGCAGGAGTGCTACCCATCCTGCACATGTTGAGGACTGAAGAAAAACACACAGAAGGATGAACTCTTATCATCGCTGCAGCTCATTCTATCAACATAACATATTTATTTTCCTAAAACAAATTCACACAGATACACAAAAGATACAACTAGAACCAGATACTTCGGGCTATGTTCAAACCATGCAACAGGGGAGCAATTCCCCATCTTTTTCATATGTGTGTCTGGATCAGCAAGACCTGACTCCACGTCAGGGATGGACTACAGCACTCACCCGTGTGCAGCAGGGGAGCAACAGCAGTCTCAAATCAAGTCTGTAATCCAAGTGACTGGAACCCAGGAGCATCCTTGCAGTTAAGACAAGGCCTCAGCTTGCAAGGTGAAAACACAAGTCAAAACCTCTATTATTTATAGCAATAACACATGCTCTTTTAACTTCCCTGCTGCTCTACAAATGCAGAGAGAGATCACACTTAGGGAAATACCAATACTGCATGGCCCAGTTCCTTGCAACTACTATTTTGTACTTTTCCTGTGACTCAAAGTACACCTTCAGGGTAATCAAGCATTTTAAAATGCTCTTAATTCATGCTCCAAAGTATTTTTTTAATAACAAGATACATAAAAAACAAATCTCAAAGGGGAGAGACCACCTTTTCCTTCACTAGTCTACTCCATGCCTTCCTGCAGTGTAATAAGCTTTACCCAAGGCACCAGTTCATTATCTTATGGAGCTAAGAGCATAAACATTTCAATAGTCCAATTGGAACGTTTAATGCAACTTCAGCAGTACAAATTAAGAGACATTAACCTAAAATTGCATTTACCAAAAACATCATATCATACAACATTTTAAATTTTATTATGAGGCCTAAAATAATGATTTTGTCTTTCTACTCCTTGATATTACTGATCTAAAGAAAACCTTAGATACCTATCCCACTTGACAGGATAATAAAAGATCAGTCAATAAACTGTACAGAAAAGTTCGTAAATTCCTTTTTACTATTGGAACATGGTGATTTTAAGGTCAAAGACAATAAGACTCATGCCTTTTCAGAAGGAACTCTGCTCTATTCATTTTAATAATGGCCAGGCCAATGCTTTTACATCTTACCAGCTGTGAGGGTAAGCAGTTACTCCAACATCTGTCCTTTTCTATAAACCATTATTCTCATATTCACAACCCTTCTCTCTACAGAACCAAAGGCTGGCCCCTTTTTCAGGAAGATCTCTTATAACACCTATCTTTTTCTGAAGGCAGACACCGTTAAAATAACTAGCTATGACCATTCATGAAAGCAGATGATAAATCCTACTTATCTATGAGCAACTACGTGTACTTTTTGGAATGTGGAAATTTTTTATTTCAAAAAGAAAACACAAGGAAACAATTTCTTCAACTCACCTTCCTTAGTCTGCCCAACCAGAACATTTTGATTCTTTTTTCTCCTCAGGTAAAATATTCACACTCTCTCACATTCAGTGTTTTCACTGCAGACAGTTTTTCCCCCCCGCCATGTCATTTCACTTTTTATTATTTCTTTCCCATTCACAAGGTCACTCTATTCATGCTCATTTATACAGCTTAGATATGTTGGGACAGAAAACAAAGCACAGGACTCAGTTGCCTTCCAAATGCAAGTGACATCAGCACTGCAAAGATCAAAACTGTGATTTTTGCAGGCATTATTTTCCCCGGACTGGTAAGCTGATAGTTCTCTATATACTGTTTATATATAAAGTCAAGGGCAGTTTCTTTTTTAATCATACAATCACTTCCTAGAAGTGTTCCATATGCTCCATGATAAAGGAGAATCACACCTAAAAACCCAAATGTATCCAAGATCCTTCTGAATCCCTTAATTTAACTCAGAGGCTTTTTTGGGTTTGGGGGTCTTTTTTTTTTTTTTTTTAAGTCTCTTTTGGGGATGTAGTTCTTCATAATTAGTCTCACCCCAAAGGCAGTTTAAGATGCAGATCTAGTAAGTTCAGGTAACTAAGGTAGGAAAAAGGAAAACCTAAAACCAGTTCTTGAGCTACCCAAGGAGAAAGTGGCCTATTTCCACCAAAAAAAAAAAAAAAAGTAAGTTCTTGCCTCTTTCACGTGTAATCATTAGCAGGTAAGCAAAATGAATTCAACCTTGGCATGCAGCTAAATTCACACCCAAGCCTCACTGTTATAAAAACTTACCAACATCTTCAAGTTCAACAAACTAACATGCCTAAGTGCTTGCAGGACTGAAGTCTTTGCATTGAAAGTTTGCCCTGACTTTCTGAAAAATGCTTAATCTAGGTTCTATTTAAACTGCAAGTGGAAAGTATTTTATTCTACTTCAGTCTAGAAAAAGAGATGTAGAGGGAAATCCTGCTCATACCTCTCATTGCATTGATCTACAAGAGCTGCCTCCATCAGACCATGACTGCCTTTGCTGTTGCTGGCCAGTGACTTTTCAGAAGACTGCATCAGTATTGCTACTCTGCAACTACAACTTGGACCAAGTTTAATAGAACGGATGTGGAAGGATGTCTGAGCTCAGGGTAAGATTTTGGTATGAATTTCTCAGAAACATAGGCCAAACACTGTAGAAAGTCCATTAGTATTTCCAGGTTTCAAGACGACAAAATTCTCTGGTTTCAGTTGCCCAACCTGAAATGTCTCTGGTTGGCAGTACTGGATGGATTTCTTCAAATGTCCCCGCCCCTCCTATGTTCTGCTATGTTTCTTCTAGATTTCTTTTGAACCCAAAGTCCATTAGTGGTACTATTGATCAGTATAAAGGAATTGAAATTTAGCCTTTTAATTCCATTTATTTCCATTACAAGCTGTTAAAATTAAATATTATTAATAACAAAAATGATCAAGCAAATACTTTAAAGGGCTCCCAACTCATCTGATATACAATTAAGAAACCTAAAAAATGAAAGCATGTCATTATTTCACTCCAGTTTCTCAGTCCTTCAGCAAAGAAAGGGAAGCTGAAAAATACCAAAACACTCAAAAGAAATAGAAAAAATAGCAAATTGCCTTTATGTGTTGTTTTAAAAAAAAAAAAAGGCAGGAACAGTTCACCTTGCAGAACACTACCTCACAGGACCTAAACTAGAACAGGTACTCATTAAATGTCTTGTGTCACAACGGGCAAACTGTTGTTGTTTGCCTCTGTTATTCTATCTTCCTCCTTCATCTCTGTCTGGATTTCCAGTATGAATGACTACCCCATTTTTAGTGCACTGGAGAGTTTCGCATGCAGACTTGCTCACTTTTTTCCACATGCAAGTCTATTCACTCATAATTTCTACACATGGAAACTTGAATCATTTTTGTTTGCTTTATACATTCAACTGATTCCAAAAGGCCTTTTCCTTTTGATGTACCTAACCCTGCAGTTTTCCTCCACCACAGAGCGACACATCAGAGAAAAGAGAAACAAGTGAGCCTGCCTGGACAGATTCCCCAAAAGAGTGAGGATTTCCTCAGCAGCTGAGAATAGCCAGGCTGGCTGGTGACTAACCAAACCCTCCAGATGTTTGACTGTTCAGCTTCCTTCTGCCTCATTTTTGTGGTGGAATCAGCTCCAACCTTCCATGTATAGTTCCCCTCATCCTTTTAAAAGTAGCTTAAAGTAACCTGAACAGGGAAAACAAGATATCATCCCAGGATACTAAAAGAACAGACACATTAAAAGCAGCAACATTTTTAAAAATCAAGTCTGCAAACCCTAGAATATGTAAGAGAAGACATTGTACCTGTACTCAAGAAAGATAATTCCAAGTTTGCCCTTATTTTTCCCTATCTGGTGTGAATGACATGTAAGGGTTTGAAAAACTTTTTGTAGAGATTAACAAAGACACTGGTAAATCGGAAAATGTGACAATACTAAGTTGAATAGAAATGCAACTTTTGTGTTTTTCCTTTGTCAGATAACTGATGTGCTAAACAAGGGAAATATTAGTGTATTTTTTTAACATTACTTAACATTTCAAATGGTGCCACATGAGAGATTAATTAAACTGAAGAGATGAGGATTAGTACAGATGGCAAGGGAAGGAAATTAATAAGGATGGCAGTAGATGGTGCTCCAAAGTAAACAGACTGAAGAGGTTTTATACAGAGTCCCTGAACAATCAGTCATGATACTGACCTTTTAAATATTTTTTGTTAGTTGACCTTAGGACAAAAACATGAGTGTACTAATAAAATTTGCTGCTGACACAAACTTGAGAAGCAACAGTACAGACTAGAACCAGAACATATATCATTCAAAAAAGAACAGATGACCAACAGAAGTAGACTAATAAAAAAAATGGGATGAAATATGATAGTACAGAGTTCAAGATCATGAACTGGAGGACTTATAAATGTTCATTTCAAACTGAAGGCATCAACTGAAAAGAGAGGAGAAAAAGAAAAAATCTGTATCTGCCAGTTAACAACAGAATATACATAAGGCATCAATCTGCTGAGATCATGAAAGAGGCTAATACTCCCAGGGGAGCATCTAGGGAGTGTTTTTTCCAAGAGACATCTGGAATATAAACACTATTGCACTGGTACTGGGGACACTTCACCTGGAATACTGCATACAGTTGTGATCAATGACACTGAAGAGTGATCAATTAAACCTGAAATGAGTACAAAGAACGGCCAGGAGAGAGACATGGTTCTATCTATATATTACTCTATTATACAAACACAGTCAATTTTTGCCTGTTTCATTTGCTACATCAGGTTAGGCCCCCTTCTCATGCATTTTGTAAGAAGTTTAGCATTATGAAATCCTAGTTCAAAGTGAGACCTTTAAATATGTCTACAATATAGAAAAGCAATTAATATAACTTTCACAGCAAAACCTACCTTAGAATATTAAAATAAATAGCAGCTGGTGGAAATATTTCCAAGGTCTCTAGGCTTTTTAGACAAGTGCTTTAATGGCTGATATATATATTTTTAGCCTAAATCTACAGAGATCCATGCCATATAGATATACATTATTCAAAACTTATAATTTCGAAGTGTGATCTCATGAGAAGTTCAAGTATGAGGACAGCACAGCAAAGCTTAAGCTATCCTCTTTTTTGCAAAATTCAATGGAGACAAAACTCAAAGAGAGAGTTCTTGAAAAACGTGAAAGAGTAAAAGAGATGAGCCATCAAAATATTCAAGGTTTTAAGCACCAGAGTTCTACCAACAGCTTATCACCAGAGCCCCAAATAAGCATCCTCTGTATTCTCACCCTCCATAGTAAAAGATACAACAAATACAGATATTGTTGCAAAATCAAATGTTAATTCTTAAAAAAATAACACAATTACAGCATGATACCTCCATTTGCTCTGGGTAGTCCTATAAAAGAACACAATCAAATATGTAAGTCCTTTTACTCCACTGAAAAAAAATAATTTCAAGCTTGGTTTAACAGTAGGAAAACACACTGCAAGGATATAACAAATACACTGATTAGGGATCTCCCTGACAATTTTAATCTCAGTTTTAAAGAGACACAAAATAAGTTCCAGATGTCAAAAGTGGTCAGGTTATCCTTATCAGCACCCCACTTTTCTGTGTTTGTTCCCCCTTGAGAGCTCCACCACCTGCTCGAGTCACACAGTGACGCTACTCGGTACAAGGATTGCAAAAGCATTTCTTTCCTCCCTAAATCATAACAAATATTGTTGAGCCAGGAAGGGTATTTTTCTCCCGTGAGGTAAACATGCCATAGCTGCAGTGATTATATATATATGCACTGCATCTATGTATATACATGCACACTCACAGAGTTATTTTTTGTGTGTGTATTTAGATATATCTACAGATATATATTTGTGTATATACATATACAAATATTAGACACAGAGTATTCCTAATCTGTCATTCATAATTGTGGTTAGGCCAGGATGTGATGCTATGAAGACCTAAGAATCTTTGAGTGACACTAAGATTTAATATGCAGGCACGTAAGCTAACATAGTAGCATAGTAACATCTCCTACAACTGAATGTGTACTTTCCTATCTATGTTATGAAGTACCCCAATGTTTACTCTTATCAGAGAATACTTATTTTAATAGCAACAGAGAGCAGGACAGACTTCCATTGTGCATTTTGTACAGACAGAATACAAAGAAAGGCCACAGTCCCACTCAGTAGCAGCAGCAGAAAAGTAAATACTCTTATCCCCATTTATGGATGGGGAAATCTACACTGGGGCAAAGGAAAACTACCTGCTTAAAACCATAGAGCAATGGCAGACATTTTGCTTCTCCACTGGATTATACTAGTTAATATAGAGGTGAACTATTCTTTCAAGTGGTGAAGTAATCTCACCAAAATAATGTTTTTAACATCTTCCCTTCTCAGAGAGAACTAATTTTCACAGCTCTAGTAGTAAGGCAGAAGCAAAAACATTACTGTTGAACATAGTGTTTAGTATCACATACAATATGTTCAGGTCTTTAAAGCTATCAGAAAAACTCTGAGTAGTAAGTTCACTGCACTTGGTAATAAGTTCACATTTGCATGAACAAACCCTTAATTGCCTTGCTAATATTTGCTTTGTATACTTATTACTTTTTAATGATTTTCTCACAAACATCTGCAAGAAATTGGAACTAATGACTTGGCATTTTGTCTATGTTCTCTACACTTGTTACGCAATTTACATATATTTAAATGGCTACTTCATTAAAAACAATCACTTGGTGCCAGAGATCATGCTTACAATGAATTGCATTCAATACCTACTGGTGCGCACACAAGTTATTCTCATACATACTTGTATTTTTGTACTTCTATAATATGTTCCCTCTTTTAATTGTACATGACACTTCATTATTGCATTAGTTCATCTCATCAGAGACATTGCAAATGTACATGACCACCATCATTACATACTGGGTGCTAGGACAACAGAGAGAAGTACCTGGCATGTTTGAGTGCAGCAGTTTCTGAGACTGAAAAATCCAGACTTTGATATTCCCTTGACCCAAGAGTGACAGCATATCTAACTTAAAATTCTGACCCAGATGTCCCAAGGCAAGCCTCCTGACTGCTAGAAACTGAAATACTGGCACAACTGATTAACCTCAAGCTTGAGCAAGGATGAAGTGCTGCCAATGTCTGACCAGTGGTCTTAAACTGAGGCCATTTGTATCAGTCTTCTCTCTTTGTTTCTATGACTTGTTTTGGTTATGATCTTCATGTAACTATAATAATAATGACAAAACCCACTACATGAAAGCCTCCTTCACTGTCTCAAATTGAGAGGTATAGCATGTTGTTCCTGGTAGTTAGCAATTCAAACCATAGAAGTTCTTTCCAGCACCTTCATAGTTCCTTTAGTTTTGTAGCACATTTAAAAAAAAAGAAATGAGCTAGAATAACTCTGCATATCTAAAAAGCATTTTCAGGTTGGTCTAGTTTTTCATACTTGTTGCAAAAAACTTTAGGAACCACCTTCTGAAATACATACACCCTCAGAATCCCTCCTTCCCACAGCCTACAGCTCCTTTTGGCTCCTGCTGTCACACAGAAGACTAAATAGGCAGAAATAGCTAAAAAATAAAATAAATTTTAAGAGCTACTCAAATCCAAAAGCAGAAACATTTACTAGTTCCAAGACTTCAGGTTCTCTGGTCCTCCTGACAGATTTATTCAGATGCTTAGCTTTGCCCACTTCTCAGCCCTACTCTCCTGCTCCTCACAAATGCTGTTTGCAGCTGCTGGTGCCCAAATGGCAGCCTGGCCAGCATCAAAGCGCTGTCATTGTCCTCTGTCATGCTGACCTCACTACAGTCGTGCGTGTCAATATCCATCTCAAATATCTCTTCAGAAACCAGGACTTTTTTTTTCATAGATTTTTATATTGACTTCATACATTTCCCAAAATTCAAAGACATAATTAGTCTCGGTTTAGACCAAAAGCAAAGTCAAATGCAGGGAGCATGCTTCATATTACAGCTGAAGAGAGATTTTTTTTTTCTTTCCTACCTTAATTTCAAGCTGGCTGACGATACAGCAAGCTATCACTATTCCAGGGTTACTCAGCGCTTCTGGATCTCCAGCTCTTGGAATACCTATAGAGCTAATGATACATCTACCACACAAGACGCAAAACACATTTTACACCCTATAAAGTTGCCAGTGTGGAAGAATCCAGAGATTAAGAAGAAGTAAAACTACACTATCATTCCACATGGCAAAACGGTCCCATCCAGGACAGAAACAAGGCAGAATAATAGGCATAACATTAAGAAAACTTCCTTCCCCAGCCCTTGTGATATGTTTGCTCTGATGATAAATATAGGATCTTCTGTAAACCAATTAAGTTCTAGTTAATTGCAAGTACATTTTTGGACACAAAATTAAAATTTAGTGCAATTGCTCTCTCAATTTTGTCCTTATGCTCTTTGTGATCTTGTTCAATTTCAGAATTAACAGGAAATACTAGTTGCAAGCCGAAAATACCCTTCCCCCTGTTTCTTGCCTACTTTCTCTTTCATCCTCCTGTTTCACTCCTCCAGCTTCAAAACATCAGCAACACAACACAAAAAATGCTGACAGATTATAGAGGTTTGCTTAGTATGTTTACCTCTCACTACTGACAGTGTATCAGCTATGCCAACATTGTAGAAATGTGCAATATTTTCTTATCTGCAAGTGTTCTCTTCACAGCTGCAAGTGTACCCATCATTCTGCACATCCTGTAATTTACAACTGGGTCCATCTTTTCTGTGATAGAAAAAAGTGAACAACTGTATAGCTCTGACAGACAGCTCCTTCAATCTATAGTTATCCAGAAATTTTGCTTGCTGTTTCTTTCCTGAAGGGCTAGTTTTATGGCTAATCAATTATCTGTTAAGAGTTTTGTGGTGTTGGGTGAATTTTCTTTGCTGTGTTCGAGCACATTTCTGCATGGATATTATGAGTCACCTTTTTTTGTGAAAGAAAAATATTAATCTGAAAATCACATCTCTTCTAACAACCTTATACTTGCTGTTGTTACTAATACCTAGAATTGCTTGAGCACAAAAAGCTAAAAGCTAACAATAACACTCTGAAATTTTCACTTTTAAAATTTGTTCACTGGACAGCAATTTTATAGTCCATTTCTATTCTGCAGTTAATCTGCTTATCAGTGCTACACAGAGAAGCAAAAATTCTTTCTGTTTATATGAAAAATATGAATAATGTCCAAAGTAGTAGGGTTCCCCCCCCCCATTAAAACTTAACTGGTAGGTATTGTGGCTTTGTTCGTTTGTTTAGGGAACACACTGAATTTTACCTTTATATAGGTGTAAACCAATAAAGCTATTCATTTGGGGGGTAATCAGGGAAAAACTTTCTATATGTCTCATTTCTATGGACTATTAGCAATACCTTAGGGATACAGATGCAAAAATCCCCAGCACAGACTGAAATATAGTAAGACTGAATAGTTCTTGTATGTGTCTTCCATGCGGTATGGTGGACATGCAGTGAGGAACACGTACCCTAAAAACCACACACATTTCATATGACAACGAAATAAAGAGGAAAATAAAAATTCATAAAAATTACTTCTGACTGTATCAACGTCTTCCTCTGATTTACACTTACTAAAAATGATGTAACAACACAGAGTAACTCCTAAAGCAGGCTAGTGGTGTGGAGATGCACAGACCTACCAGTAACACCCGAAGGGAAGATCACATTACAGACACATCGTTTTAATGTAATGGAACTAAATATTGGATAAGTGGAACTGGATAACTAAATATTGAAGAAATCTCAGAGCTAAAGTTACTACATTCCAAAATCTCTTACTGTATATGTCTTTCTACTAGGATCCCTTCAAGTAGAACATTCATCTCCAGCTGAAAGCACATCCAGAGAGAAATATATTAATGTTCCAAAGCACAGTAAGTCTGACCCACTACTGGCCACGCTGCAGCAATTTTTTAAAAAGCAGTTTAAAATATTGGCAAGAGCTCCCCTTACTGGTCTGTCTGTCTTCAGCCCAGAAAAATCTTTTTGTAAGAAACAAAGATGGGTAAAGTATTATTTTTATTCCATACTTTTTTAAAAGGCAAAAAAAAAGCTCCACATCATATTTCTATCAGAGACCCTATTTTTTACATTTGTCTTAGTTAAGTCATAAGACCAAAGATAAAGAGTTAGTTTAAGAAGAATTTTTCTTCCATCATTACGAACCTCACCAGTTTATTGAATCCTTAATTTTGTATGGCACATGCAAGCCTTGCTGAAGTCTGAATTACAAACCAAACATGGACACCCATTTCTGACATACCGAGCAATGCTTCATTTCACAGTAACCTTCACCAGCTCTAATAGGATCGTTTGTGAGATAATGAATGAGTCAGTGTGGGCAAAAGTTCAGAATCTGTTGTGAAACTGGGAAATACAAAGAGATTTATTACAAAAGCTTACTGTTTTCTTCAGTGGCCTACTGCCTGGTTGGAAGAGCAAAATATACCTTTCAGTCTGTGTTGGCTGATGTGATTAAATGTCTGTAGATTTTTTTAATCTTTAAATTTGTTTATTTTAGAACCCTACCTTTCCAAGCTCAACCTAGGTGTTGGATGAAATTGGGACACTTTTCTTAGTTAGCATAATCACCATAGAAGTTAAAATAAGCCATTTTAATGACACTATGAAATACCATTATCTTTAACTCAGAGTAAACAATCCTATTTACTTCAGCTCACACTAAACAATCCTGTTAATGCATAAAATACATGTTCTCTAGTTTGTTCTCACATACTTGGTGGCCCTACAGAGTTGAGTGAGAAAAAGCAGTCAAATCTGTTATGCCACATAAAAAACAAACAAAAAACCAAAACAGAAGCTATGCTTTTGAATACACCCTACAATTCTGAAAAGACTGTAAAATAGGATTTCATAATGTACAACAACACTTGGAGAAGATTTGTATGGCACATCACACTAGCCATCTAGCTTTCAGCACTGTGCTACGTAGAACCCCCCCATAATTATAAGCACATTAGATTTCTAAAAAAACCTAACTAAATAAAACCCTCCACTCTATCATTCTTTATTCCAAACAGATTCAGATGCCTACCTTTTGATGAAACAACACGTCAGTTCAGCTACAAAGTCAAATCCACTCAATCTTCATTCTCTCAGGTAAAATGGTGCAATTCCCTGAAGCAATCTCCATTTCTTTTATCACAGCTTTCCTTCTTGAGGCAACATCTATTCTCTCTACTGATCATAGATACTTCCTCTTTCACTGCACTGGACGATTATTCTCCATGGGGTAACTGTTGTACCAGAGAGAAGGGGGACTCAAACGTTGCTAACAAGCTAAGAAACTCAATATAATCATTGTCAATATTGGCTAACTCAGGGTCATCTTCATTGTGCTGCCAACCCCCACACTAAAGAAAGCCTGCATTCCAGAATTAGCTTATTCCACAATTTCTAAAAGCATCTAAATATGCAACAGCATTTCGGCTTATTTGCTTTTGTGGTACACCCTTGTCATACTACACAGCTTTTCTAAGACCATTAACAAACTTGAAAAAAATAATCTGAGGCTTGGGCAAAAACAAAAACCCACCACCAAAGTGTAATTTTCAAGAAAAATAATTAGGTGCTACCAATTTAATAGGAAGCTGCGTTTTCAGTTTCCACTCCCTTTTCCCATTTAACATAAATACTTTGTTTGCACTGTTCAACTTCTCTTACCTTGCTTTAGACATCTCTCTCCTCTTCCAGTCAAATATTACTATTTAGCCTCTGCAGTCAAAGTTACAGTAACTACCCAAGAGCAACTGTTTATATCGCAAAATACAAACAGGTGAACTTGCAAGCTTTTTTAGAACTACTAAGTATAAATAAGTAGCAATGAAGAAATGAAGTTCAAATAACCATCCTTTAGGTAATTTTTCTACCATATTCTTCTTCCAGTAGACAAGATACTTTTAACAAACTGGAAGCAGAAAGTGAAGCACCATCTCGACCCTTAGGAGTGAAACCCATTAAGATAAAACTTGTTGATTCAACAAGAAGCAACAAGAAGTGTGTCATTCAAGCTATATTTTTGCTGCCCAAGATGGACCTGAGCAGAGTATAGTCCCTATGCTAGACACCAAAAATCAGTGAACTTATTAGCTATGGATAGAAATGATAAATTAACATACTATATTCCAAATACAGCAAGAGCTGATGCTCTCACCATATTAACTGTACTAGCAAAACATGTACATATTTAAACAGATCTCCTTAACCTTTTATTCTCAATTTTTTTAAAGGCTGGAAGCATTTAAGAGATTCTTAACACAATGTTTTGTTCCTTGAGCTCCACTCACCAATACTACCTCATACCTGAATGAAAGCCAGCGAAAATATTTAAAATCTGTAAGCATAAATGTTAACTACCTCAAAACGTCTTGACATTTTTAAAGCTAGTATATACTTTTCTCCCATCTGGGATATATATAGAGGTATATATTTTTTAAAAGCATATGAGTTCTGGGACTATATGCATTTAAAATAATTTTTAAAAGCTTTCTGAGGCCCAATTTTAATAAACCCCAGAAACCCCTGGGCATTTTTGTTTGGTGGGTCTGAAGTTTATCATAGACTCAAAATGAAAATCACAATAGAAATGTAGCACCAGATATACTAAATAGAGAGAAATTTAACAGGTGCAATTCTAACATTACTTTTCAAATACCATCATTTTAAGAGAGAGGGATCATTTAGCTTTCATCAAAATCTGGATGAAAAACAAACTAGGATTCCAAAGAAAGGTTATAAGGCACTTCTAAATAAACTGCATTAAGCTACCATGCCATGTTAAGACTACTGATTATCTCTCCATTAAAAGAACTCCAATAATCTTCCACAAAATAACATTTACAAGATCAATGTTTGACCAATCTCAAGAAACAGGTAAGGAACCACAAACCACTCATACAATTTTCAACTTTTTATTTCAGGTTAAGCTTGTTTTTGATCCACATTACTGGGGAAGCGTCCACTCGTAAAAGAAAGAGATTAAACTACTTGGACCAAACCCCACTGTTCTATACAGTCAGAGAGATGGGAGGGAACCAGAAACTACAGGGAGCTACATATTCCCCAGGGCTATTTGCTCATTCACATACGCCAGAATATCTGCAATTCTGCAGAACTTTCTTCGGATGGCTTTTTGATTGAAAACATCTAGTGAAACATTTTCCCCAAGCTTCCCTATTACTTGGGAAAAAACCCCTACTGGAAGAGCAAAAAAGCAACAGTGGGAGAGTCAGTAAGGAAAACTGTTCCTTAGAAAAACTGTCCTACTTAAAATTGTTCTTCTCTCAAAAATAAAAAAATGGCATCTGATGTACATCAGCACCTCTGAAAACCAAGCTTTGCCTTGAAGTAATATCCTACAAGTCTTTCATTTATAAATGATTACTTATAAATTGAACAAATTTGACTATTTTGAATAGGAAGTAGAATAAGAGAAAAGGTAAAAGTTGTCATTATTCATGTTTCTGTCATCTGTATCTGCCATATTTGTACACAGGAATCTTTAGAGGTTTTAGCATCATGCACTAGCTAACTTACTAAATAAGCTAGTGTCTAAGATAAGTTACAAGGGCAAAGCTGAATTTTTACTCTCAGTGTAATAAAGGAAACCCTATGAAATTATAAGGCTCTTTCTTTGCAGCAAAGTGCAATAATGGAGGAAGAGCTAAGCCGAAGAAAAAAACACCACCATCACCATCAAATAAAAACCCAAAACTCCAAAAAAGCCAAAACCAGCTTTCTTCTTCATAGGTAGAGCTACCAAGTCTTTATTTCCCCTTCCTGATCACATAGCTTATTGTAAATGGGTATTAGCTTCAGTGGAAAAAATGCAATCAATTATATCTAAAGGATTGGCTTCCCATTTATGTTAGCCCTTTGATTTGCTATCGTTGGTATGCAAATAATCAGTTTACAATTAGAATGTGATCTGGAGTAATGGCTTTTGTTGTCCCCATCCCCCCATATCCCTCCTCTCCAAACTCCTAGATTCCCACCACACCCCAAACCCAGAACACGACAGAAAACATAACCTTTGTAAAGGTAGGCAAGTAGTATGGAGCATTTGTAAAATGTTTTGGGAGGAGAAAAAACAAACAAACAAACCCCAAATCAAACCAAAAAGAAAACTCATACCAACTTTCATTTTGATATATAAAACCCATTAAGTTAAAGCAGTATCTGACAATGCCTTAAACTTATCAAGATGTTCCATCATACTTCAACAGACATACTTTACATTCTATCAGTCACACTACAACCAGATTTAATCAATTCCACAGGAATGTAACATGTCAGAGGAGTTCATATAGCATTCCAATACAGAAACACCACTCTAATTTTTGGGTCATACCACCTTGCAAGACAAAAATTCTAAAGGAAAAACAGAGAGCATGCATCAAAAATTCTCTAGGCAAGTCCTCAAGCGTATCAGTTTAACGATTTTAATAAAGATATCACAACGAGAAATAAAATCCAAATCAAGAGTATTTTGTCTATGAAAATGATCAGTTTTCTAGAGTAGCCACTTCCATGTTGAACTTACTAACCACACAGTATCTACTAAAACAGTAACAACTCAAGCTATTGAAATTCACTCTTCCAAAACTTGCAGTAATCTCATTATTCTAGTCTTTTTACTTCTGAGTAATAGGAAAAGAGTTCTGGTCCATTAACTCGCCCACTCTCTCCTGGAGGAAGTTAACCAACTCGGCTAATACAAAGACATGGGTTTCATCCAGGTCTTGTATGATGAACTTCTTTCCCAGTGCATTTGACTCATCCAAGTACAGCAGAAACTGCTTCATTGCTGGGTCACTGTAGAGACAAACACACATCAGATCCCACCTCATTGTAATAAGATACAGTTAAAAACAAGCAAACAAAACCATCCTTTGAAGACACTCCCTAAGTCCTTTGGAAGATTAATATTAATTTCAAGAGTTGCTCATCATTTAAGTAAAGCTTATGTAGCTTTCGAAAAAGTAGTTTCTTTCACAATAGTAATGCTTGGGTTAGAGACAAAAATAAACTGATAATGAAGTCTAAAGAGAAGAACTGGCTGTTTGATTGGCAGAGAAGTGCCCCTATACTGCTGTTAAAGTAGCTAAAAAAAACCTAGCAAAACAACAACAAACAAAAAACCAAAACCCCACAACCCTTAAGGAGGTAAGTTTGAACTTACATTTCTATATTCAGAAACAGCACCATTAAAACACGTTTTCTTACAGCATACTTTAAAGGTAACCAAAACCCAAGAGACCATAGATCTTACTCAAAGTAGCATAGCACAGAGAAAAGTTGTCACGCATAAATTGTACATTTATCACACCGTAACTAAATAGTCTCTTCTTTTTCATGACATTGCCTTGTAAACTAAGTGTTTAAAAGAAAACCTTCTGGAAGTATGGAAATTACAGGTAACTGAAACAGCTATTATACTAAGCAGCTAGATGAAGCGGCTTCAAAATATAAGCTCTTTGATCCACTAAAATTTTGAAAAATTCAGACAATATTATTCTTACACAGGAAAAACATGCTCTTTGGCAAAACAGCATTTGATTGCAACAATTGGTGAAGATGATGTGCAAGAAATACAGGAAATTGGAATCAGGTAGCTCAGAATACTTTCAAAATTATTAACATAGTTGTCTTGGCAACATAGTAATTCTTTAAAAGAATTCTTAATAACACAGTAAATATTAGAAGAATTCTTGGCTAATCTTCTCTCTTTTAAATGCATTATGAGGACCAATTCACCTGTCCCTAAAAGTATATATGGTGCAAGACATGCATTATGAAACCAAACCCTTCCTCTGCCCCCTACCCAGCAACTCAAAACCCAACCTTCATTATTATCCTCAAACCAGCAGAAGCATAACTAGCATGAAGACAAATTTGAGAAGGCAGACTTTTTGTTATACCAAAGTTTAGGCTCTGAACTGCTCAAACAGAGCTACCAGACATCCAGTCTTCAGCTGGCTAGCATCCAGTCAGCTCAGAAGTTCACTGCAGCAAGCTCACAGCGATATGCACCATGCAGGCACATCACAAGAGGTTCAACATTCTTCTGCTTTTGTGCAGTTATCATCTGTTAATATGTTTACAATTTAAGTGTACAGTAGAAATCTTATATGTCGTATAATGCTACACAATGACCCCACAAATCTTGACTGATAATTCTTTTTACTTTGGAGGTAATCAGTTACCTGACTCTTAATCTAGAGACTTCAGATTGCATGACAACTTGTTTACTGCACATTATCAAAAGCTTTCTTTTACAAACTACAAGCATATTCCTATCAAGTATGATCTACAAACACAGCCACATTTCAGCCTTGAACAGAATTTGGACTGGAGTTTAAAAAGACAGAAAATGCATGCCCTCTTCTCACAATTCCGTTTTTTTATATCTAGACTGTTACTTACAATATTTACAGCTCTAAAGAGATAAGTAGACGTTGTTGACACAACAGAAGACAATAAGTGCTGTTACTAACCATTCAATCAGGACACCTTTCAGAACATTCACCATCTTCTCACTTCTCTTACAGATGCGGAAAGAGGTGACAAGAACAACTCTTGCTTTGGTTTACACACGTAAACAGCGGAAATCTAAAAGACAAAGAAACCACGCATGGGTTGAACTCTGAGATCCTCCATGATAACCCACCACCCCTCGGACCAGCAGTGCTGCCCTACTCTTCAGCCAAGTGGACGGGGACTGGGAGAGAGACGCGCAGGGCCGGCTCAGGTGTGGCATTGAGCTGTGAAAACTAAAGGCCCCACCCCCGAGAGCAGCCCAGGCAGCTCTGCCCCACGCCGCCAGAGGCTGCGGCCGAACACAGGCCCTTCTGCCGCCGGAGGCGAGCCACGTCCTTGCGAGACAAGCCCCAACCCACCTCTGGAACGGCCGGGGGTGGTGAACGGGTGAGACAACTCCCGACTGACAGGTCTCGCCGCTCCCAAAGGCCCCGGTCCCACCCGCCCTTTACCTGCGTCGCTACCGCCGACCGGTTGCTCCTCCAACCGCTGCTCTGACGACGACGAAACTGCTGCCGCCGAACAGCGCTGCGTCATGCGCATGCGCAGCCCTGCCTCTCCCCGGCTTCGCCTTCGGATTGGCCAGATCTCCTGTAGCGTGCTGGCGTCACAGGAGCGCGCGGGCGCTGGTGCCGGGAGGAGAGGCGGAAGGTAACGACCGTGTTTGCCTGGGGGGGCACGGTTATGGCGGCCCTTGGGGGCGGGCCTGGTGGGGGTTGGGCTCCGGAGGGGGACACGGGGGGGATCTCAGCCCCGCCGTCACCGCCCGCCGAAGCGGGTGCTCGTTTACCTCAGAGGGTTTGCGCGGTGCTTGCCTAGTTTAATATTTATTAGTATTTTAACGAGTTCAGCCTCGAGGTCGCTCCGGGAGCTCTCAGCGGCAAGTGCGGCCGTCCCGCGGCGCCGCCCCGGCTTCGGCCTGCCGAGCGGCGCGGCCCCGCCCGGGCGCGGGGTGGCCCCGGGAGAGCCCGGGCTTGTTAAGCACCTCCAGAAAGAGCGGTCGTGCCTTGGGCTTCCCCTGCGGGCCTGTGAAAGGCAACAAATGTGGGTTTTTTTTCCCCTTTGGAAAGAGGCGCAGAGTTGTCTCCGCGTTGCTCCTTGGCCGTTTAGGTGTTGCGTTACCTAAAGTTCTGTTTAATTTTTTGGAATGTGCCCCGGTTGCGAGGCAGCGGTGTTCCTGTCCCGCTCGGGGGCTCGTTGCAGGTTGCACAGCTGCCTGCACCCGCTGGGAAGCACGGTGCGAAACGGACCCTTTGCATTGTGTTTGTATACACCTAAACGTATTTGCGCTCAGACCTGAACAGAGAGGTTCATGGCAACAAAGAAATGGCGCTCGCTTTGGCCTCTTGTGTTTGCAGGTGCATGTTTTGAATTCAGGGAGTTGGTGGCACCTGCTGTCACTGAACTACAGGTTTGTTGCTGTAACAGGCTGTGGTTTGGTAGAAGATTAGGCGTGAATACTGTGATTCTATGAATAAAGATAGTAAAAGAACTACCATATATAAGAGCGTTTGGAGGTGGAGGAGGTGTCTCCAGGGGACTGATTGTTACTGTCTTAAAAGTGCTTCTTAGTGTTGTGCCCGCTTTGAAGTGAATTGATAAACACCGATGCTGAAGTGACAGAAGCCAAAAAGTTGTCTGTTGCGATCGTGGCAGTGCTGGGGTAATGCTGACACTTTTCCAAAATGTCCTGAACACAAGCAAGAGAACAGGGAAAATTTAAAACTTTTGGGAAAACAGGAAAAGAGGAAGGACATAGTAATGGAAGGAAAGAGAATATCAGGGGCTCCCATATCTCGAGATCAGATTGGCTGTTCAAGATTTACATGCATGACATTTTATTATTTTGAGTTAATTGTTGTGGTGGTGGTACAAAATTAATTTGGCACTTTGTAAGGATGCCTGTGTTTCAACCATAATAATTTGTTAAATATTTGATAGATAGTGCTGTGGAGTTAAACCTGTTTAAACAGATTAAGTCAGTATTTCAGTCAGCATAAGTGTATCAATGCAGGTACTAAAACTTCACCTGTCATAAAATATTAATCTCATGTTACTTCTGCAGTATATGCAGCAACAGATTTGTGTGTATTTTCTGATTATTATATAAATTTAATATTCTTTGTGGATTTGGACATAGTTCTTGCACTAAAAATATTACATGTTCTATCTACTAAGACTTCATATTGAGTCTTTAGCAAAAGTAACGTATGGAATTAGATTGTTGTGGGTTGTTTAAGCCAATTTGTTTATTTTCCTAACTTTAGGTAAGCTTTTCTTATATAAATAAAATGTAAAGGCGGTAACATTAAAATGATAGACATATGTAAGTGGTAAAAACAGGAATTGGTGCTTTTGCCTGGCCTAAATTGCCTTGGTTTTCAGTGCTTGACTAATATAACTATACTTTCTTTGAAATTCGTTGTGCAGTGGTTAAGATGCAATCTTGAACAGTGGGCTAAAGAGCATGGCTCTTTTACAGTCCCTCCTGAATAGTCCTGCGTGTTAAAAGAGGCAAGATAATATCTGGATTGTGTAAGGAAGTTGCAGCATGCTTGTCTTAACTCGTTTTCCTACCTGTAAAATGGGGAAAATTCGGTGTCTTGCATCATAGATAGGTCAGAAGAATAAATTCTTTCATATGGCTGAAGCAGTCAGATGTTACCTTAATGGAGCCCATATTACTGTCAAGAAGATTCATGCTTGCATTGGATTGCTTCTACATTCAGAACTTTGGTAGTTCTAAAATATGTTGTGTGCATTTGTTTGTGATTATTTGGGGAAATCAAAAATATATTGCTTGGTTTGATTTCAGCATTCAATGAATTCAGACAGAATGCAGCTTGTCAGTATTCTGTGTCTTTACAGTGTTGAATTGCTAAGGTCTTAATTTTAGAGGAGGTTCTCTTCTTCACGGCTGTGGCTAGGTTTTCGTTTCTTTTAAGTGTAGCTTTTCTAGAATGAGATGTGTTTTATCTGTAAGCATGCCCTATGAGTCTCACAAGCCCATGGAGTCAGAACATTTTAGAAACTACTTATTTTTATTAATTGTAGAGTTTTTACATTCTTGAAGTATTAGTCTGATTTACCCTTTAAAGGCAAAAATATGTAGTGTAACAGTTCTTGGAGCCTTGTTAGTAAAAATAAAAGCTTTACTTGCTAACACAATCAATTTATGAACTTTAAAAGCAGTTGGTTACTGAGTTGTTTTAAAGCCTATGTCATTTTGAGTGATGTCTTGATGGAGAAATGACTGTATCTGGTATTTAAGGGAGAGCTACCAAGAAGTAGGAAAGGAGACTTAGAAGCAGAGAAGTTAATTGGAGATATATACTCAGTAAAATCAACAGAAACACGTAACTGTATGAAAAACAGCTTTAAACTTTCTTGTAATTGAGATGCAGCCTATTAAATTGAGGAGTTTATAGACTTTTTTATTAGAGCATTTGATATGGAGTGAAATGACATAAATATGGTTTATTGTGACCTTTGTTGTAAATCATGACCTTTGCTATCATGACCTTTGCTATAAAAAGACAGGGAAAAAAGCTACTACAGGTTTTCTGCTGTAATTCTCAAACTAGTAATTACTTTTTTTTTCCTTTTTCTTTTTTTCTTTTTTCTTTTCCCAATATACAGAATGTCAGTGGCTGCTTACTGTATATTTTGCTATAGACAAATAGGAACTTCTGGTCCAGCCACAAAAAACCACCTACCATGGAATGATATCAGTAAGTACAGTTCTATATGTATTGATCTGAAGTGTTAATAAAAAGGAAGAATCTCTGTTGGTATGACACCATGCATAATTAAATGATGCAAAAGACCTAAATCCTTGAATACTTTCTGATCAAAAGCTTTTATTGCCTAAAGTGGATATCTGCGTCTGACCTTGCTTTGCATAGTGATATGTAAAATGACACCAGCAGATTATCTGGAATTAGAACATGAGATGAGGGGTCCCCCCAGATGCAGTCTCAGTAAACTATCTTGAACTCTCTTTTGTACCTGATTTTTTTTTTTAACCTCTGGAGCCATGAAACAATTATATCTGTAAACTGAATAAAGTTTGAATAAAGTTTCTTTCTATTGTTTCTTCCTCCTTATTTACTGCTATTAGTTCCGCAGTCTTCCCTGCTTAGTCTCTTTGCTTTCTTTGTTGTCTTCTGTAAACAATGACAATTCTTACAATTCTAAAGTTTCTTTTTGAGTATTAAAAGGTAGGATATTTCCATTTCTGCTCTACAGGAAGCATTGCATTTTTTTTGCCTTTTCAACCTTCTCTGCCAGCTATTTCTTCAACATGTAGATGTCTCTTGCCTGCATGCTAAAATTCTTATGGTCTCGCAAAGTCAGAACCTGGTGGCGCTGGTTGTGGGGCAAATCTCCCAATTCATGCTGAGGAAAAGAAATTGCTCGTGATAGGTGAGATGTGTTCCATTGGATTTGCTGCTACTGGTAATAATAAGAGTTTCTCTGTATTAAGATCCTTACATCCAGATAATCAGCTCAACTTTTCAAAGAATCTACATACACCTGTATGTATTCATAGACATTGAAGAAATATCCACACCATATAAGAAAACATTAACTCCTTAAAGTAATCTGGAGTTCCGAATGAATGCTAGTGATGCAGGCAGAGAAAGTTTGCTGTTGATTCCTGCAACTGAGCAATGAATGTAACTGATGGGTCACAGTACTCAAAGTAGATAGCACTGGCAAGATACACGCTTTATCATCCTGCTAAGGAGAGCAGGAAGTACTAAATCAAGTAATATTTTTGCTGTTTGTAAATTTAGGTAATGATTTCCTGAAAGCCAGAGAACAATAGAAAAACAATTTAAAAGCTTACTTTTAGTGGCTGAAATTCTTACTGTCTGGTAATCAAATGCTAACTATGTTTTTATTAGGGTGGTACACACAACTTTGTTTGACATGAGTTTTTCATTTTTTCAAGGAAAAATTGCAAAGGTAACTGGATCGCTTATACTAGGGTAAGTTGTAACTGACAAGCATATATGACATGTATGCAGTTAAAATTTTAATTAATATATCTTTCAAAAAATGTGACAATTTTAGGGGACCTTTAGACATGGTGGAATATAGTTTGAAGCATGTTTTCTGATAGTACTTACTTTAAGTGTTTTAGAGTTTTTTCTCTGCTTAATTAAAATAATCTGCAGACTATTATATATTTGGTAAAATCTGGATCATTTATACCAAAATTATTGTTAGTGTATTTTTTTTAAATAACATTAATATGCAGCTCTCTTTTATTTAAAGAGGTTTTGTATTCATTACATATGAAGTCCTGTCCTTAAAGAAGTTACTGCAAATCGATACTCAAGCTATAAATCAAGAAAAACTTAAATCCTATGTGTACGTACATACAACTTCTCTAAATCCAAGTGAATATCAAGGTAAGATACATAAATGTTTGGATTCTAAAAATAGAATTTTAAGATAATAGAATGATTCTGGAAGTCACCCTTATATGAGGAAAGATATTTTTCCTGAGTTTTTTTACAAAAACAGTATTATTGAAAATTTTACCAAATTTATTTCAAGCTGGTATCTTTTTTTAAGATAGTTCTATATATACAGCTCTCTATATATGAGGTAATTCTATATATGTG
Source organism: Pampusana beccarii (assembly GCA_013399365.1). Classification (NCBI taxonomy): domain Eukaryota; kingdom Metazoa; phylum Chordata; class Aves; order Columbiformes; family Columbidae; genus Pampusana; species Pampusana beccarii. Next base: position 252,125 of record VWYH01006856.1, on the reverse strand, counting down.
TGTCCATATGCATATATGTGTGTGTGTGTATTTCATATATATGTGTGTGTGTGTGTGAAAAATAATGTAATAGAACTGTGTTTCAGACATCCAGTAATCTGAAAATACTCTCATAGGGATCACATACCAAGCCAGAAAAGAAATCCATAAAGCAGTGAGGAAAATTCTAGAAACAGAAGCTAAAATTTTCCGGAGACCTTTTAATGGTAGGTGTTGAAAGCATGGCTTTATCTGGGACTATTGTTTTTGAATGGTAAAACATAAGCCTTTTAGAGGTTTTTTACAAACTTAACATGTTCTTTTGTATTTGAAATGGTGATAATATTACTATAATTTTCTGTATTAATATAGAATATTAGTATATTTTCTGTATATTAAAACCATTGCTTTTCTTAAAGTAAACAAAAGTGATGGTTAGGAAGAGATTTGAGGTGGTGTTTTTGTTGTTGTTGTTTTTTTGTCGTGTTTCAGAAGAGATTTGAAGCTTAAGATACCAGGTTAATATTTGATACCAGTTTTGTGTCTGAAAGGTGTTTGGGGGATGAGATACTCTCAAAATTTCATTTCAGAAAAGTATATTATGCTTTCATCAGAATTGCCATTATTAACTGAAAGCAGCACAGTCTTTTTGTAACAGTGTGCCACTGCTTTTTAGAGTAATTCAAGAGTTTCAGTTCATATAAGAAACTGTGCTCCCGAGGCATGCTGTCTGTTCTCATTTAACTATCTGTTAAATGATTCTAACGATATGTACATCCACTGTGTTGATATGAAATTAATTGTTCGGGGTCAGAGCCTCAGGAGTTGCTAATCATTTCCAGCTCCTGCTGGAAGCCGGCAGTTCTGGTTGGTAAGTGCCAGCCAGGGTGTGTGTGTGTAACACATATATGAAATATCAACTTGGTGCCACTAAAGTTAATCAAAATTATCCCATTAATTTAAGGATCAGCATTTTACTAATGCCATTCTGTCGTTGTTTCTTGTACTAATTTAATATTAAAACATCACGCTCTACTGTTAATGACTAATATTCAAATGTTAAACAGATATTTATTTTTTTTCTACTCGATGAATAGAAACATGACTGTTAAAATGCTTATCAATAGTAACCTGGATTTTATTTGCTTCCTGGAAAAAGAACAGTTCAGTACATTTGATGTAGAAGATCATGAATGTGCCTTATGGCTGCTCCTAAGGAGATGTCAGTCAGAAAACAAAGAGGTCCGACTGCAGGCTGTACAAGACCTGGCAAACAACACTCACTGGCATGGTAATGTATGCTGATGTAGCGTAATTCATCTCAGAAATGTGACAAAGTCTCAGTTAGCTGTTGCATGTCTGCTACCAACATGAAAACAAGCTAGTAGCTGCAAGTAGTGTAAATACGCTCTGAGATTTGGTCTAAAATGTGGAGGTTTTATTTAAATTTCAAACAATTCTTCTTTTCTAGTACCCTGATACGGAGTGTCTCTGCAACGTGGGACTCTCTGTTTCTCCACTAGGGAACTGCAGCCACCGCCCAGGTGTAGGAGGGCAGTTCATGCTCATTAGTTCATCAGCTTTTCTGTTGGGACTGCTAACAAGGTCACTACTTCTGGCAGTGATTTTCATAAGGCTTTGTAGGGGAGTGGGTTTAAAGCCATGGCTGAGTCAAGAAAAATTGGTTAGGAGCTAGTAGGTAGTGATGACAAACTAGAGGTAGAGCCATTTTCCGTCCTAGTTGTTGTTGTTATTATTATTATTATTAGTATTAGTATTAGTATTCAGTATTCAGTATTCAGTAGTAATAACTTCTCCCTGCTCACCTAGCAGTGAATGTCCTTGAAACCCAAAGTGTGGGATGGGGAGGTGTATTGTGTGTCCTTGTCACCCCTCCATCACTAGTCCATATAAACTAGGTGACGCTCTGATCTTGGCTCTCGTTATTCTGGTAGTCCAGTCAGTTGAGAACCTTTCACTCTTCCAGTGCAATTCCACACCATAGGATTTATGTTGTTTCAGATTGCTTCTATAAAATTCTAATAAATTACCCCAAGCAGTTTACATCAAAAAATCTGTGTTTGAAAATGTTTGAAAGCTAGGATGTACCAAAATTGAAGCTATGTGTACTAGTCTAGTATAACAGTCTCATGTTTGTAGGAGAGTACTATGTGTCAGCAGGGGATCTCAGTGCACAATGTGGCGAGTATGCAGGAATCTAGTTGCTTTTCATTATCTTCTTTTTTGTGTAGTGCTCACTGCTGTAGTATTTTGATGTTTTGCAAACACTAATTATTCTTGCCAACTACCTTATGAGGGGAATAGGCTTTTCAAAAACTTTATTTCCATAACCAAGTCAAAGAAAGATTAAGACTGAAAATATGTGCTAGCTTTTCACAGCTAGGACCAAATTGTTCAGCATACCTCTTGTCATACACACTGTAATTTTCTTCTCCAAAGCATCACTTCAATGACTTCAATTCGCAGCTGTAAGTGATCTGCATCAAAGAAAAAAGATGGTCAATCTGTGACTGTAGGAAGTATATTTTTAGTTGGCTTGTCAGTTTTCTTCTAGAATTGTGTAACAGTAACGAGGATAGAAACTAGTTTTTATAGAAAAAGTAATGATCTGCTTTAAGATTACGTTTTCTTTTGCTTCAGTTTGCCACTTAATTTCAGTATGTAATTTTCAGTTTCTCCAGCTGTAGTGTAGACAGGTTTTGAAAACAAACAGTAGTTACCATTTAAGTCTGGTTTACCTTCAATAGGGTAACTGAAAGCCTGTCTTGTATCTTCGGTAAAGGAGGGCTACTTAAAACTGTACTGTGGTGCTATCCTGCCTTTTCTGAGGTCACCTGATTTGGGGACTTTAGCAATTTTATTGAAACATAGGTTTTGTATCATGTAAAATTAGATGTCTATGTCTTTGGCAGCATTGGGATTTAAGGCTGTGGTTTTTAATACTGTATACAGAAAAAAATATGCATATGCCTATGCCTTTCAAATTTTAACTCAAGCCCAGGGGATTAAGCTTAAGTTTATAGTCCTTGTAGTCCTTTCACAGTGGCAATACTGAACGTTTGCTTTTATTGTGCTCAACTTCTATCTGAGGACCTTTATCAAACTGGTCTATAATGAACAATGAGTGCCCAAGTATATTTCAGTTTAGTATAGCACTGGTCTGACATATGCAGTGTTTGTCTTTTGGAATTTGCGATTACAAAATCAGAGGTTATTTAAGTAGGTTGCAGAGAGGTGGTTTTGTTTTCAAGTACATTAACAGAGGAGATCAGAAACTACTTTTGAAACCAAATGAAGTATTTAAGGTTAGTTTCAACCCTAACACTGAAATTCTTGTGCTGCAGGTTATCAGTATGGTACAGTTGCCCAAACTTGTGATCAAAGGACTGCTATAGGTTTGGCTCGATCCAAAGATATCGACCTTCGCTTTTTCCTGCCTCCACCACTGCCAAGAATAAAGAATGTAAGTAAATGAAAAGTAGGTATTAGATGATTTTTTGCTTGCTTGTTTGTTTTTAGTGCTTTCGTTGTTGGTAACCATACTACAGTGAATTCTAAAGTAATTAATGAGAAGTAAAATACGGAACTTTAATATAGTGATATACCTCTGTGGTATATCTGCATTAGTGAATGGCATGAAGGAAAGAAGTAAGGATGGAGCCTTGATCAATTATTGCTCTCTGACTGTTTGGAGATGAGCTTTACTGTTATTACTATTAACTTTTATTCAACTTCAGTTGTCACAACTCAGAAAGTACGTTTTTAGCTGCTGAAATACATTGCACCTTGATACAGTAACTGAGAATTAATTGGATGAGCAAGTATGTAGTGTCTGCAACAGATTTAAGTAATCTGTCTTAAATTCCCAAATGCCTTCAGAGACTGTGAGGTGGACATGTGGCTCTTCCCCATCCTCTGTACTTAGAGTAAGATCTCCCAGCTCTGTTTTCTTTATACCCAGGCCTGCTGTAGGCCCACCTCTTTCTTAACACCTTTTGGGTACCAACAAATCCATATTGGATAGATTTGAGCTTGTTTTGTTTTCATGTTAATTAGTAAGTATGTGTATGTATGTATGTATGTATATAAGATGGTTTGAGTGATTGTCATCATATCGGCTTCTTCAATAAATAGAATTGGCACATAAAGCATAATGTAAGAGGTCTTTTGTAATGCTAATAGAGTGAATGCTGGCAAAAGTCACTGTCAGAGAATACCTGTATGTCTTAACCAACAAAACACTGAAAACCAGCTTTGATTGGTAGCAATATTCTCACTTTTTGGTTTCTTTTATTTGTAACATTACATGAAGGTAGATCTGTACCTGTCAGTCCTGAAGTATTAAAGTGTACTAGCATACGATTGTGTGTATACTTTGTTTTTACAGTGGTATGATTGCGGGGTGCTAGAAGCTAAGAGTTCCCGATCTGCTGATTAGGAAGTGGAAGCAAATCATTGTGGCAGCAAGTGTTGCTCTGCACATCAGATATGTCTTCATCTCTGATTTTAGCAAGGATTAGAATAACTGCAAGTTCAATGATTGTGGGCAAATAAAATTACTTTGAATTTATTCTTCTGTCACCTACTCTGGATTATTAAATGAACATCTATATTAATATTTTGAAGATAAGTTATTAGAAGAAGTGTTGTCTATGTTTTTACTAGTACTTTATACCTTCGTTTTAATGAAGTAGCACCAAAATTACTGTATAGCTAGGGGTGAACTTCTGAGGTTCCTGTGCCAAGAGGAACTGTTTTTCTTCTTTTGCCCTTCTGGACCTATTGGAATAAGGCCACCGAAGTATGAAGTTTAAAGCCTGTGTTTCATCACTCAGTTTTTGATTTTAGAATTATCAATCTCCAGAGTCTTTACAGGTATAACTATTAAACCAAAGTTGCAGAGCACTCAAGTCCAGGGTTCATATTTTCTGGCCCTATTAATATGGCTGATTCAATTATTTCAGATCTTTCTTTTCTCTGTGTTTTGCTTCATGCTTTGAAAAGAACTAAAAGCAATTTGTGCTTATTTCTCACAGGATTATCTCATAGGAGATGAACTTCGCTCGTTATTAGTGTCTTTACCTCAGACTGATCTTGATCCATGTGTCCAGTACTTCACATCTCTTGCTTTACGTGAAAGTAGTCAGGTTCTCGCTGCACAACGGGTAAGTTCCCACCTGCAGAACAGAACAATTTGGGTTCTTTGTTCCGTATATATTTCCATATTTTTGAGCATTGTAAGAGGAAGAGAAATACACAGACTGTGTGACCATACCACATAAGTAAAATTTGTGTATCGCCGTACATGCAACGTAAGTAAAATCTCTTGTGGGTGTCAGTCTCTTCTCCCAAGTAACAAGTGATAGGACAAGAGGAAACGGCCTCAAGTTGTGCTAGGGGAGGCTTAGATTGGATATTAGGAATAATTTTTTCACTGGAAGAATTCCCATAGAGTTGATAGTTCAACATTTTGTCCAGAACATTTCCTTCCCCTTGCAGTGCTCATAAAATTGGTTTTTGCACATCATCTTACTGTTGTTTGAGTGTTCTTCTACTGCTGAGATGATTAAACCTCTGCTAAGTCGTACTAGCAAACTGATAAGTTGCTAGCAAACCTTAACTAGTAAACCCTCTTACATCACATGGAATTGCCTCCCTGTAACAGAGCCAGGTTGCCAAAACCAGAATTGGAATAGTGTAGTGGTCTGTTTGGACTTGGAACTTAGGAATTCTTCAGTTCTGTCTGTCCAGCATCTTCCTAAGTGGCTTTAGGAACATCCTTGAAAATGCTGTTATTCGTTTAAAATAATAATTGTAATGTCAGTGTCACCCGCTAACTCTTGTGCATTTTATTTTTTTATTAAAAAGTTGTGATTTTTTTTTTTTTTTAATTTGTGATTATTAGATTTTGTAAGATGCAATAACAAAAATTACTGTAATATAACAATTATGCCTGTCAGGCTTTATTTAGAGATTTCACAGTGCAATAACTCTTTATTTCCTATGACACAATTATGTGTAATATTTTCACACTATGACTCCTTTATTGTTTCCACAGCCAGAGCTCTTGCTATACAAAAGGAGCTTTGGTAAAACACCACACTTGGAGGCATTTTGCTAATTGCACTGTTCTAGAAAACTGCTCTTTATTGAGGTTATGCTGGTCTTCCTACTGCATGGTTGTGAGAGACTGGTCTTTGGGGACTATGCTGAGTGTTGAAGACCTTTTTTTCCACCTCATCTTGGCAACTGTGGAAGTCTAGACGCAGTCTGATTCTTGATTTTTTTTCCTTTTTTTTTTGCTTAAGCGAACAATGTTAGAAGAAGACATTCGTTAACGAAAATCCTACGTTTTCTCCCTTTATTGTATGTTTTGAAGTTAATAGACTGTGGAGGCTACTGACTGAAAATCTATTCAATATTTTCAGTTTAAAATAGTAGATTTTTTTATGGATTGGTTTTGTGTAATTTGTACATTTTGAAAAATGCATGCATGCTGTGCACTCTTTATAGCAATTTCCATAGATCATTGCATACTTAACATTTTAGTTTAGAAATGCTTATTTTACGTAGCCATTTGGAATGTGTTATAATTTTTATTGATTCTCATTTCAGGGAGGCTTATGGTGTTTTGGAGGAAGTGGACTTCCATATTGTGAAACACTGAGTAAAATCCCTTCAGAGACAGTGGAACTCTTTTGCTTGCAAGCTTTAGTACAGCATTCTAAGGTAATTTGTCCTTTAAACTGTAACTGAGAGGCTACTTTTATAAACATTCCTTTCTAATGCTTTCTCATATATTAGGAAGGAGTTGCCATTTCATTGTCTCCTCCTCCTCACCCCTTCTGTAAGGATGTTCAGACTGAGGTGAATTGAAAAGCGGCATTACAAACTCGTTTTTTCTCATGGGAGGTGTATCAAAGTCATGTTATTGTTTCCAGTTAGCCCGTGTAAGGTCCCTTCTAATATACCTGCGTATATCTTTCAAGAAGTAAAAGGGGAAGCTCTGGCACAAAAAAGCAGGAGAGAAATGCTTGAGGTCCAGATGGCTTCAGCAAGTCTTTTCTGTGTAGGGCCACTTCCCACTGGCACTCGGAGTCATTGGAGATAGATATCATGAAGAAACAGTGATTCCATTCTGCAGCTTCTCAGTAAGCAGGACAGTGATGATGTGAAATTCTCAGTACAAAACGTGTGTGGGTTTGTGTGAGTTGGGGTACATCAGTTCAGAAAGCATAAAAGTGGTCTCTTCATACGGTGCTTAATCTAACCCTAGTGCCAGGTTTCCAGAAAGCAAAGTAGCCTCGTGAATTCACTCTAATCAGAAGCCACAATGAAATGCGAATCTTGACTGTTTGCAAAGGTCCCTCTTTCAATGGTCCCTGCAGAATATTGCACAGCACGCTGCTAATATAGTGCATCTTCCCAGGACCAGTATGTTCTTTGTAGACACAGATGAAGAATATGGAGGATTTTGTGTAATAATGGTTCTTCTTGATTCCAATTGCTGCACTCTTCAGTGTGCATTTCATTGCTCAGAAACCTAGAACATTGAGAATACTAAATTGTTATTAGGATAAAGTGCAGTTTGCTAGTATTCTTTCCAAATCTTCCATATATGTAGAAATCCTGACTTGATTTAGAGTTCTTATTCTGAATGTGTGTCTTGGTTGAGCACCACAGACTTGAGGACATCAGCAGTTCCATGACTACCACACATTTTTAAGCACTGTAGACAACACGTTCAAGTTGCAAGCATTTGGCTGCTATTGGTAGTTGAGACTGCAACTAATTAGTGCATAATTTATCTTTTTGGACTAGAATCTATTGTTGTCTTTAAGATCAATAATGATAGCAGTACCATTTGGAAAGTAGAAATACCTTTATATTTCAAAGAGAAGGGACTATAATGATTGCATTTTAGGTGATGAACAGGAAGACAAGTAGCTCTGGTTGAAATAGTACTTTAACAAATTGTCCTGTTCAAACTCCAACTTTAGTTGAAATTTGATCATGGCAAGCAGAGAGCAATCTTGTCTCTCTCAGATGTGGAGGACAGTAGAGTCATGGTACTCAGAATCTTTCAGGATGTGAAGCCATAGAAATCATGCATTTAGCATATTAAAATGTTCCTCTTCAACTACAGCATAATAAATTCTAGATTAATAAGGATTCCTGTGTAATAGGGGTGTTGTGTCATATCAGCTCTTTAAAATTCCCTAATTTGTGAATTAACAGCATCTCAAAGAACCTTTTACAGAACATCTACTTATTGTCATTGTATTTACTGTATAATGCTAGGTTTCTTCTCATTGTGATAAAATTGAAGCTAAAGGAGGCCTTCAGCTGCTGCAGAAGATATACCAGCAACGTAAAGATTCAGCAAAAATACAAAGGAACATAATTCGCATTATTGGAAATATGGCTTTGGATGAACGTCTTCATTCATCCATAGTACGTGCAGGTAAAAGGAAAGCAAGTACAAGCAGTCTGAGTGTCAGTTTTCTATTCTAAAATTTTTAGAGGATACAGTGCTTTTGAAAAATGTAGTGGACCTTGGCAGTGGTTGGGGGGTTGGGAAGGTGGTGTTCATACAAAAAATATGGACAGTTTAGACAGCATTGATGAAGAACTCCTATATGTTGTCTAACCAATTTATGTCAGTGCTGCAGTGGTGTTTTAAGTCTGATTTGGACTTGGTTCATGTTCAGTTCACATTACTGGTAAAAAACTTTTTTGAGTTTCCTACTCTTACAGATCATCTACCTTGTAGATTATTTTATTGACCATGTTTTAGCCTCATAAAGACACGGACCAGCTTGCAGTCCTTGCCTTTGAAGTAAAGTGAAACATGCCTTTCTGCCCTCCGTTGTTTCATGTCAAGCTAGTAACTTCTGCTAAGCCTTGCTCTGGTGCCTCTTTTTTTAATACACTCTAAATAACAGAATAAAATTATTCCTTCTAATTCTAATACCAAATAAGTATTTCCCAATGTTTTATTAGGAAGGAAATAAAAATAAAAATAGAAAATATCAATGTGGTCATGTATACATCCACGCTGATGTCTGCCTAATTTTTTTTCTCCATGTTGCAAAAATGAGAACTAGTAAAGGCACAGGGAAAGACCATGAGGGTGATTTAAAATTTGGAATGACTGTGGTAGAAGACAAATAACAAGACTAAGACACTTAGTTTGGAAAAAGCAACTGACAGAGGACGTGATGGAGATTTATAAAATCCCTACTGGCATAGAGAAGGCAAGGAGGGAACAGTCATCGGCTGTTTCTCATAATGCAAGACCAAAGATTCTTGTACATTAAATTATCAAGAGGCAGAATGAATAAATTTGTATTTTTTCCGTACAGTGTGTGACCAAGCTAGAACTTGCCACTATATGTTGTTGCTGAAGACTTACAAAGCTGTTAACTCTCTAACAAGTGCACTGAACTGCTGATACACTTTCTTATTCTTCTGAGAAGTGGTTCTCCTTCAGATGCTAAGCTGAGCAGTAGCAAAATACGTTGCCTCCTCACCACTCTGGATTTCTGAATTTTGGAGTTTCCATTTATCTAGCATTGGCTTTCCTGCAGTAAAAAGAATAGTCTGAACATCTATTTTTACAAGTATACTTTGAAGGATGATGTTTCTGAATTCTTCTGTTTGGATGATGTTTTAATTAGTTAACCTGCCACTTTATTTTTTCGCTGTAGGTTGGGTTTCTGTACTTGCTGAAGCAATGAAATCCCCACATGTCATTCAGTCTTCTCATGCATCCAGAGCTTTGGCTAATCTAGACAGAGACACAGTGCAAGAAAAGTACCCAGATGGTGTTTATATCTTGCATCCACAATATCGTAGCAGGTAAAGCAGGAGGAGATATTGTACATGCTGTACTTTGAGTTACTTGTTATACTGTTCAGTTACAAAACTTTGAAAGAGCTGTCATCAGAGTGCTGCTGTACTTATGTCACCTGTTCCTCCTGTTCTTTGGTGGGTTGAGATGGCTTAATTTAGGTTCTCAAATAGGAGAACAACAGAAATGCTCGGAGCAGTCCATAGTCATGAAAGGAGGATTATTGTACTACATGGAAAAATCCAGACACAAGCCATGAGATGGATTACTGTTTTGCATGTGATGCAACCATCTGACCTTTGCACTGGCTGTCTTGGGATACAGTGCCGTGGAATTATTCCGTTGGCAGCAGCACATGTGGGCCTAAGAAGCAGTAAATTTACAGCTTCAGTGTTTTCTAATAGTGATTATATGTCTGGGCCTGAAGCAGCCTCCAATGTGGTGTGTCAGTGGCAGCTGTTCCCTGGGTCACTGGTGTTAATCAGGTTACAGTGAAGATATAGTTTGATGATAAAGCTGGAACTACCAAGCTGCATTAACGGTAGCTGGAGAGAATGGTGGTTTTCATTATAGAAAAATACCATTTGTGAGATGGGTACTTTCCATACCTCTTTTTATATCTCCTCTGGGGGGATCCCTGTTTTTCTGTCTTCATCTGAATATCCTCTCTGAAATATCATTAAATGTTGTCTGTAAGATGAGAAATCACGTATAGTGATAAAAATAGCGTTTTGGCATCCTTAGGCTAAAAGTACTGTGTAAATTTAATTTACTAAAATGTACCATGCATCTCTTAAAATTATTTTTCTATATCAGTCAGCCCATCAGAGCAGACATCCTTTTTGTTCATGGTCTTTTGGGAGCAGCATTTAAAACCTGGCGACAGCAAGACGTTGACCGACATTTGGATAAAAAGGCTTCAGAAGGGGAAGAAGAGTATACCCAGTGCTGGCCAAAGGTAAGAAGACCGTAACATTTTCACATGCGGCTGCTGTTTTCTCACTAATGAGAGCTGTCCAGAAGATCCAGAATTACACTGTCTGATAGTTGTCTTTTTTGAATCAAAAGACTTGTAATCTGTTATACAAGTAGCACTTTTCAAGTTCCTGGTGTATTTTGGTTAGCAAGCTGGAATTTTGAGCAGGTTGTTCTTGCAAAGGGAAATCCCTGCTAAATTTAATGCTCTCAATATTGTTCTTCAGCTAGTGAAAGAGGAGGCAATGGCTGCTCTTCTCATGCTCTTTTTTTTTTTAATGGGATGTTATTGCTGAGAAAAAGATACATAAAATTACATAGGTGTCCAAGTACCTCATTTTTGCAGATTGCTATTTAAATATTGTTGGCAAATAAGTAATTACTGTTTCAAGCAACTCTCATTGTTATAACCAACAGAGTATCTCTGTAAAACTTAAACTCATCGGTCCTGTTGGTAATCTTAGTAATTCTCGTTTCACCCAGGAGAGGGAGCCAGGAATGCACAAGTTAGTAATGTATTTTTATCCTTTGCCTACTTTGTGACTGCGGAATGCACTAGAGTTTGCCAACATGTTCTAAAAGTATAATAGTCTAGGTGTAAGATTTATTTGGGGATTAACTGAAGAGCAGAAATCTTGCTTGATATTGTACCCACAGTAACATCTTTACTCCATTGCTGATAAATTGCTTGTGAAAGTTTGTTAGGTACTTCATATAAGTTCATTTTGTTTTCATTTTTCTTTAATTTAGACGTGGCTGGCTTCAGATTGTCCTGCCCTTAGAATCATATCTGTGGAATATGACACCCATTGGAGTGACTGGAAAGCAAAATGTCCCGTTGAGGCTCACAGGTAATGAATTAAGTGTCTGCAGGGGAGGGAGGAGGGAGGAGAGAGGCCAGTAAAGCTGATCTTTGGGATGACCTCGTGTGAAACAGTGAATTTAACTTTTCCTGTTGGATTTGAAAATGAGTTTGGAAATAGGTACAGTCATGAGTCACTTGAGCTTTTTAGCCTCATGGATAAGAATTTGTGGCAACTTCCTAAATTCTTGCAGTCTGTTCGTGCTTAGCAGACACACTATATTACACTATTAGGTGATGTAAATATAGTATTAATGTTAAATCTTAAGGGGAACGTTTCTTAAACTTGAAACAACCCAATAATGCTTTATAAGCACAGAGGAAAAGTCCCTGTGCTATGACTTTTTACTCACAATAAAATTAAGCATATAATTTCATTCAGGAAGTGATAATCCCTGGAAAAGAGATTCATATAAGTTTTTCATAGATAAAATACAGCAACTGTACCTGGTCTGGTCAGAGAGTGTAATTGCCCTTGTCAGAGGAACTGTGTTTTTACTGATCATGAACTCGGTAAGTCAGAGGAAGATGGTACCTCCAAACATGTTCCTTCTGAAAAATAAAAATACTTTGGGCCCACAGAAATTATTTGGCTCAAATGGATTTTAGGCTTAGTAATGGAGTTCAGTGATCTTTGAACCAGATCCTAATCTGAGTCCTTGAAACACTCATGCAGCTTCTTAAGCATGTAACTAGTCCTGTAGATTCAACTTGTGTACTTCAATGGAGTCATGTGCGTGCCTGCTCACAGGTTAAGAATCTGAAATTAATTATGTTTTGTGTAGGGGAGAAAAAAATTCAGCAAATGTATAATAGACTGGGAACTTGGTACTTCTTCATTCTCTCCTCCCTATGGATAGACAAAGGATCAATGCAATTATTGCATTAAAGAAAGCATGTTAGTAGGGAAAACATAAGGAAGACGGGGCTGTTAATATGTGTATTTGAAATTAGGCAGAACAATGATAGTAAAAAAAAACATGTAGGTTGTTACCTCTACAGATGAAGTTTTTTCCTGTGTCTGTCTGGAGCAAGTATAATGGAAGAAAATTTGAAAAACAAACAAATGTGTATTTATTTATTTATTTATTTATATTAAGTTAATGTCTTTTTCATTACAAAATGGAAAATTACATTGCCAACTATTTATGGTCACTCAGGCATAGCATTTGATTATTTTAATAATTTGATATGGTTAGTAAAAAATGAAAGATATTTAATATAATTTTAACTAGCAGGAACAAAAATGTACCAGTAGAATCACAACCTCACGATTGCTCTAATTGTATAGGCTCATTCACTGTTTCAAAAGAGAATTTTTATGTCCCTCAGCTACCCTAAGCCTATTGTTCGGCTGAAAAGACACATTTCAGTATCCTTTTCATATGTATTAGAAAAGCAGTTTCTAGTGAGAATGCAGAGAACCAATAGAGATGAAGTGCGAGTTAGACTTTGCACAGTGGTTGCCCCAATATCCTGCAATTTCCATTATCCAGGGATCGTCTGTGTTTGATTCTTGTTATGCTGCAAAAAGTAACAATGTTGCACTGTCAAGCTTGGGTTGAGAACTGGCGTTGGGTTTGTTTTCACTAATGAAGTGGAGATTATTATGCTTTTATACTATTTCAGCACAAAGCATTTGGAGGTTATTGTCTGGAAAGTATAACAGACATTATCTGTGGTTTTTGAATGTATTGGCTGATCATGCACTTAGTTATTAGTTTCCTGTACGTTGCTCCACATATTTGGCATTGTTTAGCAAAGTACATTTTTGTCAGACATTGCGTATATTCTTGTTTCAGGGCATAAAGTTAATTATGCATTGATGATGCTTTCATAAATTGAAAACATAATTTTGTTACAGTGTGTAAATGAAATTCTCTGAAATCCCATAAAGAGAACTAAAGCCAAAGAGAATGGGTGGTAAGTGAAATTAAAATAAAACTTTCTAGCAAGATCAAGAAACTGAATTTAGCTCAATTCCTGCTATCCTTGTGAAGCCAACCTTACAAAAGTTTTTGGCATTTTTCAATGTAGCAGCAATAATTACTTATTTTTTAAATGTACCTAAATCACTTCCATAAACATGCAGCACTGAAAATTCGTTCTGTTTTAACATTGCCTCTTAACCTATCATGCTTCATCACACTTGTGTGTGTTTTTCTTTGCAGGAAGTCTATTGCTTACAGGAGCAATGAGCTGCTTGACAAGCTCAGAGCTGCTGGGATTGGAGACAGACCTCTGGTGTGGGTATCACACAGCATGGGTGGTAAGCACATTGCCTCTTCGAGATAAACTATCTGCTGTTATATTGCAGGACAAGGTGCTAACCAAATTAAATCTGAAATGCAATTATTCAGAATAGTTTATCTAAAAAATTTACGAAGACCTAAAAATACACGATAGATTTCTTCTTTCTTAATGCACTAGATTCAGTAGCACGTGTATTTTGAAAAGATTTTTATTGCCATTTGTTTTTACTGCGTTGATTTTAAAAACATGAAATCAATGAGTTGAAATTAATGTAAATGGGAATCCAGAGGCAAAATTTTCTCCATGATCATGCATATAGTAAATGTCAATAGCAACACTTAAACCAAAATTGGATTTGCATTACTCATTGACATTTTAATGCCTCCTCAGGTCTGGTTTGGGTTTTTTCAACTTAATCTTACATATTTGACAAACTAAGGACTAATCAACCGAGGCAAGAGTATGGTAGTTGTTTTGTGGTTAATCTAGCATGATCGTTATTTTCACAGTGGTTTAAATCCCTGCATTAATTCAGTTTCTGTTACCAGGTCTTCTAGTCAAAAAGATGCTGGTGGATGCTTCCAAGAACCCAGAAATGGATAAAATTGTAAACAACACCAGAGGAATCATATTTTATAGCGTACCTCACCATGGTTCCCAGCTGGCTGAATATTCTATAAATGCCAGATATCTTATCTTTCCGTCTGTGGAGGTTAAAGAACTCAGCAAGGGTACGCTCACTTTGCTACCATTTAACAGCAGGGATCTATGCTAATCTGTTCATGGTGCTTTTATTTTTCGTCCTGCTGTCAGAAAAAGCAAAAAACCCCCTTTTATGTTTTGGGTTGTGTATTGAATTACTGTAAGTAATTCTGAGTAACTGTTTTGTTTGATTGCAGAGGTGAGGGTGAAAAAGGAGTCAGAACAAGTTCATAGAAGAGTAGTTTGGGCCGTTTAGCAATGTAGTAACTCAACATGTGCTGGACTACAGACTCTTCTATCTGTGCTATGCAGAAATAAATAATTGTTGTATATGATAGCTGCAAAAAGGGATTACAAACAAAATGCTACTCCTTTTGCTGGAGTGTTATTTTTTCCAAAACATCTCTTTAGGAATGCAGTCTTGCCAGACAAATGCTATAGTCTTACATTCAAGATAATGCTGCAAAAATTGTGTTGCACTTTCGCAGATTCTCCTGCCCTTAAAGAGCTGAACGATGACTTCCTGTCTTTTGCCAAAGATAAGAAATTTTCAGTGCTGAGTTTTGCAGAAACCTTACCAACACACATAGGTAGCATGATAAAACTACATGTTGTACCCCTGGAATCAGCAAGTAAGTCAAATATCTATTTAATTTCTTTAATTTTGCATATGTTCATGTAAGCATCGATAATGAGGAAGGCTTATAAATGCTGTGCTAGAAAGACCTAGAAAAGTACATCTGTTATGTTGTGGGGTTTTTTTGTTTAAACTTTTGGCTCAGTCTCCTTGCTCTGAGACCAGAGACAGCTACATTGGTATCTTAGGATAGCAGTTGTCTGGTTTGATATTTTTTTTTTATTTTTCAACGCAAGTAAAATTTGTTTACTGACAAAAGCAGGGTAGACCCGGGTCTAATATTACGTTGTTGTAGCCCTAGCCTTTATAATTAGGAGTAACTGTTGTTTATCCTTGTATAGGTAGGCTGGATAGTATTTCAGGAGCTGGCACAAATTCCAGCTATTTACTCCTTTTAAAAAATAAGAAAGAAAATTACCAAACTGCTAGTGGAAAGAAAAAGTCACAAAGCTGTTTTTCAGTGTTTGAAGTCCTTTATCTTCCATACCTTAGGTACTCAAGCAAGTTTGATTCCTGGAGAGTCATCCATCTTTTTGCCCTTTGTAGAAGGAAACACCAGGCAGTTCTTTTTCTTGCTTTTTTGTTTGCAAAAATGTTGCTGATGCAATTTTATTGGCAAGGACTGAAAAACTGGACATTCTTTTTGGGGTTTGTTTTTGGGGGTTTTTTTGTGTTTGTTTTTTTTTTTTTAAATTATTATTTAACAAAGTAAAATATAAAGGCAGGCTAGATAACTGAGTGCACAAATAAGCACTGTGCACTAACAGTTTTGAAGCATATGTCTCCTCTTCTAGAGGTGACACACAGTGCAGCACATTAACTCTCTCGAAACCCTTGGAGAGTACATGGCGGTTCAATGGCGAGCCACTTGTTTTGTTAAAAACCCAGGCTGACAAGTGTTACACTTGCTGTTTCTTGCATGTATGTTTGGGCACGTGAAATCAAACCTTCTCCCTGCTCTACTGTAATTTTACATGGTTAAAGATAAAGAGTTCCAAGCAAAATGGAGGATTTCTCAGGAGGCTGAGTGAATGGATAATAAACTGGAATGTGGCAGTCACAGCACCCTAACTGGGAAGTGCGCTAGTAGTGAAAGCTGTCAGGAAAGAATAAATGCGGTAGTGTGCTCCAGAATCAGTAGCTGAAAATGTGTTCTACAACTAGGCAATGTAAATTTTTCATTTCCCCAGAAATGTGTGTAGTGATTTGTGGCATATTTCAGAGTCATTCTAGTCCCATTTTTCATCTCCACGTCAAAGTATTTTATAAGGAATATGGGCAATTAGTGGTGATCAGAATCTGGATAACCCTGGATTTAACCCTATCCCTAAACATGTCAATACTTAAACTTCAGTCAGGACTTTGCTGCCAGGGAGGTGCTGGTAAATTAAGTTTTGATTCTTGAGAGTTGTCTGTATGGAGATACATACATCTGTATTCTCAATAAAGACAGTAGAACTCTGACCTAATGGTTTACTGGTGTGGGGTTTGTAGCAATGTATAGTTCTGTCTGACTGTACCAGTGTGTACTGGTGCTTTTAGCACATTAAAAACAATGAAGACATAACAGTTAAACTGAAGACAGAAGTTGCTTCTGAGAGAGAAATTGCTAATGCAAGATGTGCTTTTCAGTCTTGGTGATCTTAAGAACTTTAATAGCTTTTTTCTTCTTTTTCTTTTTTTTTTTTTCCCCCCTTCTCCCAGAGTTAGGAATTGGAGACCTTATTCCAGTGGACGTTAATCATTTAAATATTTGTAAGCCAAAGAAGAAGGATGCTTTCCTGTACCAACGTACATTGAAGTTCATTCAGGATGTTTTAGCCCAAGAACTTGGAGACTGAGTTTTTGCCATCATTGGCTGCTTATTTCCTCCATTTGGTGTAACACAGTAAACTCTTCTCCTAACATTTGTTAGGAGATCTGCAGAACTACAAAGATGCTGTGTCAATAGTGTCTGCTGCTAAAATAATTTTCAGTACATCTCCAACTTAGACACCTCTCAAACTTAATTCTAACTTATATTTAAAAAAAAAAAGAAATCCTATAAACCTGGCAAAGCAAAAATGAGTGTTGGCTTAGTGACCATGATGCGTCAACAAAATGTGTGTAAATTCTCCAGCAATTTGGCTGGGAGGGAAGGCATGGGGATTCAGTGGAAGAGAAGTTTCACTTAATCTACAGATATCCCTCTGGAGCAACACAGCTGGAATATGGAGAGTGCCCAGGATATCTTTGTTTAGGGAAAAAAAAAAAAGCTTGCTCTGGAGTTAGGTGGCCTCATTAAGGTAAATATACATCTGGGACTAAAGTCTCTTAGAGGGGATCAGAAACAATTAACTGAGGTGGTTATTTGTTGTGTCAAAAGGGAGAAGCAGCATGTGGCTGCCTCCAAGCTTTGGCTTACTGCCCGTGTTAAGTGTTCTCACTGGAGCCTGAGGAAATTTATCCAGGTGAATGAAGGTGGCATTTTGCTCTAGTGGCCCAGTTACAGGGGTTTGTGATTTGTCTTTTTAATAGAGCACCCAGATTTGCCAGCGAATACGGCATCTGTGTTCTGCATGAGAAAGAGCTTGGCAGGTTGTCTTGCATAGGTGTGTTTTATCATTTAGAAGCTTTAGCTGATCTACAGCTGATCTAAAGAAGAGCACTGAAAATGCTCAAGTAAGAAAGACAAATGTAGGCCCTGACAGGAACGCTGATGCTTAGAGTTTGGAGCTCAGGTAAAGAAAAAGTAAAGCAGGAAAGAAATCAGGTGGTGATAAGGTCCCACTGGAAATGCAGAAGATCCCGGATGTTTTGGGTTTTTGAGGCCCAAGTGTATTTATTGGTGCACATAAAGATAAAACCAGCAGTGTTGTCTTATTTTTTATGTTTATTAACAGTACTGATGAGAAATAAGTATTTTGGGAAAAAAAATGGCAGCACTCAGTCACTTTTTTTAAAGTCTTAGTATAGTTTGCAATGTAGTTACAAGCAGCCTAATCTAGTTGTGGTCTCTTTCCTTCCTTTCTTTCTGCCCCCAACCTTCTCTAAAAACAGACATGGGCTGTAATTGGGCTATACAGCCCTAGCTGACCAGTTGTTAAATAAAGCCTGTATTGATGACAGGCTTAAGATGTCTTTTAGCATCACTTACATGAGATGGATCTAATATTTCTGGCCTTGAAATTATGGCTACTAGAGCTGCCAAGGAGGTGGCCTGTGCCTTGCAGCTCTGCATGGGGCTGGTGCAGGCACCAGTGGCCACTGCAGTCCTGCCATGTCCTGAGGCCACCTCAGCTGCCCCACCTGAGAGCACTCCAGCCCAGGAGGACACAACTGAAAATGTATTTCTGGAATTTGAGCCGTGACCTGCTGGAGCTGCAGAGTAAAATTCACAAGAGTGGTACAGAGCGTACAGCACTCCACTAGCAAAAAGAGCAGCTTTCCCCCTAACCAAGATGTAGATAAGAACACTGCATGGCAGTATTTCAGTTAGAAAATTTAAGAGAACTGTCGTAACTTCTAAAGAGGTTTATGCTTTTTACACTGTGGTTTAAACTTCAGAGTGTAAATATATCGGAACACTTTGTATTCACAAAGTAGAGGGTATGTGGAATTCATTGTGAATAGACAAGACTTCTAATAACTGAACCTGTGTTTAGTGTAACAAATTTTGTATTGATTTTAATGGACTTTGGCTTACAGGGATTGAGATCAATGACAGTATGCATTGATCTCAGTAAATGCATCTATGTTTTCTTACTGTAACTGGAACTCTCAAGGCAACTTTCTCCTTTTTGTTACTGTATGTATATATGTGTAACTTGAAAACTAATATTTGGAGGGTGTTGTTGGGTTTGGGTTTTTTTGGCATATAGTAATGAAATGCATTTTAAAAAATGTACTAGATGTGCCACAAAATGTATTAAAGGTGAATGATCTGCCAAATGAATGCCCTGGATCATGTTCACTTTTGTTAAAGACCTGCATTATTTTTTAGTGATTGTGTCACGCTGGAAGAATGTAATGTTCACCCTTCATCTTCTGTAAGAGGCTTAGTACTGGGGGGCACAGCCAGGCTTCTGTTTTGCCAAACTGAACAGTTTTTCAGTTGTGCTTTTAGGTTTTGCAGAAGTTCCTCGTAAACCATGTCCAGAGATTATTTCGAGGGCCAGAGGGTCTGTTGCATAGCATTCGTGTTTGCTTCCCATTAGAAATGTGTGCTTTTGTGCCACCCTGGGGTCACATTAATTCCAAACAGTGCCTTTATGTAAATTCTGAGGTCTCAAACTATGCCCTTAATTCCATCTAGCTGGGAACCCAGCTGCAGATGTGGCTCTCAGGTATGTGTGAATTGTCTCAGAAAATGGTATTCTGTCTGCATTGTGGCATCCAAGACTAAGATAATAAGACAGGAAAGGTGGGCTAATAGGAATCTGTCAGTCCTTGTACGCTTGCTGTCCAGCGCTCTTGTGTAAGTGTATTCGTATTTCTAGTAGCAACAGTCATCAAGTTTTTATTTGCTGTGATTGCAGTAGTGCAGACTGGTTTTCTCTGTGATTTGTGCTCTGTGGTGCCAGGCAGAGCAGCCACCTAGAAAGGATAAATTGTCCATCTGGTGAAAATGTCAGTTCTGGACGAAAAGGAGAAAGCAAAAATTATGTTTTGTCAGAGTGGAAATTTTAAACAATATTTTGGTTTGGGTTCTCTTTGTTTGTTTCAGTGATCGCCCACCTAAAAAAGCTAAAGCAGTAGTTGCTATACCAAGAAGAATCACTTCCCTACCCCAAACACAAATGCAGCTGAATGACCAGGACACCTGTAGCAACTTAAACTAGGGGGTTCTGGGCAAGCTCACATGGTGGTAGTCTCTTGCCAAAGTCTCTCGCATTAAATAAGCATATAGATATTTATATACTTGCATCTGGTAAATCATTCATACCTGGTTTCACAGACAGCGTCAATAATTTTAAGACTTCCAAGTGCTGGATTCACAAAATGAAAAATGCCACGGGATAGCCACTCCCTGCCCCCTGCTATATGGCCCTCAGACTGACAGCTGTCACTGGGAACGTTGGTTTCCATTGAGAATGTCCCAGTGAGAATGGGCATCGGTGCTGAAGACAGAGCTGTGCTGTGTGTTCCCTAGTTGTCAACATCAGCTGACAATCATTCAGGTCACCTGGCTTCTTTTTGTATTGTGGGGGGGTGTAGTCCTGAATGAGAAGGACAGAACCGCCACCTCCCGCAGTCTGGGTTTTCTGTAGTGGTTTCCCAAATACAGAATAAGTCTGGCCCTGCTGTGCTTCTCCTGAGTGTTAGAACCAGAAGCCAGGTCACAAGCACCTGCCTCTGAAAAAAACCCGTGGCTGGAGTGTTGGGCACCAGTGAGGAAGATGATATATGGAGACAGGACATTGCTGCTTCTTTGCTGTAACCTTTTCAGCTGGACTGTCTGTTCCTTTGATTGGTGGCGGTTGAACAGTGTGTGCTGTCGCTGATGGTATAAACCAGCTAGCTGCAGAGATTCATACTTCAGTGGGCAGCTCGCCACATACACAGACGTAAGTTACAATGCTAAAGGCTACATACTTCTCTTATTCGAGGAGAGTAATAAAGCAGATTTTATTTGACTTGTATAAATCTACTTTAATTGGCTTTCCTGCTAACACTTTCATTAACATGTAAATTAGCTGTCCTAGAGCTGTTAATTATCTTTACAGAAAATGTTGGATATGGTCATATAATGTACTCTTTTTTTTTCCTGCTCTTAATGTTTTATACTGAAGTGTGCCCATAAATACGCACTTTATTTTTTTTTTTAAGAGACGGACGAAGATGCTGAGGCTGTGTCATCTTGCAGAGAAACAAGTATCTTGCTTCAGCATCATTCACCACCCTGCTACCCTGTTAAACTGACAAGCATGTAAGAAGCTTAGTATTGGCTTTTATTGGTTTGGCCTTTGAAGGTTTCAGGGATTTTTATTTTTTTTAAGTGTCTGGCAGATGAGGGAGCAGAGGAGGATGGCAGGTGCTCAAAGGCAGCAGCCTTTCTTACATGATGTCTTGTGTTCAAAATTTGGCACTGACAGGGAAAGAGGCAGGCATTACAAGTAAGAACATGGCTAAATTCCAAGGTTCCAAGAAGCTGAGAATAAGCCAATTAATTTTTCACGGGGTGGGGGGGAAAGGAACTTTTAAAAAATATACCTTTCTGCAAAAGCCAGCTGAAGACAAGAGGGTTTTTTTTAGCTTTACCAACTGTTTAAAAATGCTCTCCTTACTTTAATAATAAAAGATCTTGATGCTTCTCTTAACAAGTTACCATGACAATTTGCAGTCTGTTTATAATTTTTAACTTCCTGCTTCGAACAAATGGCATCTCTAGCGCACAGTTGCACTGCACAAGTGAGGCAAAAGCCTGTGCAACTAAAGAAGATAACAGACACATTTAGCACCGTGGATTATCCTCACCAAAATCTCAGGCTTCTGAGAGGCATGACTGCTGGTTCGCTAATCAACAAGAGATGACATCGCTATGAAGATCAAGTCTGCTTTGAGCTGAGCAGCAGCGCTTCATGAGCCAGCCCAGCGTGGGACGGGACTCACAGACTCACCTGAACACTTGCCCTATAGGCTCTGGTGGGACACTGGGTAAGGATAAGGGAGATTACAGAGTGGGCAAGCAGGAGTACGTGCCTGGGGAGTCTGGGCTGTCACATTCTGAACCGTTGAACATGATAATCTTCTAAAATTTTTTGTGGCTTTACCACATCTGTGGAGGTGACTGGGAAACACATTGCAGCCCCTTCCTGGTACAAAACAGACTGAGGGCTGGTGAGCAGCAGAAATGCACAGTGAGAGCAGAAGCTCTACACTACTCCAGCCCTCCTACCAGTTTGGTGTCCAAGTTGAGCTTTACTGTGACTGGGAAAACGCGTTATCAGGCCGTAAACAACTGCTCCTCTCTGCAGGGGGGTTTTGCCATCCCCAGTCGTGTGGTTGCGGCTTTGCTTCAGGATGTAACAGCCCATGTTACACATGCGTAAAGTTTGGTTCCAACAGCAGCTCTTTCCTCAGCTGCACTGTGGAAATAAAGACTGACATGGCATTTTTCTTAAGAGGAAGCAGAATGGGAACAGGGACACAACTACTGAATTACTAACTGCCTTTAGCATAAGACATTAATATCCTAATGACCTACATTATCAGCAGGTCTCAACTGTTCACCATATTTCCACAGTATTTACATATATAATATACACACAGACCATAACGTTTCTTCAAAAAGGGACTGTCATTGTCCCTGTGCTGTTTCATTGTAAAGTTACGTTGTTTGGCCAGCAAAAACCAGGGCGAGTTTTGGAACTGTTGTAGAAAACCAACTAAGGGTGCTTTTCATCTCCTTGCAGGTTGGAGCAACATTGGAGGAGCTTCCAGCCCTTTTCGAATAGCTGAGGCGTGTTGTTACGGTGCCGTTAACAGCACTTATAGGTCTGTTGTAATATGGGGATTCACTTACCTGGTCTGGAGTACGAAAAGGTGTTTCTTGCTGCTGCAGAGGCACCATCTCTCATGGTTCTGCTTTACAGCCTCATAGCACATCCCTTTCATTTTACTTTTAACACAGGAATGAGTTTAACAAGTCAAATACTGGGGCCTGCCACCACTGTAGCTAGTCAAGATGTACAAGAAAGTACTGTCTAAGCCTTGTTTCCACTGCAGAAACTTAGTAGCAGAACAATACTGGTGTTACTGCTGTAGTTATACTGGTACATATTCTTCTTTTGGATGTTTATTCCAGAATAACTGTTAACAGTCTGACTATTCAAGATAAGGATTCTTTATTTCAAGTGACAAAATTTGATTAATATATAAATTTCACAGGAAGATGTTTTTCTTAACATCTGTTTTCTATCTATAATTATATGTTCTTACATATGATTTGTACCTGAAATGAAACAA
Source organism: Pampusana beccarii (assembly GCA_013399365.1). NCBI lineage: Eukaryota > Metazoa > Chordata > Aves > Columbiformes > Columbidae > Pampusana > Pampusana beccarii. The sequence continues at coordinate 228,896 of VWYH01006856.1, read as the reverse complement.
AACATCTTAAGATGGATTAATAAAAAGAAATAACTTAAAGAACTTTTCAAACGAGCTGTAGATAGTGTTAGATTGTATATACTCTATACATTTCCCTCCAGGGGCAGTATCTCTAAACATGAAAATGAAATGTAGCATGGACAGACGATCTATTTCCTTAAATAAAATCTTTGTGCAAAAGATTTTTTTTATTTTGCATCATAATTCTGATTTCTGTAGGAACATTAAGGGGACAAAATTTTACAATTCTAAATCAGTATTTGTCTTCATCAAGGTATTTTTGTTTTGTTCTAAGACAAGCAGTTTGTTGGACCCTTCTGACAATGCACTACTGTCTTCATCATCACTAAATGTGACCCAGTGACTGAAATCTTTCAAGCTGGGGAGTTTTGAATTTTCTGGAGTGTGTGCTGAAGCAGTCGATGCTGCCTGTATGGAAAGAGGGCTGGAGGAATCCATGTCCAGGTCCAAAAGATTGGTGCTCTCTGGAAGGGAGCTGGTATCTGAGAGCTGTGGGTGCTGGCCCTCTGGTAGAGGCGGGCCCTGAAGATTAACCATTAGTTTTGCAGTGCTTGGTGCCAACTGCTCAGCTGTGTTATGTTCTGGGCTGGCAGAGGATGGATGAGCTGAAAGACCAGGCTGCGCAGGGATGTGCGAGTCCTGAGTCTGGGGGCAGAACCCAGGATTGTTGTTGTTATAGTTGAACATTAACTCACTAAAAAGTGGGTTGTCACTGCTCTGGAGAACTTGCAGATGAAGAGCTGCAGGAGCTGACTTCTTTCTTCGTGGTGGCACCTTTGGGGCAAAGGGAGCATTCCTGGGAGGCACTGTGACGGCCTCAGCTGTGCTTCCTGAGAGCGGCTGCCTTTCACTGCTCCCCCTGCTCTCCTGAGGCTTCCCAGGTTGTGGTGTTCTGGGTTTAGGGACTGGAGTAACCTTGGTTGGACTAAGAATAGGTCTGGCTTCTAGACAGGGCTCTGGCAAGCCAAAAGGAAACTGTACTGTCTGTGGGTCGAATTGCTCTTCTGCAGACACAGCCTGAGGGGGAAAAAAGAACACGAAATTTGAGAACAAAAATGGTACCTTAAACTGAGTCACTTCCAGTGCAAGTCTTAGTGATGGATTTACTGAGGAAAGCTGACAGTAATGGAAGAAAAAAAAGAGCAGTACAAAGACAAGGCTTGACAGCAGAGGTTTACACTGTACCTGCTCAGTTCTGTTCTCATGCACCGTGCCTTGGACCTGTGCTCATTTACAGAGTGCAATTTGAGGAGAAGGATCCTACAGCCTGTTCACTCCCTGTGTGAGAAATCCATCTCTTTCTGACCATCTCTCCTTCATGCTAGGGTTTTGCTCCAGGCCAAATTAACATGGTTCTGAAGAGTTATTTATTTCTTACATCTCTCTGCTGATTAATAGTATTTAAGGAAGAGTGCATAGGGAGGGCTAAATTAATGAGGCCCTCAGCATATGCCTTTGGGTATGTTCTGATTCATACAGGTTGAAGGACAATTAGCTTAAGCTAACCCAAGAAATGCACTAATGGCTCTGTCATGTCTCACTGATGCAAGGGACTGAAGCTAAAAGTAAGCTCTCGAAGTACAAACTAGCATATATTCAACATTTAAGAATATATCAATAACTCATTGGAACCCAACTCAGTCCAAGAGGGCAAGGGCCGCTTCAGATTCCTGACACTCAGTGTGACTGAATGAAAGCATTTTAATTCTTTATTACTCTCCCATAGTATTAAAAATAATATACAGGCTTTTTAATGGAGTCAAAATATTTAGTCAATATTTCATGATGGGCATATCCCTGCCACTTCTGTCTACATGCTGTTGTTAAGTTGCCTATATGTGATTGTATATGCTTTTTTAACAATAGAGGTGGATCAGTTAGAGCAGGAGTGTCAAACTCATTTTCACTGGGGGCCACATCAGCCTCGTGGTTGCCTTCAAAGGGTCAAATGTAATTTTAGGATTGTACAAGTGCAGCTACTCCTACATGTATACAATCCTAAAATCACAGGCTGATGTGGCCGCCAGTGAAAATAAGTTTGACACGTCTGGGTTAGAGGTTTTCAAGTACACAACTCCCACCTGAACTCACTCAGAGGAAGGAACAGAAGGCTGAAGCAGAGCCAAACTGAAATAAATTCCTGCAGGAGATTTCCTATCACTAACAGCAAAATCCCCACTCACCTTTCAGGAGTGCCCTGGGAACAGCGACAGCATAAACAAAATAAACAGATAGTTCTTGTTATTGAATGTTTAAGGAAAGAGCACACACTGTGCTGTCTGTTTTTTTTCTTTTTGTTAATCTGCTAAGTAGAGATGGCACAAAGTCCACTACAGAGAAGGGGTGAATGCCTTTACAAAGCAAGGTAAAGCAAGAGTCCTGACAATTTAGAACAGAGCTTCCTAGCAGACATTCTGTCAAAGGAAGAATATAAAAGGTCTTTCTCTTGTACTTAAATTGCTTTCTCCATTTAATGCTCATTTTAGCAGCTCTAGAGGTCAAAAAACTACTATCTCCGTTGTAGAGACCTGACAGAGAGACAGATTAAAACCCCAACGCGTACAGGTTTGTACTTTTAAGAACCCGAACTCTTGAGGAGAACCCAGAATCCAAAGTGAAAGGCTGAATCCCATGATAAGGTGTGTGAGAAAAGCTAGATGTTCCTGAACAGGACACCAAACAGCACACTGATCAAGAAGCTGCTTCAAATCAATACAGAGCAGCTCACTCATGATATGGTCAAAAGTGAACACTGTGATAAAGAAGGGATGAGTCTTCAATCCTGACAAGGTTTAGACAAACCAGAAGTAGCAAAATCTAAGAGAATTGAACTGACAAATAGAAAAGCTGAATACACTTGAGTAAGGAAGTTAAAGCTCTGTATTCTTTTCTGATTGCCTAGTACATTTTTATGCCTCGATGGCTACAATACACAAGATCATTTTAGTGCCTGCTGGCTAAGAACTTTAAATGGCAGGACTCAATACAAATTGTTTAACAGCTCATTCCTCTTGCCATCCTACGCGCTGTAATAGAGGCTGGGTGCATTTTGCTGCAACCATCTTACGTTTTCTGCCTTGACTCCGGTCCTTTGCAGAGGTACTGGCTTCTTTGTAGTTGGAACTTTGGGTGGTGGGCGATGGGGCACCAGCACTGGTCCCACCTGTAACCCTGGCAATGATGCTGACTTCGTGATGCTGGGAGGAGGCTCGGGTTTGGTGAACACTTGGTTTCTAGTTGGAGCAGGCTTTAGTGCCTCTTCCTGTAGTCCTGAAAAACAAAAACAATTAGCAGCTTGGCTTGATGAGAATGTAGCTTGAAAAGAATTTCTTTCACAATCGTTTTTCCCCAAATGTGCATGCCTAAAGGTAGGTTTTAGAAATAAATGCAGACCTCTGCAATCCTGTCATGCTTGTAAGAGGCATTTAGGGAAAAAATCCCCTGTCTCAAAGAATTTCATGCCAAGACAGTGGTGCTGAGCCACCATTTGGCCAAGCAGATAAAACACTGGCTGGGGGGGTTCAGGAGCACTGGACTCAAGTCCTCAGTCTCCTTTTGCCCTCATTTCCCTATGTGGATAATCAAAATAATGATACCGAGCGCATCATTAGAGTACTTTGGGAAGAACTGCAAATGCCAAGTGGTGGTACAGCACAAGGGACTGAAAGTGATGCTGACTGGACTAGTTTTCTTACCCACACTGAAGGAAAAGCTTAATGTGAATTTCAAAATTAATGGAGTAAATCTGATTTAAAAAAAAATACATGTACAGCACACTGAGGAATAAACATCAAGAAGACTTCACGGTATTTCTAATTAAATTAGATTATTCCAGACTGCATTTGCTCTCTTTACAAATGAAAAGGGATGTTTTTCTCTTAAACTGAGAGCCTTGCAAACTTGGGTAGTGATCTCAGAGTCATACTGCATCTTTCTCATTCGTACAGCACCAGCAGAAAGGGCTGCTTGCAACCATGGGGGGTATATTCACACTGCCTTAGTTTCAATACTGAAGCTAGTTTCCTGCTCTAACTTGCTCCTCCTTCTCCTGGGATTAGACAAGAGAGCCTAAAAGCTTTTTTAAGCTTTTTAGCCTTTAAGCTTAGCTATTCAAGATAAAGTGGTGCAAGCTTCTACCTAGGTTACTACTATACTTGCTGTCCAAATGTGAACAGAATCCAGGTTATATCTCCCACAGCTGTATTTGCTCTCTAGTTCTGCTTGGACTAGTGAGCACTCACTACACAGAGCAGCAAATATCCTCTCTGCAACTCTGAGCTAACACAGGCACCATCATTTCAGTAAGATCCCATCTTTATCTTGTAAATGTTCAGACTAAATCTGGATATAACTAACCCACAGTGCTCCTAGTAATAGGTTCTACAACAAAATCTGCAACGTCAGTCATACTAAAGAAAAGGTTAATATTTTCAAGACTGACAGAAAACACCAAGTACCATCTTGTAAGAATGTGTATGTCAGTGTTCAGGTGAGCTGCTGAACAGAAATATGTGCATCTGGACTGTGATGGGAAGGATGAATATGCCTACAGTTTTCTTTACTTGAAGATTTTTAGAAGTCAGTTAGAAAGCTGCACTCACCTCCTTTTGCTTCCATAAGACATCTAATGGCTTCTTCTGCTTCCTCAGCTGTGGTGGTTTTGATCTGCTTGACATTGTAAGGTTTGCTTATTCCAGTCCGGACTTTAGGCTTTAAAAAAAATACAAAAATGAGTAATACTGAGAAAACTGTTTTTTCTTGTACACCTGCAACCTTACAGCTGATCTCTCACACATGTAAAGTCCTGGTTTTTCCCGTGGGTATTCAGCAATCTGTAAATACTAACAGAAATGCTGGGGACCCTTTTGGCAGATATTACATCTTTGTTAGCAGCTGACAGGTCGGTGGCTTACTGCCACAGCTCGTCCCTCAGCCATTCCTTGTTCAGTACATTAGGCTTCTCACCCAACAAGACAGGGGTGGGCTGTGTTCCCACATTCCCATCACGGTCTCCTAAGGGGGCTAGCAGCCCGGCTGGCAACAGTCAAGACTTTTCCTGTATGCTGGGCATTAGTGTGGCCCATCAACAAAGAGGTGAGAAAAGAATTAAAGTAAGTTAATCATGGTATGGAAAATTCAAGTTGGTATCTGTCGGAAAGCAGCACGTGGAATAAACCAACAGTGCCCTGGTCTTGCATCATTGTCTCTCTCCCTCTTCAACCTTTCTAATTCCTGGCAATGTAATAACATTTTTCTGGTGTCTAGCAGGTCCTACAGTCTAGCAATGCATTTCAACAAGTTCATCTTAGCATTTCCAGCTCAGGCATGTGATGGACTTCCTTCCTTGTATGACAGGTGCATCACGTGCGTGATGCTCAGTGTCTACAGTGTCCGTGTCGACGGGGGAGATCAGGACGAGGCTGCGTGGCCGTGCTGAGCGGTAGGACTCACTGCCTGCTGAGGGGCTCCGGGTAGCAGCTTTGCCGTTGCCAGGATGGAGCAGGTGGAATGGCTTCCTGGAGAGAGGGAACCATCTGAGGGGGACTTTTTGCCTGATGTTCCGGCTGAAAGAGGAATAGAAGTGGCTTTTTACTTTCAAGAGCTGGTACAACATTTCATTGGCAATGGAGCAAAACTGATGTGCTTTGAAACTGTTTGTGATAAATAAAAGAGATGCTGTCACCCTCCCTGCTCCTGCAGGGACAGACATATTAAGCAAGGCCTTCCTGCAGGACACCAGGGACCCTGAATCCCTCTGCCTGAGTGCCAAGAGCAAGATGCTTTGATCTAGGACAAGTGGTGGGCTGAAGCATTACTGGTCTAATCTAAGGTGAAAAAATCTCAACAAAGAATAAAATGCTGAAATCTTGAACTGTTTCAGGAAGCAGTTTCCTGTTAGTCTTGCTTTCATTTAATCAATTCAATAACCTCAGCTCAGCATTACCATTGCATTCCAGGCACAGAAATACAGACACCAGTGTTGTCACTTCTGTGCAATGGACCTGGAAATGAATGGGAATAACCCTGAAGAACCAACTTCCAGCTGTGAGTCTGACAGAACCTTTGATTTAAAGCTGGAAAATATGTACAGAAGAGAGACTTTTGGACTGCAACGAAAATGTGATCTATAGCTTTTGTCATAGAGAAGACAAAGACGAGATGATTATGCTGATCTAGCAGTCAGCAGACATCCAGAAGTAGCCATAAAAACAGGAGCAGCACAGCAGTGATGGCATCTCAGGTGGGTAGAGTTAGGTAAAGAGCATCACTTTCCCTTTGTGCCTCACTGAAAATCATAAACCACTTTGCATTTCCTTCATAAACACAAAAGGAAGCAAGAATTACTTGTAAAGCAAAAAAGGACTAAAACTGTCCAGAACAAGTATTTTGTCAAAGCTTTTTAAAAGGAAGATTACAATTAAATCAGAAAAACAAACAAACACACAACAAACCAACCAAACTGTAAGAAAACACTCAGTGACTTTGGAAGTCAGCATACATAAATACCGGTATTTATTTTTATTGCCACAAAGCGGCTGGTCAACACGTTAACCTGAGTGATGAGTTAGTATGAAACATACGGGCCATTCCATTCTCACCAAAGGCATGCTTTGTGGAGTATCTGTCATCCTAAAGACAGAGTTGTCCCGTTGCTAACCACAGCCTAACCACAGCCTGCAACAGAGTCGGAAGCAAGTACAAGTACCTCAACAGCCTGACATTTCAAAACAAGGCATTACTTTTGTTGCCACCCAGAAATGGTGGGCAAAACTCTTCAGCTGAGGCCAACGCAACATTAAAGAAAGTTGAACTCACCAGGAGGGGGAGGCCGCTGTGGCGGCTGAAGTGGCCGAGGCCTGGTAGGAATGGAGAGAGACCTGCTCGGGGGCCGGCGGCGGCGTTCCCCGCTTCCCTCCAGCTCTTGCTTCAAATCGGCCAGGTCTGTATCATCTAGGGAAATTTTAGACAAGATCCATATTAGGTAGCCACTGGGTGAGATGCACCAAACATGGGTGGTCCGGAGAGAGGCAATTATGAGCGGCAAACTTCAACCAGGTATCTCAGCAACACAACATGGCTCCTTTCATACTGTTTTGCTCTCCCCGAAAGTCTCTCTGCTCCCACTCCAGGAAACATCCATCCTTTTGTCAAACACTTCTCTGTCCTTTTCCAGTATTTATTAATTGTTTGTGCTGACACATAAGACTGCCTGCATCTGATTTCACAGTTACTAGTCAGTCACCTTGTTAGATTCCGAGCTTTTCAGAGCCAGACTTGGCAGCAACCTGCTCTGATTCAAACCATGTCATGGCAGCCATGAGTCATGGTCCATCCCTTTCTTGTCCTTCCTGAATGCAGGAATTTCCTCTGAGGATCAGACAGCTTTCCATGCTCAGGAGAACTGTTTTTTTATGCCAGAGAAGAATCTGTCTGAATGTCTCACTCATCACATCTCTGTTTTCCAGCAACATCTCCTAACAGGTACACCTGCCTCCATCAGATAGCGCTTGGCAGCACCTTCCATGCTGAAGCTATTATAGAGTCTTTCATCTCACCTAAGCCTCTCTGGCAGGGGACAGGTGTGGAGCAGGATTTGCTTTAGTCTCCCAGCCTGCTGAAGCGAGGGCTTTCACTTCAGCTCTCCCACCTCCCTCCCCTGCCCAGCCATGCAGCTGTGTTCTTCAGGGTTCCAAAACCCACTGGGCTTCATTTTGTCCCTGTGGTTTGGAGAGGATGGGGAAGGAATTGTGGTAGCAGCAGCCTCTCACACTTCAGGCATTTTTCCACAAGTTCCTGTTTTCCAGAGCGCTGTGCTCTGCAGGGAATGCTGAGCTGCCTCACCGTTTCCGACTCCCACTCAGCAGCGGATGGCGGCCACAGACACAGCCTGTGAGCTACCCAACCCACCCTCCCTCTGCCATATGCGTTTTCAACACTTCTGAGCTGCAGATCTGGGCTCATCGGCAGGATCCAAGGAGTCGTGCAGGTGCCTAAACATGTGCCTTGAAATTCTGGCAGTAACACCAAACACAAGACAAAAACCAGCCACCACCACTCTGTCCCTTCCCTTGAAGGGCTGCTGGCTCTAGGCAACGGCTCCCAGGAACATCAGTTTTGTGAGGCTATGCCCTTCTCTGACCTCAGAAACACACATACGCACTGTTCAGCCTGTCACTGGCTTCCATCTGTGTCTACCATCCCCTATACAATCATCATACCTTTGATTAGGAGTTACTCAGGCAGAATTGGAAGCTTATGAAGGCATCTGAAATTGCAGAGACTTTCAAGACGGATTGAATAGATCATATTCTGAGTTGCCTGAGATCATGGCCCCACCTTGACCTCCTTCAAACTATACTTTATAATCTCCATTTACTTTGTGACATTTTTTGTGGAGAAGAGCTAGTGCAGGTGAAAAGAATCACTGCAATTCTCTGTAGCTTAATGAATCATCACACAGTAGGCCAGAGGTGTTTGGAGGGCAAGGCATCCTATAATACAAAGTGATTGGCTTCAGAGTATTTAATAGTGAGAGATTACTCCTTGGCTCAGGGCTGGGAGTCTGGGTCTGGCCACACTGCACACAGCCTATGACTCAAGGTGGGCAAGCAAGCCGTATATCACTCTGATTGTTTGAAAAACCTGTCTGTGTAAACTTACGAATTTCATTTAATCTTTTTGAACTGTACTTCTGACTCAACCTTTGAAGGTATTAAAGTTTTCACTTTTTATGTCAGAAGACAAAGCGCTTCTGGGAGAGTGCAGAAAGACAGCTACTGAATCACTTGCTGTCATGATGAAGTGTTTAATACGTGACCCAGCCTGTCAATGCTTGGTCACCGAAGCATGTCCTGATCACATCCCCACGTAAGACCACCACTGGCTTGGCTAGCTCTTGCTGCAGTTTTTATCTGTATTCTCTTCACAGCTTTATCTTCTCTCTACCAAGCCATTATACAATAATGTGCAAACAAGCCAGCTGATCAGGAAGAAAGGTAACATACTTATGAAGCACTAAAAGAATTAATATATCCTGTTGTATGAACCTCAACTTCTTCAGAAATAAATAAAATACGAACAAAGGAGAAACTTTAGGCTTCTTTGAAGTAAGTCATTTGAACATAACGACCTCCTGGACTGTCCACCTTACACCTGACTGCACAGCCACAGCTATTGCTCAAAGGACAGGGCCAAGCCCGTCACTGAATCAACAGAATTCATTTGGTTTGATTTTGCTCTGGCCCTCACCAGCAAGAAAATAAAGCACTTTTTTTTTGTTGTATGCTCTGGTGCCAAACAACATCAAACGGATAAAAATATTTCATTTCTCTCAACTACAAAAGGAAACCAGTGTTTCTCAGTACTCCTGCCTTCCCCTGGGCTAGAGAGAAGGATCTAGGCTTTACTATTTTTATTGCTGTTATGCCCAAGGGCCTCAGTTACAGTCGCTAACTCAAGGGGCAGTTGAGCACTGTCTGAACATGTACCAAAAAGATGATCCTTATCTTTAGAGGACCTACAATGTAAATATAAATGAACAGGGAAATAGAGACAAAAGGAGAACAAACGACAAACCTTCAGGTCCTACTTTAAGGAATGTAGATAATTTACCTTTATACAGCTGTGGGTTTTGTCCAGATTTGTTTGAAGGATCTATGGATGCGAAATGTCCACAGCCCTCAGGCATACCTTCTGCAGTGTCTGCTACTACATCATCTAAATAATCATCTTCATCCTCCACTATATCACCTGAATTAAAATATTAGACAACAAAGACACAGTGAGCAAATGCATTCTCTGTCACTCTCTGCTACCAGTCAATGAATTCCATACATATGTTGGGCAAGCTTCTTGCGTAATCTATGTGCTTTCTACACAGAAAACTGTACCATACATTGGATTTGCTAACATATGTTATAACACTAAATCGGTAGGACGATCTAAGCAATAGTTCTCTGCCCAGGCACAATGTTGGGTCACAGCTTTAGCTACAATCCTCTTTTTAGGAAGTGTGGCTCCATTACAAATTAAGATACCCCTAACACTCATACTGTACCCTCTCTATGCAACCAAAGTCAGTGAAGCAATTTCTCACAAATTAGCTTAGAAACCTGCTGCTCACCTTCTGATTCATAGTCCAAACTTGTGAAGTCAAAATTTTCTTCCAGAAGACAGGAGTTTGCTGTGGGGGACATGGGGACAACGCTGTCCCGTTTTCGAGCAATTTCCTCCTGAAGGCCCTTTAGCCAGTCCTTGGTCTTGGGTCGGATCTTCACTGTTCTGCCTTTGACCTAATGCAAAGAAAGAATTGTTTCCCCTTTGCCGAGCAACTCCACAAAATGAGAACACCTGAACAGAATAAGCAAGTGCTGCCAGTCTATTGTATATCTGCTTCAGAAATTTATATAACTAAAGCTTCATTTCAGAACCTAAATGAAAAGGAAGCACTCTTCCTATCCGCATAACCAAGTTTTCAGACTGTAACAATATTCTTGAAAGAAAATTTGCTTCACAGCTTGAAAGCACTGCTGCTGCATTTGGGAAATACTTGAGAAGTAGGTGAAACATCAAATATCGTCAAAATGATACTGTGATTGTAATAATGGTGGGGGAGGGTTCCATTTTGAGTCAGTACCTTTAAAACAGAGAAGAATTTACTACATGATGCCATCTGTAAGGAGACCCTCCACTCAGAAAATCCCCAAAATGATGGTCAAGATATATGGAAAGTATATTATTATACAGATGAAGAGCACATCTGCTTATATGTGTTGCTCCATGACATTTGGGGTGAGATGTTTCCAAGGCAGCAGCTTTGGCAGCAAAACTACTTTGGAAAGTTCCTGAATCAGGTTCCCAGCACCTTCACACATTGTGCACATACAATTGTGTTTGGGTCTGTGTTATAAGTTACATCAACGGAGTGAGCCAAATTAATCAGTAAAACTCCGAATATGAAAGAAGAATGAGGGTTAAATCCATTATTTCAATGTTAAGTTTATAGTGTAGCCCCATACTTTTGCCAGCATAAACGAGGGGCAGCTCTGAAAGCTAACAACTTTGAGAGCACTAAGTTTCTTTAAAATAAAGCTACTTGACTTAGCTAGAAACTCAACTATCTAATTTTAAGCAAACGCTTTTGAGAAATTTGTTATGAAATGATTATTACAGGTTTGAGAGAGTCTTACTTTGGCACCATCTATATCCATAACCCGAAGGGCTGACTTGCTGTCTGCAAATGTCACCAACATTTGCCCTCCACTGATCCTAGTAAAAAAAAAAAAGGCAGAGATGGGAAAACAGTGCGTTTTACTTCACCACTGAATTATAAGCCTTAAAGGAAAGCATGATGGTTTTGTACAGCTGCATATTTGGTTTTAGTTGTATTTTCCTCACAACTCTATTTTAGAAGCAGCAGTACAAACAGCCCAGCAGCTGCTGACAGGATACCTAGTCTGATACCAACGCTCCCTCTGTACTAACTTCCGTGGGTCTGCATATCCCTCACCTCAGAGGACATGCGATGTTCCCAGAGACTAGGATACCATCAAGCTCTAAAGAAATTAAAACCAAATCACAGCACATTCTTTTCTTGCTCATTTGCTTCGTAAGCAAAGTGGTGCTGCAGGGCTGCTTTTGAACTCCTGACTTATATTTGATACTTCATAAAACCGTACAACAAATCACCAGTTTTCTTCATGAAGAAATGGGTCTAATACAACATGAACAAGCTTCTGGTCTTGTTTCCCAAGTCAACTGTCAGGTCTTCTGCCTGTATTTCTCAAAACAGAAATCTCATGGCTATGCTGGAGCCCTGTGCAGAATCAATCACAATTAAATTAAACTGCTCTGCCAGAAGGTATCACACTCTCCCTCTCAAACTGTGAGAAGCCATTTTACTAAAAAACAAGGAAAACAATCCCCAAAAGAAAGGAGAGCCAGTAGGAAACCCTAGTAAGTGTGAAAGAACGCTGGAAGAGAGCAGACCTCCTCAGAGGAAGCGAAGCAGGGCCCCAAGGACCTGCCAGCAGAAGCAACGCATGGAAATGAGGCCTGAATCTAAAGATGATGATTCACATCAAAGCCTCTGCTTTATGGTGCTGTATTGAATAAAATTCCCCTCCACTCAACCAAGAGAGCTGTTAGACTATTACTTTAAGAGGCTGACGAGAGGTAAGAGACATTCAAAATACTTGTGTTCAATTTCTAATGAAGAATTCAACATGCAGTAAAGGAACTTTGTGTACTACTTTCTAATACAAAGTTAATTCTGTCAGGACAAAAAAGGAATTTCTACTCTGTGTTTTTGAACAGATGACATGCCACTTCAGATCCCAGACTTACCTGACCAGAACAATAGTGCCATAATCCTCAAACATTCGCATGAGCTCTGTACGCAAGTCCTCAGGAAATTCATTTTTCTCTTCAGGTGTTGGTGATATCAGATTTACCACTACTGTGGCATCCAGTGGTCCCTGGAAAGATGACACTTCCTGGAAAACACTCTCACGGGCAGCTTGATTAACTTCCTGAACTTCCACTTCTACAATAGCTAACACTGGCCTACATGAAACAAAGGAGAAATGCTTATTTAAAATTAAGATCAACATCGCCCAATAGGAAATGCTTATATAAAATTAAAATCAATGTCAATCAGTAGGACAGGTAAGAACTTAGTTATGTGAAGGATGAACAGTGTCTTGTTTAAACTCTATACATCTATGATAACTTTTAACTCCATGATGTCAAATCTCATCGTAAATATTTAATTAAGTCTGCTATAGCTATGAAGGAAGCGATTACTATGTACGTTCTACGCAGAAAGAGAAGTGGGAGAAAATTACTTGAGGTCTCACTGCAAAAAAGCACTGTGGTTGGCAATACAATCCAGAAGTTCAGAGTCTGGTGGCTTGTTTAATTTTTCCTGCACTGGAAGATCACGCCTTGAGCACTGTTAATTACGTTAATCAGCCCTGCATTAGCTGAATGTAACAGTGAGGATACACCATAAAGGAATTGAAATAACAATTGCGTACAGCACTTCTGGCAAGCCTGCAGTCTAAAAATACCAGGACACTTCACTCATTATCAAACAGCTGTCTCCTAAAACACCTATAAATGAGGAAGGCAATATATTATTTTCTGTTAGACAAGGCCACATGAAGATGTCTTCTTCCAAAAACTAAGGACAAGGTCCTCTAAGCGTACAATGTAGTTACATAGCAAACACATGTCAATCCATCACATTATAAGCAGTCAACACTGCAAACTTGCTTCTTCAGCCATTTCTTACAAATGACCTCTGTCTGTTAGACCTAAACAAAATTGAGAAAGCTGTCTGAAAGAGTAAAGCTCATCTCATCTCAGTGGCTGCAATCCACATTCTCCAATTTCCACCTGCACATACACACAAAGCAGTAACTGGGATGACTGCTCTTCTAACTGTATCAAAATTGCTCCTCCTACTTGCAATAGAGCAGGATCTGGAATATGCATTAGCAGAACATATGAAAGCAACAACAGCAGAGCTAGAAAGGAACAGTAAAGGGAAAAAATATATAGGAAATGTTAACTATTCCTATAAGCACAGTGAATCATAATGCATTTCCATATGTCACAAAGATAAAGCTAAGCCCTCTTTCCAGCACAAACCTCAGGAAAGCAAACCTGCCGACTGTAATTAAAAAGCAGTTTCTGCAATCAAGTTTGCTGAAATAGAAAACCAATGCACAACAGCCATGTTTCACAGATTGCATCCTCAGGGTCCTATATAATGAGTGCAGCAGTTCCGCTGTGGAACACAGCAATGTCAAAGCCTTGACAGACAGAAATTGATTGCAAGAGGCATGTTCTTCCATTGCTGGAGGAACACAGAACAGTGCTCGCACGCAAGAGCACCATGAGAAGCACAGAAGCAGCTACTGTGGGTCACTGAGTCCTGCTATGAGGAACAATATTGTAGCATTTCCATAGGGTATGCAAGCGGTGAGACAAAGATTATTCTGAATTCAAGGGAACTTTCAAGGTGCATTTATTATAGAATTTGTTTCAGAGAAGTGAAGTGGTGACAAGTTTAACAAAGAAAGGCCACTCATATCCCTAAAGAGAAATCAGTGATATGAACCAACCAGAGGCACTGGTCTTTGTTTTTTCCTCCTCCCATCTCCATTTCTAAGGGCAAAAGCCCAACACTCCCCTACTCTGAAGAGGTCACACCTGACTCTATGTACACAGCTTACACCTCTTCAGACCACACAGTCCCAACCTTCTCCTCTCCCACAGCAAGCTGAGTGGGAGCCCATCAGAGCAGCTTGTTTCGGTACTGGAGCTTTCCAAAGCCAAGCAACAGAAAGCCTGCTGCAACTTATCCAACCCTTGCCAAGATCACAGTGCAGCAGAAATCAATACAGGACCTTCGATACTTGCCACCCTGGTATAAAACCCACCATGAGGAAAAAAAAAAACCAAACAAAAAAACCCCACACAAACAAAACCCAAACAGATACTGGACACTGAACGAGGGTGTAATTCCTGTTACAATCAGACTCGGTCCCTCACTCTGAAGGTGTAATTCAGTGTAACACATTCTAACCTATCAGCCCTTTCTCTGATTATTTGCTTAGGACTTTACCTGTGGTCAGATGCTTGCAGCTCTGCTCTCCCATAGTACATCAAGGCTCCAGGGGTCCAGGTGTGCCTGACTTTAGTTTCAGCATTCAGATCACTGTCTAGAAGATTGATCTCTCCAGCTACGAAGCAGAAAAAATGATTTAAAACTCACTCAAAGCTAGCTTTACTAACAGCTAAAAGCTAATTTAATAGGATGCACTTCACAGACCCTGGTAGTGGGAGGGAGGTGGGCTTTTTTGTTCTTGTGTATACCATTCAAAGAAGAGCTTGTATCCTAAAAGATTTCCAAGTTAAGGACTACTAAAAAAAAAAAACAAAAAAACAAACAACAAAACAGGACAGGGAGTGCAACAGAGACAGCTGATCACTAGAAAAAGACACTTGCAAAATGGTTAACATGTCACCCAATCAATTACCTGTACCATCTGGACTGACAGAGTCACGTTAGTATTTTTCTTCCTGCCCCATTACTGAGCATAGAAACAGACACTGTACTTGCAAAATACACTGCAAATCTGAATAATACACATGAAATGGAGAAATAATACACAAGAGATGAGAGTAAGCAAACCCATGCAAATCCAGCCTCCTTTTGCAATGCATTAAGGTGACAGAAAGTGCACCAGACATGATGCTAGAGTGAGGTATTATATTGCTGTCAATAACAGGAAAGGTTTTAGGTCACTGTTTGGGCTAATGAATAACTCTATCTCCTTTCTGTGGAGTTGAAAATTAGTTAATACACAATACAGTGTATTAATCACTTGCAATGAGGCTAAGCTTTCTTCTCAGAAGGCAAATAGTCCTCCAGCCTACAGCAGCAAAAATAAGCAAGACAAAAGAAATAGAGCCAAGAGGCAGAAGAGCCTCACCATCAGCAGTAAAGCAGAGGAACACTGGCAGCAAACTAATTAGAAAAGCTTTGCAGGGCTGGGAAGGTGGGCAAACAGAGAAGGGGTCAGCTATGTACCCACGTGAGCTGGCTATGGGAGGCCTACACTCTCTAAAGAAAGGAACCTGCCACAGCTCTTGCAGGCCAGCTAGATAGGTCTTACATTCTGGGTGTACTGCATCAACTAAAGTCCTCCTGGGGGCAAGCCTTGCCATATAAAATAAAGAATATGCATTAAAAATGCTGAAGAGTTTTCTTTCTTCTAAAATGAAAACAGTCAGCAGAAGTTTAACTTCCTTATTACATCTCATACTGTTTTTGTTTCCCAGCTTACAACTCTATCAATGGTTTAAACTCCTTGTTTCATTACATTTTTCCTTCTTTAAATAAGAGTAAAAAACTCTGTATCACATTGACACATACTCTCTGATTGCTCTAGTTTTGCTCTGTAGTTTTTACGCTTAGTGTACTCAAGGTATGACTTGGATCCCAAGCAGTAGTTCCCAGACACGTGAAAAATCACATCTGTGGGCACAAACCAAATTACTTTTCCAGCAATTGCACTTTTAATATGAATTTGTTCAGATTTTATAGACACTGGGAGATAGATGTACTTGCAGACTGAGAGAACGGTTATGAAAACTGTCCCTGGATATGCAAAAAAAAATTTTTTATTTTGTTACTGTAACTTTTGAATAACAACTGAAAACAGCCCTTCTGTTGTGCTGGACACTCATGATCTCAAGGTACTTTATAAGCTCTAATTAATGAAATCTTCCCCAATTACAGAAAGTAGCAGAAATATACCTAAGAATTACCAAGGCAGAAGAAATTACAGAAAAGTGCTTATACATCTACTGAGGACAACAGTTATAACAATCTAGACCTTACAACACGGGAACTTTATTTGGTTTAATGATTCTGTTGAAAAGCAACAAAATAATGTCAAGATTGCTACAGCTGGATTGTTTTCAGTTCCTCAGCAAGCTCCCCACAGCTTTTCAATCTGTAGCATGAAGCCCTTGTTCAGAGGCTCAAGAAGAAAGGGCTCCCTGTCTCTGCAAGTTATTCCAGGGAAGCCAAGAGAACATCTGCTTCAGTAAAGCCACCGCAGTTTCACTGAGCCTGCAGGACACACCTAAAGACAGCGCTCAGCCCAGAACCCACTAACTCCCTTGCTCACCACTCACTAGATTCAACCCCCTTTTGTGGGTTCTGGATGAAATCTAAAATAACTGCCAGGTAAAGGAGAAAAGATCCTACACACCTGTTTTTTCAAAAGGCAGCTTCTTCCTCCACCAAAGCACTCTGTCAGTCCAAGCTGGAGTTCTGCACTTATCACTTGTATCATAAGCCTCTGAGCCAACATCATACTTATATGTTGGTCCAAAATTAATAGTCCCTTCATGGAAGTCTTTAAAAATCTATGAAAAGAAATACCATCTCTGTGATTAAGTTACAGATGAGGTAGTTGCCATTGTAACGTAGCAACTTCTTTGCAAACAAACAACATTCTGATAATTGAACAAATTACTATATTCATGTACTACAAACAAAGGTCTGGAAACACGACATCTCAATTCCTCTCAAAGAATTAGACCAAGCCAACAGGCAGGTATTCTGGAAAATGAGACACATAGCCTTACTTTTCCACTGGATTTTTGCTGTTGTAGTTGATCAAATTCCAAAAGTGTCTTCCAATCTTGACGTTTGAGAAAATAAAAGACTTCCTCATATGTCAGATCAATGCGATAGTTAAAGTCACCACACCAGAAGACATAGTCATGTGAGAACACGCTCCGCCCCTAGGTTAGAGGTACAGAATACCGTTCATGTTGAATCACATTCATGGAAACACCTTCTAAATGCACTGAAATGTAGAACTCAGTCTCTCTGAATTACCAAATGCAGGACCTACTTGCCACATTTGATTTGTTAAAATCCATCTTGTGCTACAACGTTCCTTCACTATCTTTTGCATCCTGCTCAGCTGAATTTTGCAAACAGGAGTGTCAGACTCCGACCTCTGTTTCCTGAAGGTATGTCTAAGCTGGGATGCCAGCTTTAGATTCACAGTTTGGCTATAATGAATATTAAAAATATATTTTTGTTTCCCTAACACATTTCACACACATATATTTACATATTCTAAATATAACACAAAATGTGCTTCGGGTACCAAGGCACATTCAGCAACAAAGGTCCTGAGTAAGAACGAGCTCCAAATTTGATCTTATGTGCACATCACAGTTTTGTAAATTTAGTGAAATACAACATCAACAAAACTTCATTCCAACTCTAAGTTTAATATGTTATCCTCTAGCCATGTGTTGTTGCTGTTGTTTTGGTAGGTTTTGGTGGTGGTTTGGGGGTTTGTTTGTTTGGGTTTTGGTTTTGTTTATTTGTTTGTGTTTGTGGGTTGGTTTTTTTTAAGTTAAGTTACAAACCTTGAAACCCCAGAGATTCGTAGATGAAATGTTCCAGAGCTGTGGCTGTCACAGCACTAGAGGGCACTCTTCATACACATTACAGACACAAGGTACCTTTAGCTATTGTAAACGTGACAAACATAAAATAGTTAATGAGGGACTAGAAGGAAAAACCACCAGAAGCACAACTTTATGGCCATTTGGAACAGATATTCTATGCAGGACATTCAGATTGTCAGTGTTAGTTCTTACATAAAACAACTGATTGATACGCTACGCATGCCAAGCCTCTAAACCTTGCAAATAATAGGGAGTTAAAATTTTATGCTTTGCAACCTAAGTGCCATTTTTTGCCAGCTAACCAGAATATACAAACTGGTCCATTTCCTCCCTGGCGTAGGACCTCTCCAGAGATGTCTGAGAGAGAAAGCACCGTGGAAATTAAAGCAACCAACATTAAAGCAGCAATGTTACAAATGCCAGGGGTTATCTGCCGGCCTGAGGAGACAGGTGTGAAATAAAACACTAAGGTGATTGATTTGACATGATTTAGGGGAAAAGTTATTCACAGAGACCAATAGTGCCTACTTGCCACACTCGCAGAAAAGCCAGCAGTTCCTTGACAGTGACACATTCATGAGGACAAAATGAAGGGAACAGAAAGTACCACATCAGTGACCAAGAACTGATGTGACGTACCTGAAGAAGCAGCTAAACCACTGATGTACTGAGTGCCACGGATAGTCTTTTAGAAACCCTGACCAACTACTGTCAGCAAGAGCCATTGGTGTCATGCTCTTCAGTTCTAACACCAGCCACCTAGATCTGATTCACAAGGCCTTGCAGATTTACCAGTTAGGTTGGACCATTCTGAAAGATCAACTCGAAAACTTCAAAAGTGAGGACTTTTCAAGCACTGCAGCAATGATTTTTTGGTAAAGACATAGAACTTTTGTAAAGCAAGTGCTATATTGGGCAGTATCTGGCCTCCTGCACAACATGATTCTGGTTTTGGTTTGGGTTTTTTGGTGTTTTTTGGTTGTTTTGTTTGGGGTTTTTTGTTTTGGTTTGGTTTGGTTTTTTGTTTGTTTGTTTGTTTATATTTTCTTTACCATTTTCTTTTATGCCCATTCTCCATGGCACTAAGATGACCTGTCATCAAAGACAGCTTGAGATCTGTTTTCATAATGTAAAGACACAGTCTCTACATCCAATGTTTTCAGCGTGCATACACCTACACTTACCATTGGGAAGCTGAGTTTCTGTGTGATTTCTTTATAATCTTCATTCCTCTCTTTCACCTGAGTCTGCCCAGCAGTTAAGTGGCTGCATATAAAGCAGAAACTGGTGCTGTAGAACTGAAAACGAATGCTCACTGCCCCTTTATTTCCAGCTTTTCCTCCCATTCCTGTCTTCACAGTATCTATTGCTACATCCCTGTATTAAAAAAAAAAAAAAAAAAAAGGGAGAAGAGCATGAAGTGCTGCAGGGACATTCAAACATTCAATTAACTTCGACTGCAACGTAAAGGAAAAGCCAGCTTACAATGCCATGTCTTCTCCCCTCCAGAAAGCTTGCTGCTTTTACACACGTCTTTTAGTTTCTTGATGATGTTCATGTACTTACATTTAGGATGAAGTATAACACAATATTATAGAAATAAAACTATTTGAAAGTATTTTCCTCCTCTTCTTGTCCCTTCCAAACAGACCAGCAAGGCATTATTTCGGAAGTATTGGGAATTTCTACTACAGAATATACTTTTCAAGTTTACCTCTACCATGATCTTTAAAATAGTGACAATAACTACATTTACTATTATGTTTCCTTTCACTTTTGAACATACGGGAATCTGTTTTTCAGACAGTTAACAATCTAATTACTATGACTTTGTTGAAATCCAACTTCACAGTTGGTGCTGGATTTTTCAATCAATTAAAGAGCAACAGATTATAACCCATAATTTGTTAAATCAAATGCAATAAAATCAGTGATTATCAGATACAACTATCTATACCTAACCCTTACAATTAGTTCTGTGCTGATGACAAATTGCTTAGGTACTCCGTGTTGTTAATTGCATAGTATTTCAATGCCCTGATAAGCATATACTTTACTACGGGAAGATGACTTGCTTGGCAAAGCAGACCACCTGCTCACAGGATAATTTCACCCAGATAGCCAGTCTACTCTGAGAATAAAGCACGCCTGTCTGATCAGATAAGTAAACGATGAGATCATTGTTGTAACCAACCCCAGCACCGTGCATGTCCTTCCCAGTGAGAAAACTTTACTTTCAAGAGAAAAGTCAAGCAGATCTGGACCAGAATATTACTG
The DNA here is from genome assembly GCA_013399365.1 of Pampusana beccarii. Taxonomy (NCBI): domain Eukaryota; kingdom Metazoa; phylum Chordata; class Aves; order Columbiformes; family Columbidae; genus Pampusana; species Pampusana beccarii. The sequence goes on along the minus strand of VWYH01006856.1, from coordinate 208,586 downwards.
GCTTTAAGCAAGAGGCGGGGGGAAAACCACTAAGTCTTATTTGAGTTATTGTCAAGCATTCATGATCTCAATGATGCAAGATGTTACAGGCTCTCTTTTTCCCGTTGTCTTCATCTTCCTCTCTTCCTTGCCCTTCACCTTTTCTATATTTTCCCCTCTTTGTTCTCCTCTCTTTTCCTGACTGTAAAAAACCTCCAGAAAACACACCCTCAGGAAGGCAGAAAGGGACCATCAATGTTTTTGTATGAAAAGATGGGTCTCAAGCGCTCCAAAAGAAGCACATCTTCAACCTTTTCACTCTAAGGAGTTCTCCCTTCCTGCTGCCTGCCTACCCAACTGCTGACTGATATTTATCTGACTTGCATTCATGGCAAAGTTTATGCTGCGATAACCCACTGTGCATTCAACTACTTGTATTTCATCGGTCCTTTCACTGTCGTATAAATTTCAGCTATTCTCTCATTTTATTTCTCTGTTCTCTAACTTCTGCCCTTATCTCTTTAATCTCTGTAAGCACAGAAGCCTTTTTTTTTTTTTTTCACTTCTGATAGTTTTTGTTTTCCTTTTTTAGACATAGGAAAAACTACACAAGCATAAAGGTTAGGTTTGATTATGCTCATATAACATAGCAGCACATTAGCATTAAATGACAAAACTCAGTCACCAAAATCAAACTCTTCCATTTTTCTTTTGAGTTTCAAAGGGCTACATCCAATTCCTAGCAGCTTGACAGGTGCAACAGAGCCACTGTGCTGTTCTGCTTCTGATCTCCATTTAAACCAGGTATTTCCCACAGGATTACTTGGAACTTCTTGCAAGCTGGGTGAAAAGTCAGAAACTGATAGAAACACTTCCCTTCTGGATTGCTTTGTGCCACCAAAAATACATAATTCAAAAAAATCATGTTGAAGAAAGATTACTGGGAAGGCATTGGTGCAAGACCATAAGGGTTACCTGGATTGCATTACTCTGCCTAGCCTAGAGCACTTGATGTTGTGCAAGCTCTGCACTCATCTTCGCAGTAGATACGAGACCAGAGGGAAGAAAGAGGCAGCTTTTGATATTTTAAATCACAAAATGCAGTGGCCAATCAGTTCCCCTAACATGGAGTAGATGGTAATTTTTGGATCACTCTAGACTGTAAGTACAGGGTGGTGCCCAAGGATAGTTTGGGCTAATTACTTATTTCCTACCCATTCACACTTAGCCTGCATAATTCTTGCTCATGGCAAAGGCATTTTAATGCAGAAATCCCTGTGGCTTGGTATTCTTATCTTTCCTCTTTAATAAAAACCAGAATCTTCTAGAGGCAAGAGGATTTTGATCAGTCTCCAGGGACACTAATGGTAGCAAGCTGAGGACACATAGCTCTGCACCCTCCTGACTAGGCACATGTGACATGTAGGAGAGATAAACACTTAATGGGCCCTTACAGCTCTCAATTCTATAAAATGTCAGGGGGCAAAATCAGCTCTCTTTCCCACACCTCTCTTTCCACCATTCTTTTCAGGCCTGGAACCAGCCCTGCTTCCATATGGAAACACTAAAGAGAGAATAAAAAAGTAAACCCTGCCCTTTGGGCAGAGGGTAGGCCTTTGCCTTCACTTGGTGCTCCAAACACTCGCAGACTTACTAGCTCAGGTTGTTCCTTTTCCAGAAAGACGGCAACCGAAAAACGTGCTACACCCTGACTGCACACCTGAAACATGCCCAGCTTCTCAGCTGAACTGGAGGAAGACATTGGGGCTGCCTGGCCTTTGGGTGACCCAACACGAGGATGAACTCCAGACTACTGCTGCCTGGAAACATGTCTCTCTCCCACACTGAACAGAGACCGGAATCTAGGTCTGCATAATTCCCACCAAACTGAAAAATCACCTTCACCCTCTCTAGTCATGCTCCAACAGCAGATGTTACTGTAGACAAAGGTTGAGGGTTTGTTGGGTTTTTTTCTTTTTTGTTTTGGTGGGGGTTTTTTTGTTTTTGTTTGTTTGTTTTTTACCTGATGAAGGGGACATGATAAGGTCGTACAAAGATGAAAAGACAAACACCAACAAGCTGTGCTGATGTCAGCTGAATGTAGCGATGAGTCCTGGAAATAGCTTTTTGTAGCTGCTCTCCCCACATTTTTCTATTCGTTGTACTGGAACAAACAAAAAATCATTTAATGGAATCAAAGCAAACCACATACAGTCAATAAAAACGAGCAGATTAACTGTGCCTTAGGTTTACAGGCACCCATTAGGCTGTACACATGCTGACTCCAGAAATGGAAGTGGCAGAGACAAATAATAAATACCTCCTTGTGAACGAGACCAAAGTTAGAAGGGCCAGTGAGCCCAGACACAGCGCACAAATACAGGGGGATTCTGTCTGCTACGTCTAGAAGAGCCATGCTTACGTGACATTTGATATCCCCATTCACTGGTAATGGGGATATCAAATGATAATTTTATGGTAATCTTAACCATAAAACCAAAAATCCATGTCAGTCTCATGACTTGTAAGATTTCTTGTGCTCACATTGAACAACAGATCTTCTCTGGATCTTCCCTGACTGGGAGATGACTGGCCACCCACAGCTGTTGGCTGTTCTTAGCTGAAGGTTTGTGGGTGGGTGCATATACCTTTGCTTCTGCAGAACTAGTGCTTTTTTATCTCCAAAGTCGACTGATACATGCAGATACACTGCCAGCCCAGCAGCCACGCTGAGCATTGCTGTAACTTGTCATTTCCAAAACAGAATATTAACTGGTAAGCCTGAAGAATCAGCATTGGAAACATTCTCTTCAGTGTTCTGGCCCTATTCCTCCTTCAGATTCAATGGGGCTGGTATACACCACAGCCCACTGTACAATCTGATGAGCCAAGCTCAGGCTTTGCCTTTAACTCCTTCTCTAGCCATGATTTTCACAAACACAATTAGCCACAGAGACATTTCATTCATCTTAGAATTCCCACGTAAATGCCAATTATGTTTGTAGGCACTGAGCACATTTTCCCAACATCACACAAGGGTTTAAGGACAAGCGTTAAAATCAATGACAGCCATCGGAATCCTTCTCCGACAACACAAAGACTTAAGAGACTTAGAAAACCCAGTGTATTCTACTGTACAGAAGTTCACAGAGAAACAGCACTTTCAACATCATCCCAGTGCCATTTGTTAACGGCAAACATATTTCCAGCTACGATTACAAGCAACAGTCTTGGAAGGAAGTATTTTATACACTTGACCATACAAAGTACAACTCTTGTTTGGCTGTTTTGTTTTGGTATGGTGTTTGGTTTGTTGTTGTTTGTTGTTGTTTTTTTAAACTTACCTGGCATTTACAATATTCCCTGCACTTAATTCAACCATTTCTTCAAATCCTACTGCAAATATATCAGGAGTGCAGTTTTCATCATCTGTTGGAAAGAGGAAAAAGTCACACAAGAGTTACTATTCTGTTGTTTCTTCTAATGATTTGTTTTCTAATTTCTATCAGAGACCATTCCTGTAGTTCTATCTTGTGTATCCCCTGCCAAGCTATACATATTCATAGCTCCTTTAATCTAATCTAACAAAACAACTCCTGCGGTTCCTCTGAAATTTTTTCCTGCTTTTCTCCCACCAGTTGGTCTCCAACCCTCTTGCAGGAAGCAGTTCAGGATAGAGCATTATATTGTAGCAATATTAAGATGAGAAAATATTCAATGTTCTCCCTTCCTCGCCCCACACATCAACTAAAGCCACAACATTTCACTACCCACCATTTTTTACCCTCTTGTCATTTTACTCAACATGCTTCTCCTTTTGTTTTCTTTTTTGACGCTAATTGCTAACTGAACTTACTGTCCACAGACCAGTATGTCCTTTCCCTCTCAATAACTTTGTAATTGTATCTATTCATTTAAGGAAGCCTTTGAAGCTTCTTCTTATGTTATTTCTTCTGAGTCTAACTTAAGGTTCAGTTAGGTCACTCTAGAGCACAGTGACTGTCTCTTCCCTAGCCCAGGCCTGTGGATATTAACCTGGCAAAACACCAAAGATCCAGTGCTCTCATATAATAGTGGGAAGCACATCTGTTGACCCATCAGGTCTGTCCACTGCCTAAAGGGATTTTTTTTTTTAACTGTCATACAACCAAGGTAACAGCAACATAATTAAACATGAAGATGTAAATAGCAGACAACCATAGGAACCCAAATCAGACCTGCCTCTAGAACATAAGAACAGAAAGAAAAGTAAAATATGCCTCAACTCTCTGTAGACACAAAGGTGAAACTAGCACATGACAGCTGGCCTCCTTCACTGGCTTAATGTGGCAGGCACTGTCATGTGTATTTCCCATTAATAACTTTGGACACTTGCCTTTGAACACTTACCCTTTGGTATCGGCACTGCACTGACATTACCACAAACACAGACGTTTGCATGGTCATATCCCAGCTCTGCCCACCCACATAGCTCAGCTCCCTTCCAGAAGCTGCTTAGACTGATCATGTTATGGCTGCCTGTACCATTTGGTCCTGCTCCTCCAGTTCTCTCAGGGCAAGGCCTGGCAAGGCTAGCACATGACAGGCTCTTAAAAAATTTTTTTTTCATGGGAATAGTCATGTGCTAACACATTTAAACTGTTTCTGAAACAGACTGGACCAATCACCCACCCAGGTTGTTCAGAGTACAGTTGTCTGCACATAATCACATATCCATGCACTCAAGCACTATGGGTTCAAACGACACAACTCATGTAATTAGCCAAGGATTTGAGGAATGAATTCCTGAGCTTGAAAGTCAGGCACAGGAGTATCCCTGTGATGCCTGCAGGAAACTAAATGTTCCACCGTAACAATAAAAGCACAGGTTTTGCCATAGTTTTGCAAACTCAATTTTTAAATGACAGAACATTCACTTTTCATTTTCTTAACAAAATCTGTAAATCAATTGCAATACCTGACCTTGTTCTGTAAATAAGCAATTGGCAGCCAATTTAAGCAAGCCACAAGCACAAGAGCTTTCTGTACTTCTGAAGAAAGGAAATTGCCTTGAACAAATGTAATAATACAACTCTTCTTGTCTGAAGGGTTTGATAGTAACATTTCCAGACAACCTCAGAGTCTAGATTGTACAGATAAGTTTAGCTCTAGGTAAAGAACAAGGAGACACCCTGAGGGCACCTAAGTGAGTAGCTCCCACTCACAATGAAGAAAAAGGGACAGAGATATTGAAGAAGAAAACGAAATATGGGACGCAGAACAGCCAGATACACCCCATGACGGCGTGAAGGAGACCTCTGAATTCTGACCTGCTGAAGGTTCAAGGCAGAGTCACCTGGCACAGATGCATGAGTTGCTCTGACTGTCAGGAGCCCTAAACATGCACCACTGCACTGCTGAGGGGAGGCAGCACAAGTCTACATGGGGCTGAATACACCCCTGAGAACTGACAGAATATCCCTTTTGAGATGCACTGCCTTTGAAAGGAACAGCTGGTCAAATCTATGCCCCAACTCGCTGTCCCTGGAGATGCCAGCATATACTGCTTCCACATTTTTACTGTAAAGTCTTACCCTGAAATTCAGAAACTCCAGAGAGCTTGGGAGAATCCAGCAGCCAGTCTGTCAGCTCACTGGTACCGAGGATGTTGCTTCGAAACTGCTTCCCTCCATTCACGTTCCACGTCCCCGTGGCAACACGAACACGCTTGAAGCTTGTGAATTCAAACTGACGCTCTGACATGGCCTTCAAAATACCTGGAGTTACTGATGGAAGAGGGGAGACAGAAAGAGGGTGTGTAAAAGAAGAATGTGCTGCAAAAGGACACAAGGCATACAGACAGCAGCCACACAGTCACTGTGAAATAATTACATTACCCTAGCAGCAACAAAACACAAAAGCTAACGACTTAACTCCAATGGCAAGAACAACAAGATAACTGGGGTTGATGTCAGCAATTTCTCTTCCAGAAACCAGGAACCCTTTGAAAGGTTGTGAAGAGCTGGTCACGCACTTTCAGAAGATGTTTTCCTTCACTTTTTCAAGTAATAACCAAACAAATTATTCTTCCTCCCTTAATCTTTTCAGTTTAGGCTACAACAATCCAGCATGTTGCAAGTTATGACTTAAATTGAAGCCTTAACAAGTTTAGAGTACAGGGGGGAAAGGCAGAGAGCAGCACAGGGTCTCACATCCAATCAAAACTAGCACTGTTGTGGCTCTCTAGCCTGGTCAGAACTCCTCACAGGAAACCATTATATCCATTTATTTTTGATGAGTATAGAAAATTAGCAGCGTGGGCTTTTTATGTGAGCACCTGAGCTAACCTTAATCTTTAACTACCTGATTCGCATTGAGAGTCAGGCATAGAGATGTTACCTGTATTTTCCTTGTGGTTCGCACCAGGCAACAACCCCAGGACTGAAGTGGCACTGAAGGGTTCACGTCTATCCTATTCAAATCCAGTAGTTCTCTGGAGCAAACTGACCATGTGATACTGCTTGTGGGTGCAATTATGCTATATTTTGCACACAAGTATGTTCTCTGAGAGAGTTATGTTGGTTTATTCCAGATGGGTGCAAACAAATGTGTATATGTTGTGGACTATCAGGGCCTGGAGTAAAGCAGAGAATGAACCAGCATAACATTAATGTGCCTTCAAATATCGAAATGGCTAAAAGCATGTGCAAACTGCAGGTCAAAATAAGGAGGTAAAAAAATCTGAGCTCAACAGACTTCCTCAAGACAAACTTAGACAGGACCGGACTGGGAATATAACCCCTACATCTTTCCCTGTGGCCCAACTCCTCTAAACTGTCAGAGCAGATCATCATCAAACAGCAGACAAACATACCCAGAAGTCTGAAACAAAATATAAGAAATAAGCACAGTGGAATTAAAACACACAGAGTTGTGCTATGGTCATTTAAAAGCAGTGTTTTAAACAATAGATTTGTGCAAAAGTAGCTTATTGATTTTTTCAAAAGGGTGCAGTTGCTTCTATCAGACAGCTAAAAACAGACACAAAAGAAAAGTGAAGTATTTACACCAGCCTTACCCAGCAGTGCAGTGTGGTCCATGAGCATCTTGCCTTTGTCTGCATATTCCTCACTGAAAAAGTCACCCATGAGCAGCAACTCAATGGCTTCCTGCTTTACTGCATCAAAAAAATTTGACTGAATGGTGCGAGACACAGAGCGGGCGCCATCCTTGAGTTTCCCAACCTATATCAGATGGGAACCATCAGTGCAGGTGGCACTAAAGAGTAAATCAGATATGTTTCTTTACTTGTGAATAAGCAGTTTTGCCATTTTTCTTTACCTTGTGCTTCCCCTCAAGGGCACGACTGCCAGTAAACACTCTGCTCAGATTATGACCGTTGAGACTCCACATTGCTTTGTAGGATTCCACAAATCGCTCAATTATAGATTTAGAGTTCAACCCAAGGCTCTCTAATTGAGCAAGCAGGATCTGGATTAGGTGCAGAAGGAGAGAAAAAAAAACAACAACACAGAACAAACAACATTGTTCTTGAATATGTTTTTGTTTTTCAGCCCCAGCTTAAGCATTCCAGCCAGCATCATTTTGTATCATAGAGCTCTGACAAGACAGACTTGTATCATTGATGTTTATGCCCTCTTTCCTATCTGCCCCATGGAGCAGACAACAGACACAGTACAGGCATCCACAAAAGGTCCTCTGACAAACTCACCTCCAGTGCAACGAAGGACTGTACACTATTAGTACGATCCAGGCAGTCCAGACAATTCATTCGAAAAGTACCTGCCTGCAGACTTTGGTAACAAAACACAAGAGGAGGGAGGAAAAAGAAGGTATATTTTAAAATAACATCTAATCATGAGTTGATTGAACAAGATCATCAAATGCTCAGCCTGAATATACCCACCCACATTTTGACAGTGCAAGCACGTTGTGCACAATGTGTTCCATTAGCATGTCTAATTACTTGACTACCTCTGCAAAACTGTATTAGCAAATCCATGCACTGGTAATTTTCCAGATTTCAAACAATGGAGATGCAGTCAAGACAAATAATCTATTTAGCACCACGACTACACTTGGTCTCAAAACTCTATTTCAAGGTGGCCACTTATGCTCATGGTCCCAACACAGCAAACAACCTGGGAAGGCCAAGACAGGTGGTGCCTGGCTATGCTGGGACAGAGGGGCAGGAACACTCACCGTGGACTTACATTCTCGCCCTTTGTGAAGATTCCAAAGTCTTCCCAGTGCAACTTCAGCTGAGGCCTCAGCAAATTTTCCAGTTTCTCAGTTTTTCCACCTTTTGCAAACTGGTGGTAGTCAAAGTTTATCATGGGAGTGTCTGCTGCATGGGAAGAGGCCCATAGCAGTTTCTGTTTAGATCGAGAACGAAGGAAAATAAATCATGCTCAAGCCACAGTGTAAGTCTGATACCAGCATGTTTTTGGCATTACTAAACTTTGACTCTTTATCACATTTTTAATATTGAGAAGTTCATAGGGAATTTTGAAAGGCCAAATGTGAAGAAAAGCAACTGAAGTCCTCTATTTGTTTCCTTTCCAAAAGTAAACTGGGTTGTTAGACCCCAATATTTCTGCAAGATAACTCAAACTGCAACTGCAAAGTACAGCTGAGAATTGCTGCTGTCTGCGCCTTGGCTAGTGGCAGCCCTGCAGCGCGGGCTGTGCCTCTGTGCCTGAGGGTGTGCAGCAGCAGGGATGCTCTGGGCAGGCTCGGGACCGGGACCCTGATGGCAAAGGTGTCCAGAGCTGTTTAAGCTACAGGAGCATAAAAGTGCATGGGTGCATTTTTTAACCACTCCTGAAGTGCCAAGACATGGGAAAAACATGGCCCTAAATTTAGGTAGAGGGTGTCTGGGGAGGAAGTAAGAATAAAATGATGTCCCAAGAAACATATTATGAAATGTTTGTGGTAAAAGACGAAAGTGAAATAAGAGGCACAAATAGTGTCATTATTTCATCTCCAGTTTCTATGACCTCACATGCATTTCCCTAACCACCACAAATTTTGTTAAGGTATCTGTAATAGATACGACAATAATACACCCTGCTCTCCACAACAAAGACAGAGAGAACTGTTATATTAGCTCTGACCACGTGAGCTTTTGTGTATTCCCTTCCCTCCTGCACATTTTCATCTCAAGAGACGGACACTTTAACCCACTTGGATTGTGACACAAACTGAAGAAAACAATTCTAATATTACATTAGAAGTGTACATACAGCAGTTACACCAGCATAATTGTATCAAGCAAGTCACTAGGCCTTCCTCACAGAAACAAATTTAAAAGGTGTGTTTGGAGAGACATGTACAAAATACATTTCACTATGCTATCAGAAAAGCCAAAACACTTGGTATCTGCTCCTCTGTTGTCGACACCTCAACTTGCCTTTACAGCTGCTGGCACTAGTAATGCAATTGAGGATGATATTTACCCACTGTCTCAGTGTAACTAATTGTCAGAGCATTTGTAACTCTACACTAGAGCATTGCTTTTACTGTAAACATAATTACATCTGTTGTAAGGGATGCTTACGAGAGGAACAGGATTACTGGGAACAGTATTGATTTCTGGTCTGGTAACAGCTGATTCAGGTTGAAGGTAAGTTGGTCATTTATAATTTTTAATTTGTTCCCATTGCATAAACAAATGATAGTAGTGACATGCTGATCAAGGAAACCCTGCAGCAGCAGTTACAATAATATTTTGAACTAGCTCTGGTAAGAAATGCTAAGATTGCAGGTAGAGTTTGGAAAAAAGGAAGGAAGGAATACAAGAGAAAGGAAGAGGGAGAAACAAAGAAATAAACTAATGACAGAAAAGGAGAAAAGTTTTCATTTCTCATCATTCCCTATGAACTACCTTCTTTTTAATTCAAGCTCTTTAAATTCATCAAAGTAGAGAATTAATTATATATTCTTTCCAAACATCCAAAGTAAGGGAAAAAAAAGTAAAGACCCAAGAGGTGGTTATTTTGGCTGGGTACAAAACTTCAGTTTCTGGTACTGTCAGTTTAAATTCTTTCAGCTCACAAAGTGCCTTCATAATTTATTTCTCTTTAAACATCATTAAAGTTTAACAATTAAAACAGATGTTTCTTTATAATAATGAATGCAAAGTCTTTATTCTAGAGATGCACCATTTCTGACTTAATCTCTGCTTGTATGGTACTGGCCAGAACACTGTCTTCAAGAACGAGAGTGTTTGAGAAAATATCAGTATTAAATTAACAAGAAAAGTCAGATTTGTATCCTCCTAAGTTACCTGAGCACTTTGCAAGCAATCATCTCTTACCCCTAAATTTCAATGTGTTTTTTTTTTTTAATAAACCATTAAAACGATTTTAAAGATAGGGAAATCAAAGAGATTATAGAAGCTTATCTGTGTCATGCAGAAGTTCAGTAAGAAGCTGAAAACAGAAACTATGACTACAGTTCTGTAGTTTCCTCATTGCCTTGCAAACTTCAGTCATAATTACTTTCTTTGGCCAAATTCTGTCCAGGGTGAGACTTCCACTTTCCACTGGGGAAGCTGATAGCCCCCCCTGCCAGCTCTTTTGGAGGAGAAGGAAATGGTCACAGAGAAACACAGCCAAAAACTCAAGACACTCCTTGTCTCGAGTATATTATTCCAACAGAGAGGGAAACAAATCAGGAACTATTATTCAACTACAATTTTCATTTTGCTTAGTTTCACACAGTAAACATTTGAACTCAGAACTGTTGTATCATTCTTTACCAATGACAGATACATAACACACTACGGGTGTGTACTTAAGCCATTCTTCAGATTGTTCTTGGGAAGACATACCCCAAAGTACCTATGCCAGATTTCTAAAGCACTGGGCTCTTAGGAGGCAGATTCCATCAGCCTCCAGCCAGGCTCAGGCAGCTACGCACTGCTGCAAACCCCACCAGTGCCAACCTGCAGCTTCAAGTACGCATTTGTTTCAGAAATCTGGCCATGAGAATACTGTACTAGAACCCAGTGCAGCTTTAATTCCATGATGCCTGACATCCTGGAAGCACAACCCATATGCTTTCAGGTATTAGTTGTGCCTAGGGACATGCAAGGGCCAGGAAAACCTCTCTCTTCATACACCAGGCAGTCAACCAGCGCTCAGGCAGCCAATTCCCATCACGGTCGGTGCAGAAGAGCTATTTCCCATTGCAGTCAGAGCAAGACAGCTTGCAAGATGCTCAGTGAGCCAGGGCCTGGCCCCCAAGCAGTTACGGCAATCCCATGAGGAACCTGACCACATAGGTGGCTATAATAGAAACCATGACAAAGCTGACCACGATTCATTTTTTCAAAGGTGGACTACTCTTATGAGAATTAGGGCTATTTTTTTAAAAGTCTGGTTAAAGAGAATATGCATAAATGTGTGAAGAAATAAACAGGAAGGCCGTGCTGGAAATTAAGTCACGAGACTGTGAAGCACCATTCTGTCAGTATGTAACATCTAGTAAAGAGATAACATAATTTCTTAAGATATAGTATTCATCATCTACTGGGCCAGAAGGAAACAGAAGAACATGGAGGCTCAGAGGAAATCAGCAGTTAAAAAGAAAAAACAAACAAACAACCAACATCTTTGCTTTTACCTTAAAAGCTCTGTTGAGCACTTCTTCCCCTCCTCTGCTTCCCAACAGGTTAACGATCACTTGTTTTCCATACTGCTCCTTCAGAAGCATCATATGCCTACAGCAAAAGTAACCATAACAAGTACTAAACAAAAACATGTTATGTTTCCTACTACTTTTTTTCAAAATACAGAAGCAGAGATCATTGGTTGTTCCATCCAGCAGAGAGTTTCAGCCACAGCAGCTACAGACATCTTCCTCAGTTTCCTTGCAATCAATTATTAAATAGTACAAATGGTGAAAGTACGCAACCAAAGGACACAGCATTTTGTACTGAACTTAAAGATAGAAGCATATTAGGAAACAGGTCCCAGATCTTTCACATCACTGTTAGCTTTGGTACTGCCCTTTGTATGTCCCCACTTCTCGGCTGTCAGCCTGGGAACTACATAGGAAAGACAAGAAGAGAAAAAAGCATATTACGCTTCAACTGGAATTGCCCAGCATCTTGCAAGGCTGAGCCTACAAAGAATCAGCAGCAGCAAAAGGGCCTATGACTCCCATACCAAGGCCAGAGAGGCACAAACATACGTCTCAGGCGACAGGGTTCAAACATCTCTGAGCTACTGCAACATTGAGACATCCACTCTCAATTAAATATAAGCAGGAAGTTTAGTAATCATAAGAACTGCTGTGCTGGATCAGACCAAAGTTCCTTTTAGCCAAGTGGCCTGGCCCAGATTCTTCCCGGAAAAACACAGAACAGAACAATATAAAGTGGTATATTTTTGGCATATATCTCCAACCTTTCAAAGCCTGACATTTAGGGACTCTCAAATCAAGAGCTTTTAGCCAGATGCAGAGGCATCCATTCTCCCCTCAGTAATTGTTTTTCAAGTTGGCATGCATGTGCTACAGGAGCTGTACTGGCTCATCAGGAAACAATTAGATCTTAAAACCATCTTCCATCATGTACTAACAACATTGTAGTAGTACTTAGGAGGAAGCTGGATAGAGATAGACAGGAAAAAATAAAACAAATACACAAATGAAAAGCTATTGCATGCTGCAAAGGGACATGCAATGGTAAAATGTCATAAAAACAGCAAGCACACATCTTCTAGCATGTACCTTTACATCCTATAACCACAAAGAAGCCACACAGAAAACCATGGAAGGGGAGAAAAGAAAAAGTGGTCAGCATAGCCTTTAAGAAACATGGCTACTTATATTTTCTGGTGCTATTTATGTTCCTGATTCTGCAACCAGTTCTTTGTGCACCAGCTCTTCCCATACATTTGCACCCAGCATCAAGATCCTACTTCTCTGCCACTGTTGCTTCTTCACAGCAAAACTGCTGAAGCTCAGGTCACTTGCTGGAGTACTGTAAGCAAAGCTCCCTGAGGATTTCTCAGGGGGAGAGGACGTAAAAGGTCAACTAACAAGATTACCATTTGCTTCTCACAGTGCCTTCTCAACATGTTAACCTCTTAGATGGAAAAATGTAACAGGCTAAAACTACTCTAACACTCAGAAAAGGGATAGCAGGTCATTAAGTTTCAGTGTCTTTTTCCATATAAGCAATCACTTCTTCCTTGCCCATTTTCAAAGGACTGCCTTTTGCAGATCTGTAAGTAGAGAGATCCCTAACTTCATCTAACCTAAAGGCTTTACTGTGCACAAGGGAAAGAAGGAATAGTGCAAGCTGATCCTCATGTTCAAGTTTCTTACAAGAAAACTATCAGTTTCATCAGTCAGACAGAAAAGAGTCTCTGATGGTCTTACAGAGTTGTTCCTTGCTGAAGTACTCTCAATTTCTCAGGCAACACAAGGGGATGCTGAATAATTATTATTGTCTTCTTCTTATATAAATTACCTCTGCTGCAGAATGCAAACCTCCAACATGCAGCTTCAGGGCCACTGGCAGGGCAAGTCATCATGGCACCAGATGACCAGAAGACCATGACCCTCAAAGGCATTTGAAGTCAGTAGGGTTTAAGAGCCTTAAAAAGCTTGGAGAATGTATGCTAAGACCCTTTGGAGCAGGGACTGCTATGGTACATAGCCCTTTTCAGATTCTAATCCCTATTTGGGGTCTTCAGTGCTGCAAAACTATTAACAGTCACTAATGCCATGTTTGCTAACATTTGCAGTAAATGAAATAAAGGAATTAACAGGCCTTACCCAAAATCAACATACACTCTGATTTTCCAAAACCAAATCAAAACAGAAATCAATCACATGGCCTGGTACTTACAAGTTGAAAACGTCCCACAGGCCAAATCCCTCATGTTCTTTTCAGACAATGTTCCCATGGGAGTTTGCCCTTAAAGGACAGCACTTCATAGTCAGATGTTCAAAGGAATCAAGCTAATGTGTGGCTTTCTTTACAGCTTCAATTGACAAGCAGAATATTAATGGTTCTTACATGTTTACAAGCCAGTCTTTGATTAAAGCAGAAAAGCATCAGCATGACAGCATCATACAACACTGATCACAGAATAAGACACTTATTTCTGTGTAGCAGTAGAACAAAGAAGAAAAAAAAATCCGGGTTGGAGAGGAAGCAGTGTTTTACTTTTTAATTACCTGGGTTGTAATGATAAAGAACATATGCTCTGGGCACCTTAAGTGTAAATTCACATTTGTTGGCCCACAAAAAGTTACACAGACCTTCCTTTTGCATACCACTCAGCATTCGTTAGCTTTTTCAGAAACAAGCCAGCAGACCAAACTAATTCAATTACCATTGAATACAGAAAGGAAAATGCATGAAAATAAGTAAATAAATAAAGCAAACCCACTTAATACTCCCACAGCACCTAGAGGTTTGGTAACATAATCTGAGAGATGCTTCACATCTCTCAGTATTTACTAGGAAGGCATAAAGTTGTGCAACCTTGGTTAAGTGCCAGGCTGCTGTGTTACTGACAAAGTTGAATGAAGCCTACCTGTCAAAGGCAGGAGCATTAGCTTCCAGACCTCTGTTAAGCCTTAGATGATGAGAACCCACCTAAAATAAAACATTGGAAAGAGAAGAGAGAAATAACTTTTTTAATTGCTAGAGTTCTAGATCACTAGATGTCTCCCTTTTTCCTTCAGAGAAAAATATCTAACAGCACCAGACACCTCTAACAGATTCCATGCACCCACACACATAATATCCTTAATACAAAAGCCACAGATTTTATTAGACAACAACATTTACAATTACAAGTGAAAACATGATTATCATTAAGCAAAGGGATACCTACACATCTTTTTATGGACAAACAAACCACATCCCTTCACCAGTTTCCTCTAGCAAATATCCCACACTGCCTCACAGGAGTGTGTGCCCAGCATTCTTCTTGTCCTTCCCTCAGCAGAAAGGGCTGCAGTTATGTCAGTTCCATGGGTTGTATGTCCTGAGTTATTTCATCTTTCATTATTTACAGAAACTAAAAAGCATCAGAACAGTCCTTTGAAAACAAGAAGGGTGAAATTCTGTGCTGTCAACCTAACAGAACTTTTAATATAGATGTCAACAACAGTAGCCTTAAGCTGCTTTTGAATGCTAGCTACTGTCATTACAGTATGCAGAGGGCTTTTTCCTCTCCAAAAAACACCCTGCTAATTACTTATAGGATTGTGCATTGTTTCCTGTACTTCATCCTCTTCTTTCATTAGGTTGGTTTCTGCAATTCTTTCTAATACCAGTGCCTGCACACGCAGTTCTCCAAGGAATAAAATTAATGAGTGTTCACCAGCATAAATGAAAGATGCATAATCTAATCCCGATTAGGAAAAAAAGCAGACTATGTCTCTACTGAAAAGTTTCAAGTTCTGTTTAACTAGAGATGCTACCCACTACCCAAAAATACTTGGGGAAAAGCCCTGTGGCTTCATAGCATACAGAACAACAGTGCTGGATACAGCTACACCATGGGCAGGATGTGTGCACAACTCTATGTGCAGAACTGCTTTATAAAAAGAAGTAAGTATTGCACTGGATGGTGCTAATAGACAACAACACAGATCCTTTAGTCATCTTCCTTTTGCACTAAATCCAGTAGTTCTGAAGGGTACCTAGGTGCTCAATTCAATTATTTAAAAGTATCGAATAATCTTTAAGAATCTGAAAAAAAGTTACATTACATATTCTCTCTACTAACATTCATGCATATATGCGCATAGTCATTGCAGTTGCGTATTCCTCTGTTCAGAAAATGCAAAGAGTACTAGGATGATTCTTATTTAAGCTTGTAGCTGTATATAAACTGTAAGTCACAGACGATACGTAACCTGCTAGGCTTGATGCAATAATCTCCTGACGAAACCCTACATCTCTGCCTAGCAGAAGATCAGATTAGATTATCATCACTCTTTTGACTGAAATCTAGCAAACACACTATCCAGACATTATATTTTGTTTCAAGGTAATGTGCTCCTACAGAGCTCCTGGTATCCCTAGATACTCCAGTTTTATTGTGGAGGTCAATATCATCAAGCCAACTGGGCATTTCAGAAGGAAAGATTATTCTAAATCAAAGAAAAAATGCTATAAAGATATTGCTGTAAGCTTCAGTTAAGGACATCAGAACACAGTTCCCCACAAACAGTTCCCTACAGAGGCACATGATTAAACTTCATTTAACTATAGCCATTTGCCTGGTTTAGTTCCATTTATCTAAACACACAACATTTCCCACAAGGTGAACCTAAAATGAAAGAGCCAGCATTTTCATGGAATGAGTTTGCAGCTAATTTTAGAAAACAATTACATTTTATGTAACTTCTACATTATAAGTAGCAAGAGAGATATGCAAGGTAGGCTTTTTGATTATTTGTTTACCTGAAGCCCTGGTTGCTCCCAAAAGAGTGGAACAGAACCTCTGATCTGCACAAAGGAAGAGACATCATCATCCAAGTAAATTGTCTGCAAAAATAAAATACGGGAAGGAATCCTGCAGTTAGATCTATCAGTCCATGACCCCTTCACCAGGTGACAGTTTAAGACACTGAACTCAAAGGGTAAAAAAAGTAACCCATGTATCTCACTGTATCCACTTACTGCTCAGCCACTTTTCCATAGTCTCACAGTCAGCGGAACAAAGCACAACGTATTTGCTTTCATGTAATCACAGAACATTCAATTCACTACTCACCAGAAATAAGAGAAAATGTAAAACACCACCACTGGCAAGAAGGAAAGAATCTTTCATCCACAGTGAAGATGGATTTGATCAACTGGCGGACACACTCAGGAAGACCAGCCACATGCTCTCCCTGTCCCTCTCACACAATTTAACTGTGCAAAATGTCGTTGCTCCTTGTGACTGATGATGGGTAATGTCAGGTGTGGGATAAGCTTACCTCTTGCTTTATTTGCTATTTCTTATTTCACTGCATGTTGTGCCTTGTCAGAGTATCCAAATAAATCTCAGTGAAACCAGCAGCTCCGCCACTCCCATTCCAAGATACAGCGAACAGCATGTGATTTAGTGCTTTTCCAGAAGGCTTATAGTGAGAAGCTCCAAACTCCCCATTTCCTTCCCTAACCAGACCTCAGAGTCTCCCTTAATATTTATTCTTATGATCACTGCTAACAAGCTGATTCTGAGTCAAATCTACGCATAGTACAAAGATTATTTTCCCCTCTCTGCCTTCCCCCTGCACCAGCCCCCAAGCAAAGTGTTACATATGTTAACTTTGCACAAAACGTACTATCTTCAGATTCAGTATGACCACAGAGCAACTGTTCAAAGCCTGGCTCACTCCCCTGGCCTATACTTAGCAGTGGAATCCTGGCTGCTTTCCACAGGGGATACATGATACACATGATACACATCTCTGTTATCTCATGCATGACAATGAGTCTTGCAGCCCTGTGGAGGAATGGTATCCAGGTCATCCAGGTAGCTGCTTCTCTAAGCACATCGTATCAGTTAGCACAACTGCTGCCAGCTGGCTAGTAGCTCCCAAAATAGAAAAGAACATGAAAATGGGTTACCCTACAGCTTTAATGTGGTTTGCGCTTTTCAATTTGCCACTAGATGTGCTGGCTGGGTGGCTCACGGGAAGTGCTTCCATACCTCTCATCTTTATAATCACTACCAATGTACCAATTTTAGAGCTATACATGTGAAAAGAATAAGTGTAGTTACACCAGAAGTAGGTATTTAAATATTTTGTCACCAGCTTTATCTAACTAATCTTTTTTTTTGCAGAGCACTTACAACTATCCTTGTTTCACTAAGATGACTTAAGTGGTTTCGTCAAGGACACAATGTTAATGTTAGAACCACGGCTAGCCCAGATGTAGTGCAAAACAGCATGTTTTGATGTTTTTAGCCTCACATCAACGAATTAAGAAACCTTCTCTGTTGCATCGCATCCTAGCATAACTGCCTGCAAGAGAGGGGGTTGCCCAGAGAAGTTTCATTGCGAGGTCTGCCCAACAACTTAAGTAATGTGGCTCTAAAACACCCTCTCTCAGTAAAGTTTTCTAAACATGGCCAGCATCTGAGTGCAGGAGCTACTCACCATGGCAACACACTGGTGCACCTCCCCTTGGACTCGAGGAGGAGGGAACAGGCCCACCTTCTTCGTCTTCACCACACCTTCACTGAGACAGGTTGCACCAAGATAAGTCAGTGACTTCTAAACGCTGAATCACCTTTTCACTCACACTCATGCACCCAAAGGAGCCAATTCTAAGGTAAAGCAAATTTCTGTAGCTCCGCTGACAGTTCCAGCATTATCCTGACTCATACTAAATGATGATCAGGTCCTGAGCCTACGCAAAAATAAGAGAGTCAGGACTGCCTCCCTTCAAAATCTGACACGAGTCATCACCTTAGTGATGCGATGAGTTGAAATGAAACGTCTAATGATGACGATTACAGACAAAGCTTCACGTGAACTACAATTTGGCCACTCAAACAGCTTGTTACAGAGGATCAGTTTTCTTTACAATGTTCTGGAACATCCTGTTTCCATAACTAACTGAAAAGTCGACAGCTCAAGTATCTCTTCAGCCAGCTCTTTTAAAAGTCCCAGCTGCAAATTCTCTAGATCCACCGATTAAAAGATAATAATAACTCTGATTTTAATACCTGCAGTTTAACATCTCCCTGAGCTACAATTTAAATGGAAAGTATTTCTTCACCATTACAGACCGTGAATAGATAACCTGCCTTCTTTATGCCAAATGCAGAAGAAAAAAACCTGACCAAACATTTCTGCCTTTCTTCATTAACAGGTTATCATATTTCTACTTACTAGCGATTCAACATGGAAAAAGTTAAGTGATGTTTGTTACTACTATGACTCACATTTTCTGTTAACTGTTTTTCACCCATTACCTCTTCTGTTTTCTGCTCTATTAAGCTGTCCATTTGGAGAACTGAACAACAACAACAACAACAAAAAATTCAAATTATTTGGGAATCATTCCTGTGATCTAAACAGGATGCCCATATCCTGATGCAATGGGCTGCAGACAACCTCTGTCAAGATGAGGTCTAACACAGAGCCTCCCTATGATGATATGGCATCTTACAGAAACTGACATTTTAATGCACTTTCCTATGTAGCTTTTAGAAATTCAGATGTTTTCGAAGTGGGAGCATGGCCTCTGCAACATAGTCATTCACAAGAAAGTTCTCCACATTAGGACTTTTTTTTTTCTTTTCACTTACAGGGCTCATCATTCTGTTCTCTGGAGAAATTCTGCAGTCTTTCACAATCCTCTCACCTCATTTTCATGACCCAGATGAATCCAAAATTATTTCCTTCAAAGTTGCCAGTGAGTTGGAAAAAGACCTAGTATTTTTTAATGAGTGGGAGAGTAACACCCTCTTCTGCCAGTCATTCCTTCCTTAACTGATTGTAACCATTTCATTAAGCATTACCACTGTGCAAACCTTCCCTGTATTTCAGCAATACCCACTGTCCTTCATTCACCACTCCAAGGAACATGACATTGACTTCTACTCTGTAAGCCCCATGACATGACAATAACAGGGGCAACAAGCCTTCCTGCCAGCAGATGTCTTAAGCGAGCAGATTGAAAGACACGGACTAAAACGACTTTCCAGTTCAGGAATGGACATAATCTTAATACCCATATACACTATAAGAAACCACATTTGTTAAAATTTTAAATAAGCACCGGTAATATATCCAGGTTAAAATTACACTCATAAATAAAAGATTTCAACTTAACTGCCTATGCAATTCCAGCATTTATGCATGGTTAAGTACAGAATTTCTTTTCTCATACTCTTCCAAGCCTTGCTCATTTTTTGTTCACAATGTCATGTTTTCTACAAAGCACACATCTGTCCCACTTTTTTGCCATTCTAGTTTTGACTTTATTACTCTGTTCTCTAGCAGGTGCATTTCTCTTATTCCGAGGCACTACCCGAAAGATGAACAGTTCCTTAAGAAAAAAAAAAATCCTCCTTAAAAAGCACTTTATTTCCAGAATCTTCCTGTCAGCTCTTTTCCTTAACTCATGGCCAAGAAATACATCCAAGAGGATCACACAAGTTTTCCTCTAACAGTTCAACAACAATCAGCTACATATTGGACAACACTTTGTCATTAGGGTTGATACATACTGCTAAATCTTTGTCTTTGGACTTCATAAAAACTCCTGTGGAGTCTTGGTTTTTTTTGTCTTAGATCCAAAATGGCAGCAAGTTTTTGCCTACTTGCCCCAGGGAGAACATCCATTCCTATCAAATCCTCAAAACACTTGAGGACTACTTCATTAATTTCAAAGGGTCTGGCCTAGAGAACACTCCAACCCAGTTAACTAGATGGATTTTCAGGCAGCTTCCCATCAGACAACATACCAGCAACTCAATACTTGACCCGTGTGGAGGACCTCTTCTCCTCGATAATAGATTGCCTGTCCTCTGACCACGGGTGTTAGAATTTACCATGTTTTTCTTTCGACTTCTGCTGTCTTAGACTCTTTTTGTGGTCTCTTTCTCTGTCTCCAGGATCAAGTGTGACAGTGCTGACAGTTCAAGAGGACTTTTCTCAATCTTTCTCTTTGTTGCCTGGGCCCAGACCTTGCCCCTGGGATCCAAAGACCTTTCCCAGTAACACAAGCTTCATGCACAGGTACTGCTAGCAAGCTTCTGAGCAAGAAGCAAACATCTACATCAACAGCTGGTGTTCTAATCCCAACGTGCGCCTCCCATTCATCGCTTGGAATAATTTATTCACTAATCTCCATCACCCAGCTTCATTAGAAGGAAATAATTATCCAGTCACAACTTCAAATGGCAACATTCATTACAGACTCAAGGGGCACAGAGACACAGTCCGTGACGAAATGGATACTCACAGGGCTTGTTCTGGGACCACCAGCTCTGCCACACAACCCACAAAGCACATAGATGACAGATGGCCTAAACACACCTCTCTGTGAGTCCCTTTAACTCAGATCAGGGGAGCCAAGGATATACTTGCCAAAATAATCCTCTTTGCCCCGCCTGGGGCCACACTAAAACTTGATCCAGAAAATAAATTAACCACATGATTGCATCCATTCCTCTCTTGGAGAGTTACCCAACATGGTCTAGGAGTTATTGTGAAATAGGGATCATTTGTCTTAATCCATGCCTGACACTTTTTTCTTAAACTGGAAGAAAGAGAAGGTTAATCCAAATTAATGGAATTTCTTTTTAATGCCTTGTCAAGGTTTCAATTTTCTTTATTGAACAGTTCTATGAAAGGGAAAACAACTGAAACCATTAATTTATCTTTGGTAGATTAGAGCTGTTCCCCATAAGCACATAGTAAGATACGAAGAGTTTAGCACAACTCTTTGGAGAATAACTGGGAGAGGAGCCGAAACGTAAACAGTGACAGGCACACCAACTAAATGAAGAAAGCACGCTTGTTTCTCAACATTATCAGCAGAAAAGAATTAAAAGAATGCGATACAGTCTCAACTTTAGGGCACTAGTAGGGGAGGAAAAAAAGGGTGAAGGGAAACATTTAAGCTGTCATTGGGAGACAGAATGTGATTTTAAAACTACTTGAGGACTAACTGCAACACTGCAAGTAGAAAGGGCTGCCATCCCACTACAAAATACAGGCAGCAAAGCTGGAAGTACATATTGGAGAGATTTCAAAAAATCCTCTTTTCCCATCATGTTTTGCTTTTAAGTGTTTCCCACCGTTTTTTCTTTCTTCTTTGTAAAGATGCAAACCAAGCGATTAAACATCTGAAAGATCTACTAGTAGCTTCTTTTTTTTTTTTTTGAAAAGCAAAAGTGAAGTGAGATATTTAACTTCTCCCCTCTTCTTCTCAAGCACTGTGAGTCATAGCAGTTAAGTGAGCCCACAAGAAATGAGTCATTGCAGAGCTAAAATGCCACATGGCTAACTCAGTGGGAGACAAAAGCATACCATCTATGCATAAAAGAGCTGCCTGGAGATAGGACTAATTGTTTCTCCCTCTTCTAAAAACAGAAAAACGTTAGAAGTAATTCCTATAAAAGGGGGAAAAGTCCTGGCTTTTCAGAATCCTAGGGTGCTATTTAGCCATGAAAGCACACGGACAGCATGCCATTAAACTGTACAGGCTGCAGCAAATGGAAACAAAACATTATTCAGCCAACATATTACCTCACAGGCGATTAGTCAGTAGTCTACTATGAAACTAGGAGAGAGTTTATTCTAGGGCTCTTCCTTCCTAATGGTAAGTGGATGCTAGCTTGAACTGGATCTCAGGCATCCCAGCAGTTAGCCCAACATCGCTTTCTTAGGACACGCAGTTTGGTAAAACTGGTGTTTATCACCATTAGCAACAGTAACCTTCTTTTATCCTTTAAAAACAAAACCAAATAAAACTGCACAATTCTCTAAAACTGCCAGCCCTTGTTATAATTTTCAACCTACTCGAGCCTTTCACCCTATAGCCATTTCGCTCTCATGCTTTCGCTTTCCCAATTGCAAAACACTTCAAAAGCCTTCAGTCCTCCCACCTCACCCCAGGAACAAAGCTCAGCAGCTCCAGTGAAGAGCCTGACCCAGCCCCAGCTCAGGGAAGCATTAGCAACCAAGTACTGGTTGATGAGGGAATTGAGTGTACTATCAGCAAGTTTGCTGATGACACTAAACTGGGAGGAGTGGCTGACACGCCAGAGGGCTGTGCTGCCATCCAGAGAGACCTGGACAGGCTGGAGAGTTGGGCAGGGAACAATTTGATGAAATATAACAAGGGAAAGTGTAGGGTCCTGCATCTGGGCAGGAACAACCCCAGGTTCCAGTATAGGTTGGGGAATGACCTGTTAGAAAGCAGTGTAGGGGAAAGGGACCTGGGGGTCCTGGTGGACAGCAGGATGACCATGAGCCAGCACTGTGCTCATGCGGCCAAGAAGGCCAATGGCATCCTGGGGTGTATTAGAAGGGGGGTGGTTAGTAGATCGAGAGAGGTCCTCCTTCCCCTCTACTCTGCCCTGGTGAGACCACATCTGGAATATTGTGTCCAGTTCTGGGCCCCTCAGTTCAAGAAGGACAGGGAACTGCTGGAGAGAGTCCAGCGTAGGGCAACTAAGATGATTAAGGGAGTGGAGCATCTCCCTTACGAGGAAAGGCTGAGGGAGCTGGGTCTCTTTAGTTTGGAGAAGAGGAGACTGAGGGGTGACCTTATTAGTGTTTATAAATATGTAAAGGGTGAGTGTCACGAGGATGGAGCCAGGCTCTTCTCGGTGGCAAACAATGATAGGACAAGGGGTAATGGGTTCAAGCTGGAACACAAGAGGTTCCGCTTAAATTTGAGAAGAAACTTCTTCTCAGTGAGGGTGACGGAACACTGGAACAGGCTGCCCAGGGAGGTCGTGGAGTCTCCTTCTCTGGAGACATTCAAAACCCGCCTGGACGCCTTCCTGTGTAACCTCACCTAGGTGTCCTGCTTCGGCAGGGGGATTGGACTAGATGATCCTTTGAGGTCCCTTCCAATCCCTAACATTCTGTGATTCTGTGATACTGGTTTGCCTCTCACCAGAAGCCAATCCCCAGGTTTTCTGCTGGGATGAAAAGGCCATCTTGTTTTTCATGCTAACCATTTGCAACATAATGTGCTCCAGGAATATAACCGAATAGAATGAGTTACTTCTGACCCAACTAGTGAGAAGGGTAGGACAAGTACTTGCCAGAATTAGACAACTGCTAAGTGCAGTGCCACAAATGTGAGACTGATCTGAAAGAAAGCTGATAACCCTTTCTAACATTTTCTTTCTTCTGCATTTCAGCAGGAGAACATGTTACTCAGGATTTGAAGAATACTTTGCACTAATGCTCATGAGAAGGCACTCAACTAAAATAGCAGACTGTACCAAGATATTACTTAAAATGGCATATGTCCCTTCTTCTGCCCCAAGTTCCGGGTGACAATTTCACTTTCCGGTGAGCAGCCCTATCTACATCTCCCAATGCAGTGACAGACTTTGTAGAGAGGTTTAGATGCTGCAGAACTCAACTTGCAGTTGCTTTGGAGCAGAGGCACAAAAGAGAATTATTAGCAGAGAATTCAGAAGCTGATATTAGAGACTCAGGCATTGCAGGGGAAGAGTTTGGCATCCAGCAAGCAGAATTTGTGGAAGTCTGAACACTAAGTGGAAAGCTGCCAGGCCAGCCTACTGAAAATGCAGGCAAAACAGGAAAAGGAGGGACATCAGCAAAAAGCCACCCGCATCTCTGATGAAAACTCCGACCACTGGGCAGAAAGTTACACGTGTAACACTGTGCACATGTTTAGCATGCCCTTGGGATCAAGCCTCAGTGGCAGAGTGGGGAATACCAGGCTGCAACTCCTTCAGGCGTAATGTTGAGCAACGCAGCACTGTCAATCTAAGGCAGCTCTACACGCGTCCTTCGGCAGAAGCAGGTGAAGAGATTAAAGCTGTACCATCAAGGCAACATCTTGTAGGAAATTTTGGAAGCGCTCAAACATGTCTGGATTTTGGACATACAGCTGCCTGAAGGCAAACCAGCCTCACTCAGGAGGATAACAGAAAGGACAGCACTGATTTTGAGCTGCTACACTCATGCAGAGCCATAAGGAAATACTAGTGCTGCAGTATAGGTACCTTTGCAGGGAGACACCACCTGCAGCAGCCAGGCACAGTCCTACAATGACAGAGCTACAACTCTTCTGGAACAAGGAATGACACAGGTAGCTTAAGTATCTATATGCTACACTCACTGTGTCATGCAGAGATGTCTCACCAGCTTCCCCTTGTGAACATCACCAAGCAATCTACTCTTATTCTATGTGCACCCACATAAATACACACATACACACACACACATATAAAAACAATCTATGCTACATACACATATTTGGTAGATCTGCCCAGAAGACACTGAAAGCAACCAAACCATAGGAGCAGATCCTTGTCCTTTATTGATAACTACTACCAGCCATTTATCTGTTCTGCTTATAGAGACATCCATTTCTGTATGCTGGTTCTGACTGCTAGTAATTACTACTTCTATTCAAAAAAGAAAAGGTGATTATACTAGATTAAGAAAGCACTCATTTCAGCTGGCATAGAAGATTTCAGATTCTTCAAGGTCCACTGCTTTTTGTTGACTTTCAAAGTAGTAAGCTAAACCATGTGTAATAAAAACAGCTGACTCTTATTTGTTTGGCTGTGTCAATCAAGGGAGCCTGACAAATGCATTTCACCCATATATTTTGTCTCAGCATCAGCTGGAAATAAGGTTTTTATCATGTATGTATAAAAACTGTGCCATACCACCTCTGACTGGAGATAATCCCCCACAAAGCAAAGTGGAATATAAAATAAAGTCTCTTCCAAAATGAGTTGCACTGGAATTTGCTCAACTCCAAGAAGACGGTGTTTCTTCTTCATTTCCTTTACTAGCCAAAGATTATTTGACTCCCAGAAAACACAGTTCCTTCGCTGGACAGCTTCCTTTTTGACTAGAATGATATATTTGAGCATTGAGAGTTCTTCACCATAGCACAGCACACACTACCTACCTTCTATAAATATTGTCCTCACTACTCTGCAAAAGTCCTGTGAGGCAGGAAGTTAATAATCACCCTTGTTTTATATCTGAAAAACTTACTGTACAAAGAAGTGATGGCTTCAATCCAACAAGGCAGACAAGAGTAATTTGAAACATGAATATTTATAACAATAAGATTTTATATGATTCTAAGTGACTTCTTTAGAGCCAAAAGCAAATCTCAGTTCTAGCCTTTGCTGAATATCACCCCTGCATCCCTAATCAAATTCTTTTACATCAGTGTAGACATAGTTATGCCATGGTTGTGCAAGGGACTTTAAATGGCTAGCCCAGCAAACCTGGTGGTATGGACTAACAGAGATACTTAAAATGAACAAAAGAGAAATGAAGTGTAGAGACCACTACTTTATAGAAAATCTTTTAAACTAGACCTTCTCCATTCTATAGCATAGGAAACACAATCAATTTCAGAAAAAATGTACTTTAAAATGTATGCAGTATGTATAAAAGAGTGACATTTATTCTGGAACAGATTTGAAAACATTATTTCGTTTAACACATGGGCTTCATGACTGATAATTCAATCAAGTTTCAAGCAACTGAGAAACTTATTGTTACATATTTTGATTTCACATGAATTAAAACACAGAGCTCTCTGAATGGTTTAAAACCCCATATCTATATTTCACTACAATATCAAATGCCCAGAATTTCACATCCAGGAAAAAAAAAAAAAACAAACCAGAAGTATTAGTGAAAATTGTGTGCATGGAAAAGTCAGAAAAACAGAAAAAGAACAGATTGCAAAGAAATGCTTAGTGGGCAAGAACAAATAGATCTGTCACACAATAATATTTTCAATATTCTTGAAAAAAACATTTGCTGAACTCCTTTAATTCTTGTTGGAAACTCTGTCCCAGTTTAACTTGAGTACACTGAATCACTCAAAGCTAATGGATACATCCACTTACCTGCTCTGTCTCAACGAAGTTTGACACATGTCCATCATCATTGACCCCTCGAATGTGAAACCGGGCACCAGTCCGCTCACAGCTAATGCGAGAGATGAGGCAGGCTTTCGCCTTCTTGTGGGAAGCATAAACAGTGCGAATGTCCACTACACCACAGATCACTTTGAGCAACCAGTCAGAACAGTTCACCTGGTAGTGTCTGAAGGGCACATGCAACAGTTGATTCCTGGAAAGTTCAACACAGAGACACGTTACTGATAAAATAAGACAGGCATGGGTCCCACCCCACAACAACCACTAATTTGAGCAATTAGCATTTTGTGACCCCTTTTCTGTTGTATCTTTATCCCAAACTGGGAAATATCGGGAAGAAATCCTCGTGAACTACTACAGTGAACAGAACATGGCAAATGTCAACAGCACAGCTATCACCAAGATGCTGTCCTTATATCTTCTATCTGTCTTATAAATTCAGATGCATATGTCACTTCTTTCAGTTCCAGAAATAGATTTATCTTTAGTAATCTTTTTTTGTAAATTACAGTGCTGTCAAGCTAATTACTTTTTGAACAGTACTGCCTGGACCTCAGCATACACCACAGGATGAAGAGTCATTTTAAAACTCATCAGGATTTTCAGGAAAATTTTTCCAAGCAGAAACTGGACCCATAAGTCAATGGAGATATTGCAAGAAGTGCTACTAAAATTAAGATAAGTGTCTGGTTTAACCTTCAAATTATTTTAAGATCAACAACCCAAGAAACCTGTCACGCCTGGTTAACAGTGACCCTCGTCTCTTTTATTATGATGGTCTCCGAATTTCATTTTTCAAAATGTGCCTTTGGTGACAGATGAGGGCCAAAAAAAACCCTTTTATGATCATTCATTGCTCAATAGCAGATCTGTACAAGACTTATTACATCTAGCAAAACCCTTGAAGAATTGTTCATCTAGAGTACAGCATTTATCTGAAAAAATATGTAAGTCATTCTTACATTTTTCAACTAAATATGTAACTGAAAACCAGCTCTAAAACAATTTTTGCTATCTCTTCCGCCTCCGCTCTACTCACAGAAGTCCTCACTCAGACAAATTCCAGTAGAATTCTCTTGTTGTTGCAGTTTATTTAACAGGCAGTTTGTCTTGCCTATAACTAAGGCCATGTGATGCTTTTAATCATGTAACTATTTATCCCATTGTTTACTTTTCTCAAGAATCTATTGTTTGGTCTGAAATTTCCCATATCACATAACTGCCTAAAGATAAGTTTTCTTTGGAACACCTTTTTGCCCTAAATGTGATGTTGTTGCCATTCATCCCTGTTCTACAACATATAGGAGAATGGAACCTCTTCAAGGGCTACTCCTAGATTAGCCAGAAGCAGCAAAGAAGAAAAGTTCAAATACTTGTCTTCTAAGAAGAAAAGTTTCACAAGACAGTACAGGTATGAAGAGTTGCTTTAAAGGTTGTTTCTTTATTAAAGGATACTGCCACCTTAGGACTTCCATCACTGGAACACAGCTCATTTGTGCCATGTGTCTGATTTGATGTGCTTGGAGAGCTTTTTGTGAGGGATACATAATTAGCACAGTTGAAAGAAAGCTTTCTATATCTCTCCTCTGAGTTAAACAAAAACACTAGATCTTATCAGTCAAAAATCACATCATAGCTACGAAGATTGTTTAGCCTGAATGAACTGCTCTCTCACATTTATCATCCATTATGAACTTTTTTCTTATTTAATATTCACCTACTCTAGCAGCACACCCACATTTAACTTTGCCAGTTATATTCCACCTACATCATATAACCCTCATTTATTTCCAGTACATCTGTGCTTCCTGACTATCTTTTTGTTTAAAAAGAAAAAAATTAGGCTATAAGAATTCAATAATTCTGACAGAACTTGTAAAGCAAACAAACTCAATTACATCAGCAATGAACTCAGGTAAGGAAGACAAAACCCAGCATCTATGTGTTTTTCTTTCCACTCAATCAATACTTATCACAACAAGAAATACTTTTTATTTGCTTTATAAGCACACGAAAATAAGAAGTACAGGGCAGAATATCACAGGAGTTTCCTTCTGTGTAACACACATTTACACTGATCTGCAAACATATTAATATTGATGTTTTCAATATAAAAACTAGGGCACATTATTGAAATATTAAACTGTAGGCTTTAAACACATACACTTTTAAGAAACAGAAGATACTTCAGCATAGATTATGGGATTTATGAGGTTTAAGTGCAGGTTTCTACTAGATAACTTTTAAAGCAAATTATTAAAAAGAACTGCAGGGGAAACTATCCACGACATGTAGAGACACGTTCCTGTAGTGAGACCAATAAATCTGTTTGCTTTTTAAAAACACAAAATATCCAGTTATTAGAATTTGATTTCACTATCAGATTAATTTTAATTAAATATAAGTGATTTGTTTGACCCAGGTTTACTATGAATTCACGAAGGCCAAGTGCCCTGTAAAATGACATGACACTGAAATGAAGAAGGAACACGGAAATGAAGAAGGGGCACCTGAAATGCGTGTGTTCAGTTCCCTGTGAGTATATTTGACCAACAAGATACACGTGGGGATGAGAGAAGACATTGGTATAACATGCAGTACTAACCAGAAGAACGAGTTACCAGATTCATAGTGGTTATCACCCTGCTTCTGAGCCCGCACTGTCAGGTCAAAGTTTGAGCCTGCATTAGGCCAGGAGAAATAGAACATCCCAGAGTTCAGTATTTTCTTCAAGGCAGTAACACGCTCCTCTTCCTTGGTTTCTTCCTGGAGAGGACAGAAATCTGTTGCAGTAATTTTGTAAACTTCAGCGTCCAGGATTTTTCCCACCGATGTACAGCCTGTCACCAGGACCAGAAAGTGCAGCCGAGTGTTACCTAGAAGGTGACAGACAGTTACAGAAGGGTTACAGGCGGACACAGGCTAAGCCACTTCGCATGGGTCCTGTCATATGCAATGCTGACAGGGCTCCAGCAGAGGCCACTATCTTTGCTTCAGAAGAAAACAAATACAACCGACAAGCACGCAGCCTATATTAATCTACATTTCTGAGTTCCCTTTGACTGCAGGCAAGTGAGTGCAATTGCATAATATTCCACAATACTTATACATTCCCTTTGCTGCATTAAAATGTGTTTTTCCCATTTACTTTATGAAGTGCAATGAGCTTGGTGTTGGGACACTACTCAAAAATGAAACTTCACCACCCTAGAGAACACACAGTTTTCATCGGATGTGATTGAAGGGAAAGGTAAAAGACTGGTCATTTATGAGATAAAGTGTATACCTCACAATGAATTTTTCAACTGACTTCTGAACTTTAAAGATTCAGATTTCTTACTGGCTTCTGATGAAGCTGGGTGTGTTCAGCCATTCAGAAATGTTCATTGTTACCAACTCTTGAGATTTTGCTTTTTATGTCACAATACAGTGTACATGATTAGATGACAACCTCAGTTATCACTAAAAAAAAATTCTAGCTCTCATGGCTGTGAAGCAAAGTGTGAAATAATGAAGCAGCTGAATTTCAGAGCCCCAAAATTTTGAAGCCTGAGAACACCAGCATAGTCACATCTCTCATACACAGCTGGATTTTAACTTCTGCTCCTTCTCTCTGAAATTATAAAGTAATTAAGAAACAGTAGAACAATTGTTCTGAAAACACTGGTTTTGCTAGGAAGAAACTGTTTGATTCACTTAAATGGGCCTCTAATGGAGACAATTCACTCCAGTTAGCAAGAAAAGGTAGAAGTAAGTCAAAACTTATTGTTCTAGCATAGCAGAAACAACAGCTGACCTGCCAAGAGCAAGCGAATTAGTTAAGGACACAGTGACAATCTAGGACAGTAAGGTTTCAGACAGCAAAAGGGAACACTGAGTAGGGCCACTCTTCAACTCTCCATGGTCACCCACTGTCCAAAATTGCAGACCAACTCTTGCGCAACAACTACATTTTTTTCTCAAGCACCAGCACAGAAGTCCTTGCTTCCAGATCGCAGGTTGGCTACAGAAAGTTGAATGAGGGGTGGTTTGTGGTAGGGCCAGAATATTTGCGTGGGCACGTGGGACTGGAATGGCAGGGCAAGGTGGGAGATTAGATCTTATTCATTCTGTTCTGCTGACTCCAGTTTTGCACAAAGGCCAGTGTAGGTGGTATTTACTAAGCAGCTCTTCTCATCACATTTCTTTCTGTAACAAGGGTATGCTGTTTCCTTTTTCTTGAGTGTTTTTAAGAAATATGTCTTCTGTACTTTTCTAGATGACATCATAGCGGAAGGTTAGAAATACATAAAACCTAAGTTTACTCCTCCTTTGCTCATGAGTCTGCCTAATTACAAAGGAGTAAGAGTAGGAGATACATTAGTTATCACCATGGTTGTTCATACCTGACTAAATACTGTCTTGCAGCCTCCAGAAGGGGTTAGGAGGCATTAGCTGTCTCTTGGGATAGCTAATAGCTTCTGTGACTTTGCCAAAACCATGCAAAACTGATCAGCTCAAAGTAAACTTCACTCATAAGAACTTGGAAGCAATGCATAGAAACACTACTAAGATGCCTTAGTATGAGTCAGCTTCAAGGACAGAAAACCAGTAGTGATAGACTGGGAGAGCCATCTCGTTGGGATGCTGAGAGAAAGAATACAAGCACTTTCATTGGCTTCAGTGACCCTAAACTTTCCTAGAGCGTTCAGAAGAGATCAAATCATAAAGTCAACATTAAAACAGCCAAGAAGAACAAAATCTTAATAATAGTGGGCTTTTTACCTGTGGCTTGTAACCAGCAGAAAATAACTGGATCTAAACAAAGCAATTATTTAGTTTAAGAAGGCAACAAGTAGGAATAAACCATGACAGAAACACCAATCAAAACCACACAGTTTTGCCAGTCCGGCATCTCTGCTGTCCCAAATCACTAACTAATGAGCTCAAAAATGGTAATCACAGCTAAGAAGCTATTGTACTGTCCTCGAAGCATCAGGAGACTGACGGCTTTCTGAAGCTGTAATGCTGTTTCCTGCCACTTTGCAGTAACCCCATATGAGAGAGTCGGTGTTGTTCAGGCTGGAGAAGAGATGGCTCTGAGGAGACCTCATTGCAACCTTTCAATATATAAAGGGGGGCTTATAAGTAAGACAGACACTTTTTACCAGGGCCTGTAGTGACAAGACAAGGGCTAATGCTTTTAAACTGAAAGACGACATTTAAATTGGATATAAGGAAGAAATTTTTTACAGTGAGGGTGGTGAGGAACTGGAACAGGTTGCCCAGAGAAGCTGTGGATGCCCCATCCCTGGAAGCATTCGGGGCCAGGTTGCATGGGGCTTTGAGCAACCTGGTATAGTGGAAGGTGTCCACGGCAGGGAGGTTGGACTAGATGTTCTTTGAAGGTCCCTACAGACCTAAACCACTCTGCGATTCTATATACACAGAATAAGTCTCTTTACAATACACCAAAGTATGGAGCAGCCTTCCTTCTTCGTGTACTTTTCATGATGCCTTTGAACACAGGCAGACTGGCAAAACAGTTCACACTTACAGGCCAAAAAATTGGAGAAAAAAGGAAGTAAAGAGATTAACAGATTTAAGCTATGATAAAGCTAGCCTGCTTTGCCACTTAGACTGCTCTGTGAGCTGAGGTGGTCTTCAGATCAACTCTAACCTCTCTGATTTGCTCAAATCACTCAGGATATGCTACAAAACAGCCAGAATGCAGAAACAACACCACAGCCCCAGCTTAACACCAATCTCTCTGACTCTGTGCCTTGGAAAAAAGCCCCAAGCCCCATACCCTGATATCCCCTTCGTCCCAGGTGGTATTTGGACAGTGTTCCTGAGAATCAGCTCCAGGCTATCACTGCACTGGCTGAGGGAGGAAGATCCTCACCCAACGTGCATGCTGCTTTTGGCACAGGGAGCAAGCCAAGCACAATATCCTACTGACATCGCTCAGGCCTGTGCCCTGCCCCATTTTTATTCACAGCACAGATGTAGCTGCAGGGTCCTGAGCAGAGGTAGGGCTCCCATCAGCTTTTCACCCTTTTAGAACCTCACACAGCAAAATTAACGCTACCAAAACATTACTCCGCTATTCATCTTTTAATCATGTCTCCACTGAGGTCTATGAAATTACCCACCATTAAGCTATACAGAATGAAACAAAGCTTCCCCATCCTCCCTTCTTTCCCAGCAACATCAGTTTATGTCTGCGAATCTCTTCATTCAATCCCAAACATTTTTTCTCACACTTCAACAGAATCACAGAACGGTTGGAGTTGGAAGGGACCTCTTGAGTTCATCTACTCCAACCCACCTGCTAAAGCAGCTTCACCTAGAGTAGATGTAGGGATGTGTCCAGGCGGGTCTTGAATGTCTCCAGAGAAGGAGACTCCACAACCTCTGTGGGCAGCATGTTCCAGTGCTCTGGAACCCTCAACCCAGGCTGTCAATGTTTTAAAATATATTGATAACTACATTGGAAGCATTTGTGATGGAAATGATATCTGTACTACCTTCACTCATGCTTTCACTCAGGCATTTTGTCAGATTGAAAATGCTGTTCCAAGGAATAACACAAAAGCACTACACATCCAAATAGCACCTAATATGGCAGAAATCTAACATTACCAGACACAGGAAGAATGCTTCTGCTTATTTTCCAGTCACTGAAAGCATGATTATTATTATGGATACATTAAAGCAAAAAATCAGTCCATTTACTTCTAAATTTAAACTTTAAAATGTCAATGTGGTTTCTTTTCTGGTATGTAAGTGTCAACAAACCATAATCTTTCCTGTTGAAAACAGCTACTTAACATGAAAACAGCTGTATCAACCACAACCCTACCCAAATGCACTTAAATTTAAGGGAAGAAATTGCTTCAGCTTCTATCAGGATGGACGCTGCTACTGGAGTAAGTCATGTTTATAAAAAGCAAAACTAAAATCAACTTTCTCTATTTCTAATAATTGCAGATACTAAGTTATTTGGTAATTGTTCATTCATTGCAAGGAGAATAACATTTTTAGCTGACAAGAATTCACTGAGAAGTTCTTTTAGTTCCTAAACAATTCATTTTTATTATCCAGTAAATCTCACACAAGAATGCAAGAAGTTGCATTCCTGGTTTACTACACCCACCCACCCCCAAAAAAAACACCACCAACAACAATCCTTCTAGCAACACAATTAAAAATTTCTGAAGGTAGGTGGATTTGTGAAGCCATGGCACAAGAAAGTGAGGATTTTTTTAATTAAATTGGTTTTCCCAAGCAAAAATTGTGACAATATCACAACTTTAATGAAAGAGATCAAATTATTCTAACCCAAACTGTTCTATAATTCTATGCTGAAGATGTCCCTGCTCATTGCAGGGGGGTTGGGCTAGATGACCTTTGAAGGTCCTTTCCAACCCAAACTATTCTATGATTCTAAACTGAAACACCCAGACATTCCTTAAAGCTAGAAGGTATTTCCCCTTAAAATAGTCGAGACTATTCTATTAATCTTAATCTGCAGTCTTAACTAATAGACTATTCTATTCATCCTAATTCTGCAGTCTTAACTTTTTAAAACTGCAGCTCACTGCCACTTCTAATTCTGTAATCATATTAAATAATACTGCTCCTTTTACGTTTCCAGTTAAACTGTTTTTACACAAATATCACTTGAAGTACCAGACTAACACCAATCACAACAAAAATATACCAGATAGTCCAGTCAAATCCACCTGGCAGCATCATCAGGAAACATACTATGGGTTTACAATCTTCAGAAGGAGCTAAACAGTATCAAGGTATTTATGTTTCTTTTGTCCATAACACCGACAGCAACATGGAAAAAAAAAAATATATATACTAAAGCCACGAAATGAGCAGTCACCGCTGAAGTGTA
This sequence comes from Pampusana beccarii, assembly GCA_013399365.1. Taxonomy (NCBI): domain Eukaryota; kingdom Metazoa; phylum Chordata; class Aves; order Columbiformes; family Columbidae; genus Pampusana; species Pampusana beccarii. Next base: position 174,098 of record VWYH01006856.1, on the reverse strand, counting down.
AGCTCAAGTAAGTCAGGAGGTTGAGTTTTTAAATGCTGGCAGCGCATCCTTAAGATTAAAGGCAGAATTAACACTAAATCAATTCCCTAATGTCAGTGGCCCTGCCAGTACTACCAGTGCAGCCAGTCTATGCAGGCTCCTGGCTACCAGGAGCAACCTGCATATCTGGAGTAGGAGACAGGCCAAACTCCAGTCTTACTCCTTGAAGCAGGAGCCCAACAACTCTTATTAAAAAAGTAATTAATGGAAGTATCCCGGGTGCAAAATTTATGGTAATTTTCCCCTGATTTCATGTGCAGTATGGTAGCAGAAAGCATGTTATATTCAATTGACAGCTGCAAAGTGTGTGAATAATGAGGCCAGCACTAAGGCAAATGAAAACCAATCTAAAAAAACCCGGAAAACTTCTACAAGTAGTTTAATGTGCAGTCCTGCTTCATATTAGCCTTTCTAAACTTTACACAGAGATTAAGTGATTTAGGAACAAAAGAATCACATTTGACAAGCACACCTGTGGAAATCACAGAATGTTATTCTGTGTCCCTCATTTTCTTAAGATGCAATTTGGAGTGTTCTAAAGAAAACCTGAAATAATTTTACAGCAAGGAGTAAAGTGTTCCTTACTGGTCACACTTTCTACAGCAACGTATCTGTGAAAAGGGAAGACCCACCTACAGTACTAAAGAAAAAAAAAATTCAAATCTTATGGACCAAATTTTGACCTCAGACAGACAGGTAGAAGTGTTCATTAACTGTGACCAAGATCACTATTTTGCCCCGTTACTGCTATAAATCACCACAACCATCTGTAAAGAATAAGAAATGTTTTGTTCACAGCAATATGTGCTGAATGCCCATTGATCAGGTTGCACAAGGGGGGCAGAGGATGAAGAATATTTGGCACAGAAACAAGACAAAAATAACTTGCATCCATTTTTTCCAAAAGCTCTTGTGAAATCAACTGCCTTAATCCAAGCTGAACAGGAAATGCAGTTCTGGCGTGTCACAGCCTACAATAATAAGCTGCAGTTTCTGTATTTAACCTGTGCACATGACTCAAGGCAATTGTTTCCTCTGCAGTTCAGGGCATGACTTCAGAGTTGCCTATTATGAGCTGCAGCGAAAAGGAGGCAACATTCAGGTTTTTTGTCCTTCTTAACCATAAATATTTCACTCAAGACTGCCTTTTGGTTTTAAAAATTAATTTGCTCCAGTTTTTGTCCAACACAGTCATTCCGTTCTCTTATGTTCCCTCAGCCTGTTCCATCTCCACCCCACACATATCTCCACTTTACTTGACAGTCCACTGAAAAACTATTTGCAAGGTATTTTTGCCTCTCATCTGCCTTCAAAAATAGCAACAGAACACAGCAGAGGAGCTGATTCCAAGCAACTAGCTGAAAATCTCTGAGGAAATCTATAGCATAATTATGAAAATAACCAGGATTTTCCAAACTACAGTTTTAATCTCAAAGTTACTCTTGCTCCCTCTTCTGAACAAAATTACACATTAGGAAAACATTCAAAAGGAATAGGAAACAGGTACTTAGTTGTCCTTTTTGCCTTTGAAACTACTTCTTTCCAACTACACGTTCTATGTGCAAGAGCAAGAGTATATACATAATCAAATGAATTCAGAGTGCCTCCCCAAATACAGCAGCTGTATTAAACTAAACAACCTATGTGGTGATGGTGACAAAAATACTACCTAATATATGGACCCCTTCCTAACATCACAGTGTCTAAACCAAAAGCTGCAAAGCCAGCTCTTTTAACGCTTTGCTTAAGATGTATTTACCACTGCTAGATCTTCTTTGGCAGCAAAATCTTGGCTGAGATACAGCTCAGAAACACTGTACAATTCATTCTGCTGCCATCCATCTTACAAAAGAAAGCAGAAGAACTTAATGAGTCACGTTAACAGACATAAGTACATAGAAGTGAGTGTTATTACTGGTGGGAAACATTAACTTTGTGAGTCAGTTTCACATATTTCATCTAGTTTCTTGTGAAAAGCACGCTCTGCTTTGGCAGGCATACAACGTGATTTATTTGGATTCCTAAGTAGCGATATTTAGAGATTAATTAAAATGCTCAGAGACATCTTTCATGTCTTGAAAATAAGTCTCCCCTTCTGCTCTGCAAATATACTCTTTTAATACCCTAGTGGAATGTACTTTCACAAATACTTTCAGTTAATTTAGTACTTATGGTCTGCAGGTTTCCAGTAGGAAGAAAAAATACTGATACTCCTGAACAAAGTCTGCATGATCACTCAGAAAGAGCTGGCCAATTATGCCCTTGTTTGCAGCTGCTAGAATACACTATGCAGAAAAAAGTGACATTGCATTCCTTTCTAAGTGTTGATTTTTTCTGTAGGCAATAGCTAAAGGGATAGAACTTATGTGTAGAGATGGAAGATCTAACCTAGACTGTGAAAAAAATGGTCTATCTCTTGAATGGTGAGGTGTGATGCAATCATCTTTGCTTTTTAAAACATGTTCAGCAGCAGAAAATGTTTGCTTACCTTTGCTTACCATTACAGCAAAGGAAGTCCTGTAGCAGGACATGGAATTTAATGCTAGAACAAGACAGAGTTGCAATGACAGACATCAAAGAGGAAAAAAACCTCAAACTTGAAGGGCACTTCAAGTTAAGCAGGTGTTGTTCAAATAAAAGTAAGGACATAGGAAACACAGAAATAAAAGGAGAAAAGAGAACTAATACAACTGAGAATATTTCATACACCATTTGAAATAATTTGCCTTTTGATATGAAGGCTAAAACCAGATATATTTAGTTTCCATGACATACAAGAAACTACCTTTATCTGTAGCTTGAAAAGCCTGAATTCAATACCTACATTCCTTTACTATTACAACAGGATTCATTACACTCCTATGAAGAAAAACAGGTCCAAGTGCCAAGAAAAACTAATCACAAGCCCTCCATTTTTAATTACATTGACAAATTGATACTAATCTCCATAGAAATTAACTAATTAACTCCACAAGAAACAAAACAAACAAAAAGCCCACATTCATTTAAAAAGCCTGGATGGACCTACAATTTTTAATCATGACACAGAAATCTTTCAGATTGCAGTCACAACTTCAGGTCAATCTCAAGTCATATTACTCAAGCCATAAAATGGTAAGTGAGCTATAAAAATACATCCTTAAATCTACTGATCTAAATACACCAGTGCTCACACCACCACTTCCTGTGGCAGATGCCTTGACCAAGCATCTTATTTAATGGAAAACAGTCATTCCTCCAAGACAAAATTAAGGCTCACTGTAAGAAGACTACGGGAAAAAGGCACATAGCGCTTTGTGTTTCAATGCATCTTTTTCATCAGTGAGTTTGAAGTCTGTGGGGTAAGGTACTATTACCTTCAAATCAATTACCGCAGTTGTCTTCCTAAAACATGTTATTTCCATTAACATTCCTGTAGGCAGTGTAAGAGCAAGTCCTTTGCTAAATCAGGATTCCCAAACCGTACAGAAATTTACAGCAAAGATAATAAATACTCCATAGTATACTAGTTGAAGTCTGCTTCTGCAAATCCTTATCCACACAAGTTACTGAATTAAAAGCAATCGGGCGTTATAGTACAGACTGGGAATCTGTAGTACTGCAGTCTCAGACGACCATGATTAATCAGTGTTTAAACATGATTCTTGCCTTGGACAAACGTGGTAAGGGAGATAAAAGGCAATTATCTTCAGGCAGCTTAGAATGTTAGACAAAACAAAAGTGAGAAAATATCCAAAATTCTTAGACTATCATTTAGTGATAAGCTTTTTGGCACAATATAGAAAAAGAAATAGATCTTCTCCAGACTGTACATAGCGAGGCTCAATTAGCTTCCACAAGTTAAGGAATTAGACAACTTTAGCCACTTGTTGTTGTCATTCCGCGTTGTCTGGCCATTTTATAATCTCAGTCATAGAGATGATCACTTACCACATTTAAGCTGAAGCTCTCCTAAGCAGCCATAAGCATCCAGGAGTTTTTCATATTGTCCTTTAATTGCATCTTTTTCTTCTGGAGCTGAAAAACAAAAGGCAGCAAACCTTAGTTTTCCAGTCTTTATCAAATGTTCAGATTGCTACAACCTCCACCAATGCTTCCCAGCTGATTTTGCTCAGTAAACAAAACTACAGTACAAAGGTAGGGTTGAAATGCCATAAGAACAGAGTGATTAAAAAGTGATGGGACAGAAATGCAAAGTCCCTCCACACACCACCCTAGAAGAAGGACGGGGACTAACTACCCTTCCAAACAACATGATCATTAGGGATGTTCTTATTCTACAGAACAGATGCCACATCAGACTCAGAATAAGTAAAGGAATATAAAGGCACATGTAAACTTTACACCGTTCTAAAACGACAAAAATAATAATTCGTCTGGCCACAAGCTAAAATACAACGTCTCTTTTCCTAATGTGCAAAAAGAGATGGTTTCTGTTTGCAGATTCTCATAGTCTAATTTCAGACAGGATCAGAATTTTTTAATGCAATATAACATAATTTGGTGTAGACACAACATCAGATGTTGATTTCAAGAGAAATTAAACTTATATTTTAGAGAAGTAAGAATTAGCTGTTTAAAAATAAATAAATAAATGGTCAGATACTAATGTAAGATTTGTGTATTTCTGCAACAACAATTTCAATGGGCACAAACTGAACACTTAGATATTAAACCAGAACATGGCTCAAACTTGTCACTGGCTACTTTAAAGTAAAACTGAAGTACTTCCTGAATGAATAAGTCTGTGTTTTGTACATATTTCCTAATGAGGAGCACGGTTAGACTCATGAATGAAGAAAACAGGCTATGACTCTGAAATGTCCATTTACTTCTCAAACCACAGATAAACAGCAACACAGCACTTTCAGAGGTGAGCTGACACTTTAGAATCTTATGCTCCTAATAAACTTCAGCAGTTAAAAAAAAAAAAAATCTGAAACCTCTGGGCATTAAAAGGAAACTGGAACTGCTTGCAATGGATGACAGAAAAGAAAGAAAGAAAAAGACTTCTCTTCATAAATCTCAAGAGGCACGTAGCTCAGTGAGAAGCACAGAAAATAAATAAATCTCTCTTATATTGCTGACATTTTGAAGTGAAAGAAAAGACACTTCCACGATTCTCATGGAGTCCTTAGTAGAGGCAATACCCAAAGGAAATTAAAACACATATGTCTCAATTTCTGCATTCATGACAAATAAAGAGGACTTGTTAACCTTTTCCTTATTTTATTTTTGACATCAGACTTTCACAACTTGTGTATCTTGCTTTCTTGCAAACACTGAGTGAATTACAATAACTAGTAAAACATTGATACAGTAACTAGTAAAACATTAATACTAATAAAACATTGATACTAGTAAAACGTTGATAACAATTTTTTTTTAAGACTCGCTCTCAGGCCTTCCTTATGTATAATAATAAAAAATAGGTTAAAAAGTGATGTTTTGCTTTCTATGGCACCTTCACTAGAAAAAAGCAGCAACCACACACTGATTTTTCTTAAATGTGTTATCTGCTTTAAAAGGTTATCTTCATTGTCTTTAAAATAAAAAAGAAAAACGACAAAATTCTTGCACCAAACATTCCACTTCTAGAAAGAAAAAGAGAACACCAGAAATAACAAGAGATTCAGATCTCAAACTGATGCAGGAGCTTTGCAAACTTGCAGGCTAGGCACAACCTGAAAGCATTCAAGAGACATCTTGAAAGCACAGTAATACTCTTCAAAATAGAGTTACAGCTTGGCAAGCTGGCTGTTAAAGTGTCTGGTAAGAGCATGATCCAAAGTAATGGGATTTATTTCAGTGTGGAAGTAAGCAACACATAACTCATGCTGCTAATGGCAAGAGGCACCTGACACTGGCATGTACAGAAGCCACCAAAGTTTCCCAGGTCAAGCCAGCAGAACACATCCACATCAGCTCCTGGCGCAGGACTTTTCCAAACACATAAATAGCTGTGTTTTGCAAGTATTGGTACAGAAATACCCCATACTTCTGGGCAGAACATCAGACAGGACATTTGCCTGCACAGCAGCATCGGTCAGGGCACCAGCACCAGCAGAGCTGCCTGGAAGGGAGAAGCTCTCAACACAAAGCTCCTGGAGGACTCAGGGCTGCGTGGCCACTCTTTTTGGCTGGCTAACAACTTGCCAATTACTTCTACCACATGGCAGATTCTGTTGTTTGTTCTAGGGTTCATTTTGCTCCCTGAAGCAGTTTAGACTCAGAAACCAAAAAAGCAACAAAGTGATCTTTCCTTGACCTCTCCATACACTGTGCAGCACACTCTAAGACTTCATCTGCAGATAGTCCGAGAGGGAAGGATTGAGATACATATATACATGCATACACACACACATGCAGACATACACAGTTAATGCACAATACTGCTACAGAAGTTGATGAAACTCATGAAAAAGTTTTCTACTTACAGAACAAGTCCAGTTTGCTAATACATAGTGCATTTGTTTACTACTTAATAATAGCTATAGGTACTAAAGTACACACAGGAATTACCAAACTCCACTAAAGCTATTAATATTTTTAGTAATCTTTCCTTCCACTAAGCATATAATTGAGTATCCACCCATCTGCAATAGTCACCACAACCGTGTTGTGTTCGTAACAGCTTCAGAGACCTGCACGCTGTCTGCATTCCTCAAGCATTTTTCTCAATATCAACTATGTAAAAGCCCCTGATGTAAATCATATATAAGGCTGGCATGTTGCCTCAAAATTTTAACCCTTGCAAAACAAGAGGCACACAACAATTCAATCAAACTAACCTACAATAAACTCAACTAAAAGTCATCTTTTTCCATATGTAAAATATTTCAAAACCAAAGAAAAACACCACGAAAAGACCTATAACTACATATACCACATGGCCTATCCAAGTGTGACTTCCTGCCTGTAAAAGCTGTAAATTCGATTTAACGGCAAGCGGGAACTGGCCAGACATCAGCAGTTTCCTTTATTCAGCCCTTCCTTGGGACCAATCCCCCAGACTTCAGCAGGAACCAGAAAGTTGCTCAAACAAAAGGTTCCCGGAAAGGTCAGTGACCGGAGGGAGGGGGCAGAAACGCACTGTGGTTCCCAGTCCAACACTGAAGAACTCTTAAGAAAAGAGTCTGGGACCGGGTTACAGATTCTGGCTCTCCCCTCTTTCTTAAGCCTGATTCTGGAAACATTTAGACATCTGCTTAGCTGTAGGTACCACTATACATATATAGGCATTTCTAAGTCCTTTTAGGAACACAGATATGATGTGATGGAGTCTCAGTAGATTGTTTCCTTTATTTGTGTTGTTCGGCATTTTGGGGAAAGAGGTGTGAGTTTTCCCCAGAAAGAGCAAATCTATAATCAAACAGAAATTTCATACACAAGAAAAGTCAAACACATGTGAGAAAAAAAAAATATAAACACTACCACCACTACCTAGAAAAATGTCCAATGTCTGATAACGATATGAGTTTAGATAATTAACTTGCCTCTAAATTCTGTTTTCTGACATCCTCAGAGAGGCCTAAACCACTTTGTTGTATTTTCATTTATTTTCATTATCTTTCATTGCTAAAATCTTCCTGTTCACATTCAATCTGAGCTACACAGACATTATGCAAGTCATACCGTATTCTGAAACACCATATAGGTCAAGCAATACAGAGTTAGGAAGACCTCTGTGGTCAAAGTTACAGTTAAGAGAGTCTGGAAATTCAAAATATTATCTTCTAGAAATTGGTGTTTCTGGTTGAAAACACAAACAACAAATCAAGAATGTAGCATTTTGGAAAGATCAGTTCCCTGGCTTCCTGTATTAGATTGAAAACATTTTTTTCTTAGGGAGGGATTATGTTTTCGTTGCTACATGTGTATATATGAATATTTTTATTCACAACTAAAGCAAAATGGACTCATAAAACCACCAGGTTTCTACTGGCCACCACTGTGGTCCGCAGGCGGTCATGAACATAAAAGACAAAAGAGAAGTCCCTAACTCATTTCTCTGGAGCTTGACCACTATCTTTATGTGGTTACATCATATATTGCATATACTAACATAGAAACTTTTAGTCACTACAGACATAAATCACCAAGCAGAATTTACACCTCAAAACCACTAACAGTTTCCTAGCATAGATAATGAGTCTTGTAATCTACACTCTACATTTATACCAATCCACCTTTCTTCTTCCGTGCACTCAATTTCCATTTCAACAACAGCAAAGGAACCGTAACACATACTTGTTCCTATAACCTAGAGCACTGAATTTCAGCCCGAGAAACCATAGTTTGCAAGGGACTTTTGCCAGTGTAACCAAGAAAAGCAAGGCTTCTGTTACGTAGATTACTTCCACTATAAGTTTTGTAGGGATCCACAAATGGAAAAACTTCACCAAAATTTGTAATTGGATTATTTAATTATTCGTATTTAATTTAAACAAGAAGGTTTAGGAATACAGATAGAGTAGGGAGATTAGCTATGTAAATACCCCAGCGTAAGAGTAAAAATGAGTCATGCTGTAGGGCTCGCTGTTTTGGATAGCTTATAGTGCTTAGAAATACATCCGCAATACATTTACAGAAGTATTGGTGTTTGATTTCCATACCCCACTCAGTGGCATATTTATCCAATTAAATACAAAGCTAAAGCTAATTGTAAACAGTGCGTGTATGTACAGGACAGAAACTGCGTCTTGTACAAAAGATAGGTAGCTAAATAATTGCCGCTTCCTGGTTTTGCATCCCGCCTCCTGCAAGGCTATCCCTGGTTTCACTCAGCCACATTGGAGAACCACACACATACCTGGGGCTGCAGCTGCACAAGCTGCTCTGCAGTGTACACACCCCTTAGTTCTATATAAGTTTGTCTCTAGTAAAGGCTTACTTCCCAGATCTGCGGGTGAAATTCTGGAGGAAAAACTTCAGCCATATTTGCAAAAACATGCATTGTATCACCTTTGCATTTCAGTATTTTCAAAAGTCCATGGTCATTTGGGATCCACTGTAACAGGTGTTGTAACATCCTTTAATAAAAGCAATTTCAGAACCTAAGTGCTTACAAAAAAAAAAAAAAAAAAAAAAAACTCTGTGCAGCCTTTGGCTCTGCCCTTGCAAAAACATATTTTTATGCTGAATTTCAATAGCAGACTACTCCTGTTGACATCATGTCACTGAGATTACCTACTATAAAGAAGTTTAAATAACTACATTTTCAGCACTGTAGCCTCAGTTTAGTTCAGTGACTGACTTGACAACAGTTGAGAACTGCTCTGTGCAGTTCACTTCACCTATAAAGCATTAAAAACTGTAATGGGCTAAAAGTAGGAACAGCATTTGTATCTATACTTCTTTTTGTATAAGCAAAAACTCCTAAATCAATGACAATTTTTCTATACCCTTCACAACTCTAAGTTTCTTCCATAAAATCTAATTATTGATGTTCTAGTTCAGAGTATTCCTGGAAGAATTGTTCCAGGCTGTCACCCATCCTTCTGGAGATGGCTGAAGCTTCAGGGTTGGCAGTGTCAAAAAAAGCCTCTTGCAGAATGTGCCGTTAAATTCAAAACAGCGAGTTTTACCCTCCACCCTACAGTGACATCATGAGAAGAGGAAGAAAAACTCCCATCTTCAAAAATACTATGTAATTTATGACAGAACAGAAAACTGTTCTGTTGATATTACGTCACTATGCAGATTAACTTAAGATGTTTGGGGTTATGTAGCTACATTTCCCACTGTGATTTCTGATTCCTTGATTTTTCCAAAGGTTTCTTAAGTTAGGCTTCCATTACAGCCTGAGCGCTCTCATTTTATAAATTGCTCACATTCCAGACAACTAGAGATCTCCATAATACTTTCCCAATACCAACATCAAGCGTGCTAATTTTTTTTCAAGTTAAAAGTATTAAGTCTCTATATGCAATAAGGAAATTCTGAAATATAACCAATTTACAACTACAATTGTCATAATGGTCTTTATAAGGTATTGAGACAGGAAAAAGTATAAAGTCAACCATTCACAAGACAGTATCAAATTTTTTGTTTACATATTTGAAAGCATTTGTTTTAATTATGAATTTGCCAGAGGTTTATGGCCTGTATAGGCACCACACTCAAGCAAGTGTGTGGTTTTTTTAGACTGGTTTTTTGTAATGCCATTTCTTCTAGATTGATTCTCACTCCCTTATGCCATTTGAACTAGGTTAAATTCAACATTTAAGTTTCTTCCAGTACAAACGTATTAGAGAAGTAACTGAATTTTTTTTAAATTGAGATGCCATGCCTGATCAAGGGCAAAGAGACACTTGGTAATTATGGAAAAAGAATAATGAACGATGACTAAAATCTGTTCTCTGGACTTCGTTGTCCATCCATGATTATTCCTCTCTATGGTTCTATTGGCACAAGACTGCTATTGCAAAACTGCACATAGTGCTGTACAACTTAAGTGCTGCAGGTATACAGATCTGCTTTTGTTTAGTGTGGAAGTTTGAATAAGGCATAGTTGCACAATTCCTCCTCACCACAGGTATGCAATTTTTTAAAACTTTGTTTTAGAAACGGAAAATTAGACAGAGAAGCCAAAATTAACACAATCCTAGGGCTAGTATATATGAAACCACACATATACAAAACATTAACCATGCACCAAAGTGCTCTGTGGTTAGTAACAACCTAAATGCCAGTCAAACAAATCAGAATTAATGTTGTTTCTGTTGCCACCCTGGCTGCACAGCTTGTTCTTCACAACTTTTGTAAATTTACCATCACAATACCTACTGCTGGTTTTGCCTCCTTTTCTGGTCCTTTGCTGCATAAACAGAAGAAACAAACTAAACAGGCCCAACTGGATAAACGAGCTTTTTCCTAGGAACCAACCCAGGTGGGAAAAGATAAATCAAATGAAATAAAATTACAAAGTTAATAATGTGGGGTGGGCTGGATGCCAATGCATGCATGATTACAGTTATCTCAAAAGGCAACATCGGACTTTCAAAAGGCGACATCGGACTTTCAAAAGACATGGCAAACAGGCTTTTACATGTACTATACAGATTGCTACTTCAAAATTCTTCTAACACATATTTTAAGAGAGACTATATAAATTCTCTACTAATTTTTAGGTATAGCAATTCAAATGGGGATAGCAACACTGGGGGAGAAAAATCTACTCAAAGTTGATAATTCCCTTTGTTTGTGAGATTGTAAATAATCTCTCTGACTCCTGGTCATACAAATGGCTTGGAGTCAGCTAGATGAAAATTGGTCTCTTTATTTTATTCATGCACATTTGCTTTAGGCAGTGGAACTGCTTTAGATTTGTATCAGAATAATGAAATACAGACCAAAACCCACTAATATAAATGGAAAGCTTTCATGTCAACAGGCTTTTGAATCTGGGAAAGTGAGTAAAATGTTGCTCAGTACTACCAGACTTTTCACTTTGTCAGTTCATCGAAAATTGACACACAAAAAAAAATAGAAAAACGTAACACATTCACATCCACTATTACCAATTAATTTAACAAGAAACTGAACTCCTAAAGTATTACACAATATAAAATTCCAATAAAATTATATTTTAAAAAACCCAAACCACAATAACCACAATACGGTGTGGCAATAATAGATCTTTATCACGACAGGTCAAAACTTTTCCATTATTGGAACTGTTCTCATGAAAATCAGCTGCCACCTGATGACCTTTCTGGCTTTCTTCATTCATAAAATCCCTAACACCTAAAAATTAAGCATTTTAGTTTGGATATCTTGTCACTGTACATCATGGAAGATTCATCTCAGTAGGCCCAATCCTGGGCTGACATTGTGACTGACATTGTACTAAACACAACATACATCAAATCCTGACTATGAAGATTTGACAGTTTAAGTCTTCCCCTTTTCCTTTGAGCTGCTTGAATATGGACTCCAACAACACCGCAAACAGCGGCACGACTGCAGGAAAAAGTTAGTAGTAGTAGTATTATACCCTATGCCGAGACCCCATGGCCACCAGCCAAGCAGGTGGCTGCTCCTGCTCCTGCTTGTTCCACCTGGGCCCTTGGTGAGGAGCCTAAAGGCAACCAGAGCAGAAAACCAGCCGGTCGGACCTGGCTCCAGCCTGGGCCCACACAGGGAGGAGATGCTGGGCAACCCTCCGAGCACGGCAGGGCACCGGGGGTCACCCCAAAGCAGCAACAAGTGGGCAGGCCTGCAGGGCCACGCTCCAGGCCGCAGCGGCTTCCCTAAGTTCAGTGCCCCCCTGGGCCCAGGTCTGTGATCTCCCCTTCCCCTCTCCCTGCCACAGGGGAAAGTGCCCCAAACCTCCCGGGCACCGACGGCTGCCACCGCACCCAGCACCCCTGCGCCAGCCCCACACGAGCCCCGCAGCCACCACAGAGGCACCAGGCGCGCACCCACAGACGCGCCACCTCCCCCACGCACGGCGCGGGAAGCCGCCCGGCCCGGCCCGGGGCACTTACTGAGCGCCGCCACGGTGCCGGCCTCCAGCAACAGGCAGTCCTGGCGGGTGCGCGCCTCCAGCAGGGCGCTCGGCCCCGGCTCCTGCTTCCAGAGCAGCCGCAGCGCTTTGCTGAGAGCCATGGCAGCCGCTGGTCGCGGGCAGGAGAGAGCGGGGGGTGCCGGCGAACGGGGTGTGCGACCCCCTGCGCGGGCGGCAAAGGAGCCTCCGGGGGGCCGCCAGCAGCCCTGCGCCCCCACCGGGGCTCGTCCGAGCGCAGGGTCCCGCTCCTAGCAGCCCGCTTCTCTCCGGCGCCGAGAGCGCCCAGGGAGGCGGGCAAGCAGGGTGGACGCGTCTCCTTCCCGGGAGCCGGTCACCTCAGCAGGCCCGCAAGTGCCGGTGAGGGGAGCGGAGAGTCTGCGGCTGCCGATCCTCCCCGTTCCCCGCGGACCCGCAGCACGGCTGCTGCCTCCCCCTGGGGAGACCCCGGCTGCGGCCAGCGGGGCGGAAGCAACCTTCCCTCTGCTTCCCACCCAAGGTCCCTTGTAAACTTTCCAGTTAACTTTGTCCCTCCGGCTCCCCGGCTGCGGCTCCTCCTCCGGGACAGGTACAATGCGCCGCCGGGGCGTCGCCACCCGCCCTGCCGGCGGGGGAGGGGAGGAGCTGCGGCCGAGACCGCCCGCAACGGACGCGCCGCGTCGCTGCCCCGAGGGGGCCCGCAGCCGCCGCTCCCCACCCCGTCGGCGGC